>WWET01000316.1:178279-192918 GCA_011038615.1 Limnodynastes dumerilii
TTTTTTAATAATATTTTTATTGAAGTAATCACATGCAAAACACATTTTATGCTTTGACAATGTCACATATTTTACACTGACACATCATGAAATCAAATCACATAATGCAAATAAAATGGATATACAGTTATAAGTTTTACCTCGTGTCTTTCCATCTGTAACTATATGATACAATATATTCATTGCAGTAGGGGTAGACTAACAGATCGTGGTCAAGGTTAGTCTAGGTTTATTGGGGGGTCCTGTACTAAGAGACGGGTCTCGTACCAGATCGTGTCCCTGAAACATTTTACAATCTGTTGTTTAATTAATAAAACTCTCCCAAAAATCTATGAATCTGTCAATATGTGTCTCCTTTTGCAGGGTAGTTTCCAGCCAATCCATCCTAAATATATGGTATAGCTTTTCTCTAAAAAGAGATATTGAGGGAGGGCGTTGCTGGATCCAAACCTGAAGGATACCCTTCCTAGCTGCGGCCAAGACTGCCAACATGAGTTTCCTACATCCTGCAGTTGCGTGTTCCCTCTTTTTATCTGGCAACCTGGTTGAGATTTCTATCGCTTTGAAAAAGTCTGCTGGCCAGATGAAACAAGGTTTCACAAGTGGAGCTATATCTATATCACTATTCCTGAGGCTATTACGGAGGTGTTATTTTCTATGAGAACTGGAGACATTGTATAATGGGCAATTATATAAACCTCGTATACTGAACCTTCTTGGAAACACTGGAGGGTAGCCTCCCATTGTTTACCTATTTGATCCAGCACGAGTGACGGCATTAACGGCATATAATGAAGACGGGGCGCTTCATTTCATCTCCCGAGGATCGGGTAATACCTTGTCTTCATTGAACAATTGCTTATTATTAACACACTGATAAACATTTGGACTTTTGGAATCTTTTGACCTTACTGCTGTCCATAGAATATCACTACCTTGTTTCCAATATATATTACATTTGAAAACAGATACCTATTGAATACTCTTGGAGTTTATACTCTGTATTTTTTCATCTCTTGGAAATATCCTTTTGTATTCGATTTAATAATTATGCAAGCTCCACATGTGCGATTTTAATGTTTGAATAAAACTTTTGATATCAGGTTGCCATTTATATGTTATTTCATCAAAACCAGTCATATATTTAATGTTATTATTTTTTTAATATTATTTAGCGCTGTTTATACAGCTTGTAGTATTTGTACCTTTTTTTTCCTTTTAAAGGGAGAATATCAAAATCTCCCAGAGCTGCTCTCTCCTAATTAGAGGCAAAAGGTCTTTCATAGATTTATATACACAATAAAATCTGCACTTTGTCACATAGCTCCTCGTTTAATAAGTTACATCTGTGCATGCAATTGGCAGATGTTGTGCAAGGATCTACATTGTTATTTAACGCTGACATTTGGTGTAATAAATTGTTGTATTTCATAAGTAATGTGTTCAATTGTTTTTTTTTTTCATGATTAAGTATTAGTGCTGGCCAGTACTTTCTCTTTCTAGCCTTTTTGTGAGGTCCTTAAGCAAAACACCTAACTGTCTACGAGCGCTTTAGATTTAATATTAATATTTTAATAAAGCAAAATGTGATTTGAGGTCGCTAGTCAGTTTTTCTTCGTTTTATATGGTTTTTATCTCTGACTGACTGCGATTACTCAACTACTCCCCACATTTTACTTTTTAGTTTAAATATTAAATATGGATTTAGAATTCCTTGATGAGCGAATGGATAGGAGAAAAAAATACCACGTGTGACGTAACAACAAATGATCCAGTGGTGGGTGCTCCTAGTAGTACTACTAAGGATTTTTTTAAGAACTGTAATCATTTAGAAGATCTTTTGCCAAATGAGACAAGACACTGCTCGATGGAGCTATGCTTCAACAATATTTGTCTAAAAAAAATTATCCCTAGGGGGTTACATGTTAAAACTTCATGTTTTAGTCAGAATAATTCTTTTATGAAAAAAGTGGAATGAGATCCTTGACTCGTGCTCTTTTTCCCTGATTAGATTATTAAAACCAACAAAAAAAAATTCAGGAACAATCGAGCAGGTTAGGGAGAGGGGGCCTGATTCACACTTAGGAAGCTTCTGCTTCTTAAGTGCGTATTTGGCTGAAATGACCTACTGCACATGCGTATCCAAATCGGTACGTAGATAGCGTAAGTGCGGTCTTTAAAAACTGCACGCAGTACTTTACGTACAAAGAGGTGGCATAATGCCGCCTCTGGCGTTTTTAGGAAGAAGTGGGAGGGGAGAAGGATTTAGATGAGCTGGGGAGGGCGAGGAGGAGGCGGGGCACATCTGCCCACATCTATCTCTCTCTTAAGTGTGAATCAGGTCCAGCATCTGTAAATATAAGGAGGATCCCAACTATAAATCTAGGTTAGATAGTTTGTAATTTAAGATACAAAAATTTGAGACAGAAATGATAAAAACAAGACAGGAAAAAATCCTTAGGGATATTAACTATTAAAAGTAGCAAAGGAGATTATCGTAAGAATTTTAAGAAAAATTACCATGAGGCTGGTAGTAAGAGAATGGTGAATAATATTAAATCAAGCCTTAGAAAAGGTAGTAATACTGTGGACAACATACAGATAAATGATAAGAAGAAAAAGAAAATTCAGGAGAATAATAAGAATTCTATTGTACAAAATGGGGTTGAATCTGTTGAGAACAAATTCTATTCAAAATGAAGGTCAGCACAGTTTAACTAGAGTTGACCATGTAGTTAGACCTAAATAACCATTTGTTTATGATCCAACTGATAACGCATTCCTTTTGTTCTCCTTATGTGCTGAATTCTCATATAGTCTCCCACGGAAAGCCTCACGTCCTCTTTTTCACAGGGATATCACAAGAGATTTGAATTATCTGACAATTGTCTATCAGAATCGTTTTCAACCCTTTAAAACAAAGACAAAACAAAAAGAAGTCACAACCTATTATCATGTAATGACGTAAGGTATTTTTAACCTTTATCTAAACATCTCACTCCTGCTCAACTTTCTCTCTTGAGCAGGGGGTTAAATTTCGCCCTGTCTTCCAGACCAAACTTTTTTGAATTGTTTATCCAATGAAATAAATACATTAGGGCACAAGTAGCCATAGGTTTTTCTCTGTTAAAAATCAACAAGGAGGTAAAGAAGCTGATATCACATTGGGTGCACATTGGATAAGCAGTGCTGAGGGACTGACCATTCCACACCAATTGTGGAATAAGAATTCTATTTCAACCCCTCAAACTCCTAATGAACAGAATGAGACATGGACAGAAATTGTAAATCAGGATTTTTTATTTTTTTTAGATTTTTTATAACACTATCCTTGAGGATTTCAAAAGAATGTGTGACAAAATGACTCAGATATAGATATAATGATAATCTTACAGCCTCAGAGAGAGAGGCTCTTAGGGATCTGACTTCCGACTCTTCATTGATTATTAAGGAGGCTGAAAAGGGTGGAGGGGTCGTAATTCAGGGCCTGACAGACTATCTCAGAGGCTAATAAACAATTATATTATATGAATTTTTATAAAAAATTGCAAAACAATCCATTTTATCAGTTGGAACGTAAGACATAATTGAATAAGGCCATGTCCAAGGGCATTATCACTAAAGCAGATCTTGAATTTTTATTTTCTGTGCATCCGTTTATTTCGTTTTATCATTATTTACCCAAAATTCATAAAACTTTGGAGAGTACCCCGGGCCATCCCATTATTTCAAGAGAGGGCCCACCTCAAAGATACCACTCAGTTCCTGGAAATATTGACAGTGATTGAGCGGAAGAATACCTATAATTTCTTGACCTGTGATGTGCAGGCTCTCTACACCCACATCCCCCATGAGGGGTGTGTGGGTGTGGTGGCCTTGCATCTGCAGGAGGATGGTGGGTTCTCTGCGATGCACCAACATTTTGGACATTTTGGATTTGATTTTGTTTATATTGACACAACTATTGGCACAACTATTTCCTTTATGATGATTCTTCTTATTTAGAGATACTTGGCATTGCTATGGGGAACAGGTTTGCGCCAAATTGCAAATCTATACATGGGCTCTTTTGAGTTATATCAATGACCTATTCTTTATGTGAGATTAACGCTTTCATGAGATTTAACTATTTCATCAATTACAATAGTTTCTGGTTTGAATATCAATTCATTTAAATTAAATTTCACATACAATTTTCACCCTCAGAGATGGACTGTTTAGATATCTCTTTGAGAATAGTGGATGGGAAAATTGTGATGTCCACATATTAAACCAGTTAATACTATTTAATCAATTACAATAGTAATCATAAAAGACAATGGGTAAAGAATTGTTCTATGTTAGATCTTTTTATACCTCAAGATGAATGCCTTATTCTGGCCATCAGAGAAAAGGAATATCCAGAGGATTTATTACTGGAGGCACTAGAGGAAGCTAAAAAATTAGATAGGGATTCACTGTTTAAGAAAAAGGGGAAAAATCAGGATAATGTGGCGACCGGTATGCATAAAAATAAGAACCTTGGAGTAGATCCTGTGCTACGTATGCTAGCCGGTGATG
This sequence comes from Limnodynastes dumerilii, assembly GCA_011038615.1. NCBI lineage: Eukaryota > Metazoa > Chordata > Amphibia > Anura > Limnodynastidae > Limnodynastes > Limnodynastes dumerilii. The sequence goes on from WWET01000316.1 coordinate 182,840, forward strand.
TAAAACTGCTGTTTTGTATGTACTGTGCATGCGCGCGGAAGATGTTACGTCACGTAACTCTGAACGTATGTACCAGCCTCGTATCAACAGCGTAACTACGAACACTCATAATTTGAAAAAGCAATTAGCTTCTAGTTTTTTAGACAGAAACAAAAAAAATAAAAAATTAATTAATCTCAAATCCTTACTGGTACCATGGACCCTTTAGATAATTATTTGTCCCATTATTTTGCGATGCTATATGTGTGGTAAAGTGAGGTGTCCACCATGCTTTCTTTCAGCAAAGAGCTATTACTTTCCAAGTTTACTGGTGCAACTTTTCCTGTTAAGCATTTTATCAATTGTATGAGTTCAAATGTCATTTATTTACTTTCTTGCCCATGCGGCCTACAGTATGTGGATTGCACCACGCGTGTTTTAAAAAAGCCGTTATTAGAACATTTCAATGGAAATCATAACCACCATGTGGCAAAACATTTTCAGAATTGTCATGGGAACTCAGTCATTGGTCTGCATGTAATGGGTTTAGAAGTTGCCCCTGTACCAAATGGGGAGGGGATCATTTTGTGTTGCTGTGTAAATGGGAGGCCTTCTGGATACATATGTTAAATACTTTGTATCCAGGAGGCCTCAAGGAATTGATGGACTTTAATTTATTGAATACATTTTTGTCTTTTCTTATATTCTTCTTATTTTTCATCTTTTACTTAGCTTTGGTACTAATTTGAATGCATATATGATAATCTTATTTAAGTTTTTTATTATTATTTTATATATGTTAATTTTGTATTTTTGAAACCCAAGTGATTTGATTTAGAAAGGATAAAAGAGGGACATCTAGTGGCTTAATTGCTACTTTTCTCTCATGTATATAAATCCATTTATTTGTGTTATATGTTTTTTGTTTTTCAAATTTTTATTAGTTTTTACCTGATAAATTATATTCTTTGTGTCTTATTTTTTGAACATGCCTATTAAATTTTGCTCTGTCCGATGTTGATACTTTTAAGGCATATTATTTATTTACAATAACCTATCCATTCGCTCTATTATAAACCAGATAGTTTTTGTTTGAATTACCAGCTCATATATGTTTTATTATTAGAATAAAAAGTTTCTTAGATGTTGAACACACCACTAGATTTCACCCTTTCCTCTAATGGGAGAATGATGAGCCATTATATTACACCTGTGATATCCATTCTTTCATTGGAGCTTGGTCCTTTTTAAGGGTACTGCATTTTCATTATTTAACAACCTTCTGAGGAAACGGCTCGTTAAGTCTGTGAAACACATCAAGTACTAATTCCTGGACTCTGAACATTCATAAAGACTTTCTTCTTAATACCTGTATCTATATAACGCTTTGCACTAATTGTCCCGGAATGCCTGCATTGCAATTGAAATGAGCTTGGGACCGTGGCAGTTTTGACCTGTCTGGGATTATCAGCTCTACCTTTCTATACCCGGTGGAAGTGCTACATCAGGTGGGAGAATACCAATTGACCCATACCAACAACGGAGGAAGGTGAAGTCCTCTATTGGCTCTCTAGGTGAACATCTGCCGATCCTGTGGTCCTGGTAACTATTCTTTATTTTATATTACAGCAATAAGACACTATTACACAGAGCGCAATTTTAAAGTATTCAGTCCTGATTCACATAAATCTTCAGAGCAGTACCGTGTTAAATGTCCTTGTAGCGTTGGTGGGACAGAATACTCCGATGGTGAGCAGTGCTTAAACTTGGTAGGATTACATACACCTTCCGATACAGCAAGGCTACGGGCCCCCATACTATTTGCCGGCTGTATGAGAGTGTAGACAGTATACCTGGGCGACGCACTGTGTCCCACGGAGTTCTGTACATAGAACAAAGGGGGATTCTACAATTTTGAAAAAGATTTTTATTGAAACCTTTTAAAGAAAAGTTTTAACAATATTTTCTGCAACTGTAAACGAAATAAATTTATTGTAAAACACCTTTCATCGTGGAGCATCATTCACAGACAAGAAAGGAGATATTTCTGAATGCGATATGCAATCATCCTTATTGTAAGCAGCAACAATATCAATTTGGGCTATATGATTGTTGCAGTATTACACTATTGTGTTTCTTTTCTTTTCATATTTCGAACGAATTAACGTGGGAGGAACAGAAAATTCGGAAAATAGAAATCAACAACCTAGAAGGAAAAGAAATAAGATATTCTAGGCACTCAGCACAAGAGAAATTTATTTTATGTATAACTTACAGTTTTTTTTCAATATCGATACAACAGTACTTCACTATCAAAGTTTCTTTATATAAGTGATATCGACCAAGGACGGGAGAAGAATAACAGAGGTGGAGGGACCTTTAAGGACGGGAATAACAGAGGTGGAGGGACCTTTACAAGGTCGATACGCTTATTATCAAGTGGTGCCACTGTGAGTATAAGTCTAAAGTGGGGGTTTCGACATACCACTAAGATATTATACTATTGTGATTTCTTCTTGTTTTATGTCATGCCATACGGTGGATTGGAAAATTTAAAATAACGCTACAAGGTTAAAGGAGGAACCGTTTGATAATTGCTTTGTCTAAAGAATTCCAAAAGAGAAAATGAATTTGGGTGGACATCTCATTTATAATCATATTACTCTGTAAAGTTTACAAGGACATTTAACACGGTACTGCTCTGAAGATCTATGTGAATCAGGACTGAATACTTTAAAATTGCGCTCTGTGTAATAGTGTCTTATTGCTGTAATACGTTTTAAGTCTGGTTGCCAGATTAATTTTACGGGGTGTGGAGACATCCCTAAGGCATTACACGCAGCTGCCATATTAGAAGCGCAGAGATACACCTCCCCCTTCTTTTCACTTATTCTTTATTTGGTGTTTATCTTCAGCCTCTATTAAGATCGAGCACAAGAATACTGCCTGATAGTCAAGTTGGTCCCAGAGAAAATATGCCTCTGCAATCGAAGGTTTCATGAATTACAGGCATTTGGGCTATTTAGTGCAATATATCAGCGTTTCTATTCCTATTGGTGGTTGAAGTTTATCAATCAAATATTGATTTTAACTCATCAAGGGCCGTATTCAGAGCTCCGCCCGCAATGCAAAGCTGTCAGTTTCTATGGTAACCACCTTTGTTGAAAAGACAAATTGTTTTTAAATCTCAGTTAAGACATTTAAATCAGGTGAGTGACAGATGTTGTACCTAATGGAAGGGGTCATGTTGGAAAGTATGTATCCCTTTGTGTCTATTTTGTGTGGTTTTCCATGTGTATATTTAGGAACGGATTAGCTGTGCATGCGCAGTAACTTTTTTCAAGCAAGTTACGTAGGCTTTAGGCACGGAAGTCCATTAGACACAGACTTCCGAATCGCACTTAGGGACATACGTACGGAGGGGCGTGGTTTTCTTCCGTACGTGTGAAGTTACGTGAGGTTGGGCGGGGGGGGCATTTAAATGAGCTTTTGAGGGCGCGGTTAGTCATATACGCTCGTACGGAAGTAACATACGCACGTAAGTACACACATGCAGTTAAGGGTGCCCTATGGAAACGTAAGTCACCTTCCATGCTAGGGGAGTGTCATGGTAGTTGGCTTGCTACGTACGCGCGTATACACATGGAAAACCATGCAAAATCGCCAGCCCATTCTTCTGAAATCGGGCCGCCACTTCATTATATTTACAAACTGTTTGTCACTCCGCTTAAAGAGGTAAAATAACACCATTATGAAGATGGTATTATTATAAGATTTCTAGCGGTCTCCCTATATACCTACCTTAACTATTATTAGGTGGAGGAAAGGAAGGTATAGACAGGGAGATTGCTAGAATATATTTTCATGTAGTTTTGAAAGAAAAAGTCAACTATTAACTAATAATTTATTTATTTATGCAGACATTTTTCCGACTGCGAAAAGCAGACACTATCCACTCATATTAAGTCTGGATCTGGATCCTCTACGAGGAACAGTTAAAGTAAATAACAGTAATTTGGTAGTTCTACCTGGTCACAGCTGTCAGAGAAAGATGAACGGAGAGTTGACATTGACAAAACATGACTTTGTTCTTGAGGTCCTGGCACTGGTTGAGTGTTGACTGACTTGTGGAAGATAATAAAGAGCAAGGGTCAACACTTTACAAAAATACTATAATAAAGTCTCATGATAAAAAAAAACGTATTGTGTTGTGGGATTAATATACAGTGGAGCACATGAATGATAAACATGAATCAATAAAGTTACATCAAAGTGGATCATTAAAGATATTAATTGACAGGGTTTGGACAGATAATATCCACCCATTCTAATTATGGGCATGTGGTGTAGTACTTTTCTTAACTGAGGGTATGCTTCTGACAATTAATGACAGCCAAAGGTGATGTGACGGCAACTTATGGTTGTAATATAAATCTCTAACCCTAGGTGGCAGTGGTAAGTTACAGAAAGGAGGCAATTATAAACAGAGAAGAAGCTTGCACTTTTTTTTTTCTCTTTAATGACACATCTTAAGCTACAAGGGACAACGTTTTGAAGTGAATTTTTATGAACCAGGCTTGATTCTTCTCCATTCACATCAATCACTAATACTCACCCCTCCAACGAGATCTGTGAGATCATCGCCAACAACATTAGATCTTGCTTTCAACTGAAGTCTGAATGAAGCCCTGCTCATGAGCAGTGGCTCTCTTTTGGGACTTAGAACATTTCATGTCCCAGCATGAGAAACAATGTGCACGGACTTTGAAATCTTCAGACACATCACCCAGATCAGATGTTTTAACTTTTCCTTTCTTTCTCTTTCTCTTTCTTTCTTTCTTTCTTTCTTTCTTTTTCGTCCAATGAACATCATTGGTGATCCCAGTGTGCTATTATTGTTCATGTATTTATTCTTTTTTCTTATTAAAAAAATATAATTAATGGTTATTTTTTTTATTTACATGCATATACTGTACATTCTAGCGGTCTCCCCATATACTGTATAGTCCCCCATTGACTTCCCCCTAATAACAACTATTAGAGGGAGAAAAAGGGAGGTATGTGGGGAGTGAGAAACCAAAGTTTGATCATCTCTGTCATATTTTTAAAAAAATGATAGAAACAAAATCATTAAAACTTTAGCTGCTGATGTTATGAGATTAGTCATGGACTAGTCATTTCTTAATGGTTCAGTTACTAGTTGTTAAATGGTAATAGTAATTGTATTTGTACAGCAATTTCTTATCAAAACCACATAATTAGAAAAAAGGCATCCTAATCAATCACTATTTCGATGACAAAATTCATTATTATTAATGAGAAATTTAGATTCTTAATCAAGCAAACACAACATAAATAACTAATTTGTCATTATTTGGTCTGTAGTATATTGTATTGTATTATTATATACACTCTGAAGTTATAGGGGCTGATTCAAAGCTATGCTTTCATCCGTTTTTCAGATGGAAGCGTAGCTAAGTAGTGAGCATGATTACAATGGGAGCAAGCACAAATAGACGGGCGCAAGGCTGCCCATCCATCTGTATCCACATCTGCCACTACTGCGCCAGTGGAATGGGGAGTACCACTATATTTAAATGAGAAAAGGAGTGTTTTTTTCATTAAAATAACCGCAGTAACGTAGTGTAAGGTGGCTGCGCTTCCATCATACGCTTACATGGTGGTTTAAGTGGAACGCATAGGTCAGCCAAAGTGTAAAAAAAAAAAAAAACATTGAGTAATAAAATGTAAAAAAAAAAAAGGTTACAAAAAAAGTATTAAAAGCTTGAAAGATCGGATCCTTTTCAAATGAAGATCCCTTCAATCAGGTAAGTATGATTTTATGTACTTTTTTAATGGAGATATTATTTTTACTGTAACGGGCCAGCCCTTTAATATCAGACATAACTACGGGGACATTAAAGGCTGCTGGGGACCCTGGATGGCAGGGCATGTTGGCGTTTGTGGTTCTGCAAGTGCCAGCATGCCCTGGCATCCTTGGGCATGCTGATGTTTGTAGCAATAAAAGCATCAGCATGCCCTGTAGTTGTGACATTATATTATTTATTTCATTTATTTTCATCAGCAGGGGGGTTCGTTCCTAAATACATTTGAACAAAAAACAAACAAAACAAAACACAGCACTGTATCCTACGGCCCGACTGCAGGTATGAAACTCATCTCGTTTAATGCATGCTATATAGAGTTACGTTTTTCTGCTAAAACTCTTTAGGGCTTTAGGCCAGAGTTTGTGAGTAAGGGCAAAACAGGTGCAAGTGTACAGCTCAGCTAAACCATTTTGCAATGTAAGGGGTGCTCATTAATTTTAATTCTTTTGGCACATAGAACTCAAATACTGCATCTCTTTATGTTTAATCTACAAATTAGAGTTGATCTAAAATTGAGCTCTCAATTCTAATTCTGCTTTCACAGTAGAAATTTGCCTCCTCTTGCAGTTCAACATGGTATTCAATCGCACCTAAAAAAAAAAGGTGTAAGTGAAGCCCAGGATCAGCCCCTTAATCCGGTCCCCTTGGGGCTGATCCAGAGTTTGAGGCTGAATCAAAGTTGCACTTACACTTTTTTTTAGGTGCAAGTGTAGACCTGAGCAATACCACAGACTAGCCAGTATTGCGATACAACCCACAACTTCCCCTCTCTGGCTCTAAGCCCAGAATCTGACTAACCTTGCCAGTTACCCCATCCTATGCATCAGATAGGAAAATAAAAACATCTGTTAATGAAACTAATACAACATCTGATAACAAACATCTGACCTGTCCAGATAACATGCACTGTTCACCCCTGGAAAGGACACACTACTTTGAATGCCGTCAGGCTCATCTATCTAATCATCGGAGTACGTCAGTCTCCAGTCCTGAACTTATATCCGTCGGCTGTCCTTCAACACACACCACTAACGGCCTCATGGACGTGCTTCACCAACTACCGTGGCTAGTATCTGACTCCTACTCTGAATCTAGTTACTACCTGTTTCCACAAGGCTCAACAGCATTCAAGGTATGTCTCCATGTGCTACTTTACTAGCTATAAACAGTAACCCGAACTACCTAAAATGGTCTCTGGAAATCTTATAACAGTAATATGACAATCATATACTTAGCTTCCGCTATGTTTCCAATAAAAGATGCAAGAAGGATCACCCAAGCGGCTATGGGATCCTTTTTCCTTTTGCATTCAAGGAAAGCACTTTAACTTGCACATAAAACTTAAATACTGCATAGCTTTATGTTTAATTTATAAAGTTGAGCTAAGAAACTTCACCTCTCAATTCTAATTCTGCTTTCAACATTTAAATTTACCTCCCCTTGCAGTTCAGTAAGCAGAATTAGAATTGAGAACTCTACTATACAACTTAAACATAAAGCTTTGCAGTATTTGAAATCTATATGCAAATGTAAAGTATTTTCACTGCATGCAAAAGATTTAAAATGTAGAAGTTACATAAATATGGGTGACCTATAGTATTTCACATATTTACAGAACTAAAACAAACCTATGGAAAAATTACATGAAACTATATGAAAGGAAGGAGAGAGCTATTATAGAGATGTTCCTTATTTTGTCAAACCAGGTGCGATGATTTTCATATGGCTGATGATGCTGTTGGGAAGGTTGGTGAGAGCAGTATTAGTGGAAAAAGTGGACCCAAGAGAAAGGGGAAAGATGACACTCTAGAAGCTTGGAGGCAAAGGGAAGAAGACATATGGACAATAGCTTTGGGAAGCTTGGTAAGAGCTATATTAGTGGAAAAAGTGGACCCAAGAGAAAGGAGAAAGATGACACTCTAGAAGCTTGGAGGCAAAGGGAAGAAGACATATGGACGATAGCTATAGCATTATTCAAGGTTTTTTTTTTTAGAATTGGTAGATTCAAGGGCTGGGAATGTTCATAGGAGGTGAGGGCAGTCTCAAAAGTAGAGGGAGAGCTGAGTAAGATAGAAATAGACTTCAGGGGCCAGATTTACTAAGCTTCAGGTTTGGAAAAGTGGAGATGTTGCCCATAGCAACCAATCAAATTCTAGCTGACATTCTTTAGTATGTAATAGGAAAGCGAGAGCCAGAATCTGGTTGCTATAGGCAACATCTCAACTTTTCGGAACCTACAGCTCAGTAAATCTTGCCCCAAGAGAGAGGTTCTACACAGTCGTCAAAGTGGAAATTTAGAAGTGGCAGTATGAAAATATAGAAATAAAAGAAATGAATGGAAATTGATAGCTTATCAATTAAATCAGTGAGAGAAGTGATGGTATGGCATACCCCCGTATACCCCCTCACTTCGAGTCCTGGTTCTACAAACCTCAGATGCGGTGGAGGTTTTTGCTATTTCCAAAACTCTGTTGGGCCTGGAAAACTATAACTGGGTTGTTTGTACTATATGTGACACTCAGAGTGGGCTCATAGTGCCTGACTCAGACCTACGATGTTGCATCAATGCACTCTCCCTGTCCTGCCGTCGTTACACTCTGTTACGTCGGCTAAAGGCTAGCTTAACTTTAGCCGGCGTAACTATGGCAGGACCGGAGCGTGACCTACTAACCCTGCCCTCCCTGCCTCCCCCCGCCTACCTTCTAAATATAGCGTAGTTACAGTGCTCGTAAGTTTGGAACACCCCTTCAACCGTAACTACGCTAGTTAGACCCTCACCAAGGGAATTTCGTTGTTACGTCAGTAAACATCTGCCGGACGCATGCGCAGATCGCTAAACAGCCGATCCGAGCTTAGCCGTATAAAAGGAAGCCGGCGTAACTCTGGCTCAGGGCCATAGTGCCAAACTTGTGGCCTAAGCCTATTTAAAAACTACAAATACAAAATGTGTGTGGGGACAGGCTTTTTTGTTTTACAACGTTAACTTAACTTCCCAATTTGATTGTTATTTTATATAACATGCAGCTGGTATGTGTTAGCATACAGTATTGTGCCCTGAAAAGCATCACACTGTGTCGTATAGCACGTAACATGGCATCAGCAGCAGCGAACAGTCACAACAGAGCTGGGAGGGATGAGGGCCGGGTGTCTGCTCTGGGATTTCGGGAAGGCTGTGGGGTGAGATCGGGGCGGGGTTGTCTTCAACTCCGTCCCTTCGTCCCTCCTGCGGCCGCAGTGCGGAGTCAGCTCCCCAGCTGGTGCAGCAACATGTCTGAGAGCGATCTCCCGGACGTGGTGTCCCCGGACATGGGAGCCCAGGCTCCAGGGAAGCCGAGGATCCGGCGCTGCTATCCCTCCCGGGTGACGGTTGAGCCGGTGCTGTTCCTGGCCATGTTCTCGTTGGTGCTGCAAGGCCCGCTCACCACTCAGTATCTGTGGGACCGGCTGAGCACTGACATCGGCTACAACGGCAGCAAGATCGAGGGATGCACCAACAAGACGAACCCCCTGGAGAAGGTGAGGGGTTATACAGACGTTATACACATGCCCTCCCCTCTGTACACAATGCCACACACAATCCAGCATTGACACAATGCCACACACAATCCAGCATTGACACAATGCCACACACAATCCAGCATTGACACAATGCCACACACAATCCAGCATTGACACAATGCCACACACAATCCAGCATTGACACAATGCCACACACAATCCAGCATTGACACAATGCCACACACAATCCAGCATTGACACAATGCCACACACAATCCAGCATTGACACAATGCCACACACAATCCAGCATTGACACAATGCCACACACAATCCAGCATTGACACAATGCCACACACAATCCAGCATTGACACAATGCCACACACAATCCAGCATTGACACAATGCCACACACAATCCAGCATTGACACAATGCCACACACAATCCAGCATTGACACAATGCCACACACAATCCAGCATTGACACAATGCCACACACAATCCAGCATTGACACAATGCCACACACAATCCAGCATTGACACAATGCCACACACAATCCAGCATTGACACAATGCCACACACAATCCAGCATTGACACAATGCCACACACAATCCAGCATTGACACAATGCCACACACAATCCAGCATTGACACAATGCCACACACAATCCAGCATTGACACAATGCCACACACAATCCAGCATTGACACAATGC
>WWET01000316.1:213071-232855 GCA_011038615.1 Limnodynastes dumerilii
ACATTTGAAGGCTTCCCAAGATGCGGACATCAAATGGTGAGTGTAAAAATATTTTTTATTATTTTATACACACAATACATTGCACACACTTCACTTACATTAGGAGAGATGACCACCGAAGGTAAGTGCACTCATGTAGGGGACATTGTTAGTTAGGAAAATATATTTTTTATATGCATACTTTATTTTAGAAATGTAGGGGTTATTGTATGTCTTGCGTTTTTTGTTGTTGTTTTTTTTACACTACACACAGATTACAAGTGTAACCATGTTGTGCTGATAGAATTACAAGGCTCAGCTTTGCTGATCCTTGTAGTTCCATCAGTACAGCATGGCTACAGCTTGCAGCAATGCAGCACTTAGGTTTTTACACACACAAAAACACGTCTGTTATTCGGACATGTGTTTTTGGTGGCCGCAATTGGCTCAAAAAATGAAATCGCACCTCTTTGGCTGCGATTTTATTTTTTGGTGAAATCGTCTTTAATGAATTACAAACTTTCTATGTTTGTAATGGAAAAAAGTCGGGATCGCGAATTTTACACCCGCGATTAAAAAAACAATCAAATTGTGTGATTTGGAGCTTAATGAATCCACTTTGGCGATTTTTAAGCTCCAAATCACGCGATTTAGCCCAAATCGAGCTTAATGAATGAGGCCCTAAGAGCTTTACACACGTGAAATTCGGAGGGTGTTATAAGAAAATGTGGTTGTTCACCAGTAACTTGTCCTGTCCATTCCTTTTCTAGGTTGATTGAACTCTGTGACCAGAAGCCCCTATACAGCCAGTTTGCAGAGATCTCCTGAGAACCTCAGTCTTCCAAATTGAACCTTCTTGGAAGTTGTGTATCTACAATAGGAGAGTTTGATGGCACAATTAGTATGATGCTAAGGGGCATTGGTAATAGTCTCTGTCTCAGCAAAGACGCCTAAACATCCAAACTATCAAAAACACCTGCAAAATGTTCAGTGTATGCTGGCATCGTTCCGTGTATGCTGGCATCGTTCAGAGTATGTTGGCATCATTTAGTAGTTGGGAACAACTTCAAGAGAGAAGTTACGCAAGAATCCTCTTGAGCTCTGCTAGACGTACTTCAGAGTAATATGCATGGTGATGTTTTGGCATGGTCCAACCGTGAAGATCCATGTTTAGGTCAGGGATTACCTGTCCAGCCATATCCTTAAGTGTCTTGTAACTTAAACATAGCAGACTGTGAGCTTCTGTGGAGTTCAAAACAAACAGTGTTTGCCATGTGTCTGCTGCCTGAAGCACTGTTATAGGCGCTTTTGTTATGTAAATATTCTATGCGGGGCATTTAAATATTAATAACTTGCCATAAAGGTAGTTACCAGTGTTTATGAGCTGTGTTTTGTTCTATGGTGTCAGTCCTTTAGACGAGCTGTGCCATGATAGTTCTCTGCCACCTGCTTCATAATATACATTTGCTTTGCTTCTGAAACAATAACTTGGTTCATATTTTTAATAGGTTTAGTGCAGAATATTTAACTGTTTGTTTTCATGTCTATAGGTGTCTTACATGACAAATGACACGAAGCAGTTTTTGAAAGTATCTTCTACTGTATGTAAATTACTTCTCATTTTACTAAATGTTGCCTTGGTCAGCATGTTGCTCTTACAGACGTAGAACCTTATTCAGAGCTCCAAACATAGTGCCAGCGGGTATCCTATAGCGAATCCCTGCTGTATTCACGCATCCATACCTTAAAACTTCCAGTCTGTCCCTATTTAATATGTCGACAGATTGGAAGTGAAGATCTTGCACATTGATGAATATCAATCAGTAAATACTAAGCCCTTCCACATGTGGTTGGACCCTGTCATCAATATCTACAGGTCGGAACGCTTTATCATGCAGATTGCATTCTGATCAAGACACTTGAAGTGTGGGAATGCGCAACACATAAAAACGCTCACTTTGCAGAGGTCTGGATACGGCATAAATACCACATAGGTTCAAGTACACCACACCGGCCATTATTCTGTATGTAGCTGAGGTTGCTTTATGACCTTACTGTAGCACAGTCGTGTTCACACTAACGTTAAACTATTTATATGTAAGCAGAGGCAGCCCTAAGTTTGGCGGGACCCTAAGCAAAAAAAACCCCATCAAACAATGATATTGGTATTGGCAACTGTTTTCTCCTGTAACAGGCAGTGGGCCAGATTTACTAAGCTGCGGGAAAGGAAAAGTGGAGATGTTGTCCATATCAACCAATCAGATTCTAGCTCTCATTTTCCTATTACATACTAGAGAATGTCAGCTGGAATCTTATTGGTTGCTATGGGCAATATCTCCATTTTTCCAAACCTGCAGCTTAGTAAATCTGGCCCATTGTTATTGCTGGCTTCAGCTGTCAGTGAGAGGAGAAAATAGCCAATGATGCCTAAGATACAAGATACAAGGATCATTGGTATTGCCAAAACCAATGATCCTGCTTATCTGAAATGCCAGATCTTGGTTATGTCGGCACATCCTGGGCTGCTGATTGCCAGAATTACTGGGGCAGTGGTAGCTTCTGGGGGCCTCCCCATATGTGTACGTAGCTCCCTGGCCCTATGTAGCCACCTCTCCTGCCTATGCCTATGGCTGCCTCTGACTGTGAGAGAATGTGAATAATACTAAAATATGAATTCTATGTGTTTAGTCTTTGTATATTATTTGAATCCGCTATATGTGAATTGTATATAGTAACACATTCCATCAACACTTTCAAATCTTCAGAAACTTAAGGTAATGATAAATATGATCTCCTCTCTGCCTGTGTTTATGGAAATGCAGTCTACATTAAAAGCTATCCTGCTCAAAGGTGACAAACCCTTGTTTTTCAATATGGGGGAAGGGGTTTGGGATGTTAATGTAAAGCCTTGGTATCAAGGACAATATCTAGCACAACATTTATCAGTCCATGCAGAATCTTTGTATCTTATGATAGCATTGGCAACCTTTAGCACTCCAGGGGCCAAATTTACTAAACTGCGGGGAAGGAAAAGTGGAGGTGTTGCCTATAGCAACCAATCAGATTCTAGCTGATGTTTTCTAGTATGTAATAGCAACTTGAGAACTAGAATATGATTGGTTGCTATGGTCATCAACTCCACTTTTCCTTTCCTGCAGCTTAGTAAATCTAGCCCCAGGTATGGCGTGAAACTACAGCTCCCAGCATGCTCCAACAACATAAACATTGCTTATAGCTAATGTAGTTTCATAACACATTAAGTGCCACAGGTTGCTTTTTACCTGTTCTAGGATATCAAACAGTCAGATACCAAATATTGAAATATGTAAATAAAGCAGGCATCTATTGTTGATGTATTTTGGTATTTTTTGTTTTTTCCAATCCACTTGTATGTATGTGTTGTATTTATTGTGCATTTTGATGTACAGTACATGTGACCCTCAGCAATCAATATATTCATAATCATGAAAGGAATCTGTGTTTTGGCTTGATCTGTTCAAGTTTTATTATCTCCCTAAGTTTCTGTATGTAAAAAAAAAAGTTTTGTTTTCTAGCTTGGTCAAGACCCCTATTTTATTTGTGTATTTATTATAATGACTATTCTTCCTTAGTAATTGAATATTTGTAATATGTGAAGCCAGGAGACAATATTGCAAGGAAATGAGTGTGTATAAATAAAAAAATAAAGTACATTAAAATTTTATTTGACATAAAGCAAAAGAACACATGACAGCATTAACCATAAAACCATAAAGCCAGGATTCAATATGTAATGTAATGTCCTGCTAGCAATCATTAAACTTCACATAGCAATAAAATGATCCATTACACAAATAAGATAAATTGTGTTGTGTTAGATAGATAGATAGATAGATAGATAGATAGATAGAATCTACAAGGAACAAAAGAGAGGTCCGGCTCTCCAAACGAACATTATATAACACTATGTGTCAGCACATACATAAAAAGGAGGATTAGTTCACAATATAGCTATATTGGGGTAAGCTCCCCTACCCAGCATCAAGGCACCTCCTGTAGGTGAGTCCCTATCCATCTGCTATATGTGTACTCAGGGGGTATATTTGAACAGTGTGCAGTGGCCATTTTGTGGGAGGGGTCAGGCTCCCAAAGTGAAACTAGCAAAGTAACAAAAAAACAAAGGCTGCGCTTCTAATTCAATATATGAAATGTGTGCAAGTGTATATATAAATGTAGAGGTGCAGCCAAGGACCAAAATGACCACTGTGCAACTACAAGGAACAAAAGAGGGGTCCGGCGCTCCAAACAAGCATTATATAACACTATGTGTCAGCACATACATAAAAAGGAGGTTTAGTTCACAATATAGCTTTATTGGGTTAAGCTCACCTGCCCTGCGTCAAGGCACCTCCTGTAGGTGAGTCCCTATCTCCAAGCATCTGCAGATGCTTTCTTCGGAAGAAGGATATTGTCCTCGGTAACATAAGGTATAAGTATCCCGCCCATATTTACTGCTTTGGAAGAACCCATCGTTTGTACTGCCAGGGAGGAGGAACAGGAAGCGTGACATTATTACCTGCTAATGTGGTTTCCTGGACTCCTCCATGGCAGTACAAACGATGGGTTTATCCCGTCTGCTGTATGGTGCCAGGACAGGAAATAAGAAGACCTGGGGTTTGTATATAAGTCCCACCTTCTCCTTCCACCGGTGTCTTCCCACTTTCTCAAGCTAAGAATATATAAATACAAGATAGACAAAACATTAGTAACTTAGGGTGGGCATGTTTGTACTGCCATGGAGGAGTCCAGGAAACCACATTATCAGGTAATAATGTCACGCTTCCTGTTCCTCCTCCCTGGCAGTACAAACGATGGGTTCTTCCAAAGCAGTAAACATGGGCGGGATACTTATACCTTACGTTACCGAGGACAATATCCTTCTTCCGAAGGAAGCATCTGCAAATGCTTGGAGATCTAGTCTGTAATGTTTTGTAAAGGTGTGAGATGATAGCCACCCTGCCGCCTTGCACAGTTCTAAAATAGAAGCTGATTGCTTTTCTGCCCATGAGGCCGCAACTGCTCTGGTGGAGTGGGCTTTAATACCCTCTGGGGGTTCTTGACCTCGTAACTTGTAAACCTCCGCTATGCATGTTCTAATCCATCTGGCGATAGAAGATTTGGATGCTGCCTGACCTTTCCTTGCCCCTTCCGTAAGTAGAAACAATTGTTTTGTTTTCCTGAAGGCCTTAGTCCTCTGTAAGTATATATTTAATGCCCGAACTAAATCTAGTGAATGCATTCTTGTTTCCCTAGAGTCTTTGGGATTGGGGCAAAAAGCTGGTAAAGAAATTTCTTGATTAATATGAAAGTCGGAGACTATCTTGGGCAGAAAATTGGGATTGGTTCTTAGCACGACCTTGCTTTCATGAAAGGAGGTATATGGTTCCTCACTCCATAATGCCTACAGCTCCGATACCCTTCTGGCTGAGGTAATAGCCACTAAAAACACGACCTTCCAAGTGAGGTATTTAAAAAATATTTTTTGTAGAGGTTCAAATGGAATTTCTGCTAGGGCATTAAGCACTAAGCTTAGATCCCAAGAGGCTATAGGTCTCCTAAAGGAAGGACGGGCCCTTACTGCTGCATGAAAGAATTGTCTGATGTGTCTATGGACAGCAAAATTATAGTCTAGAATCGCACTAATTGCTGACACTTGTACTCTGAGGGAGCTAACAGAGAGACTCTTATCTAAACCTGCCTGAAGAAAATCCAAAAGTTGACTAACTGATGGATCCAAATAAGACACTTGATTAGTGTTACACCATGTGACAAAGACACCCCTGGTCTATTGCCAGGTGAAGTACCAGGGATACCAGGACCTTCGAGGCCAATAGGGTAGGAGAACTATGACCCTGACTGACTCTGCTTCTATCCTTCTTAGTAACCTATGTATTATAGGAACTGGGGGAAAAACGTATGCGAGGTCGAATGGCCACGGTGCTGTAAGGGCATCAGTATCTATGGCCTGACTTTCTTTGTACCTTAAGATGAAGTGTACTACTTTGGCGTTGGCACTTGTTGCCATAAGATCGACTTGTGGCATACCCCACTTCTGCGTGAGTCTTCGGAACATATCCTGGTCCAGTTCCCATTCTGTGGACTGAAGTTGTTTTCTGCTAAGAAAGTCGGCTTCCACGTTGAGGTGTCCTGCTATATATGCTGCTGTTATTGACGTGACTTGGCACTCTGCCCACTGTATAAGTACGGCTGTAGCTTGCATCAGGCTCTTGCTCCGTGTGCCCCCTTGCCTGTTGATGTAAGAGACCACCGACTTGTTGTCGGAATGCACCAACATGTGCTGACCTGTCAAGTCCCTTTGGAAACGTTGACATGCGTAGATCACCGCTTTCATTTCCAAGACGTTGGAGTGTAGTCCTACGGTATTTTCTGCCCATGTACCTTGTGCCCACTGATCTGAGCACATTGCTCCCCAGCCTAGACTGCTGGCGTCTGTGGTAATAATCCTTGGATTCAGCACTCTTAGATGTTTTCCTGTGGTCAGGTTGCTTATGCTTGACCACCACCACAGATCTCTTCTGGCTTCTGCTGGCAATGCTATGATCTGGTCCTGCTGGAATGGGTCCATTGTTTGAGAAAGCAGCCTTGAAAACATCTGTAATGAAACTTTGCCCAAACTAAGGTTTCCAGCGTCGCAGCCATGAGGCTCTTCTTTGCCCTGGGAAAAGGGAGAAACACCTTGTCTTGGACAGAGTCTATATGCACCCCTAAATAAGTTATAGATTGGTTTGGCTGTAGTTGACTTTTGGTGTAATTGATTAACCATCCATGGTTTTCCAGAAAGACAATAACTTGTGATGTGTGTAGATGACAAAGTTCTGCCGAGGGAGCGGCTATAAGTAGGTCGTCTAAGTAGGCCCAAATAAAGATACCCTGTAGTCTTAACGCAGCCACTAAAGGGGCTAACACCTTTGTGAATGTTCTTGGGGAAGATGATAACCCAAATGGTAGCGCTGTATATTGATAATGTGATCCAAAGACAGAAAATCTGAGGTATTTCTGATGTGCATGACAGATGGGAATGTGCAAGTAGGCGTCTTTTAAATCGATGGAAGACAAACACCCCCACAGGAAGAGTACCGAGATCGATCTTAGTGACTCCATTTTGAATTTTTTTTAACTGGACATGCTGATTTAATCTTCTTAAGTCTAAAATAGTACGGTAGTCAACTGAAGATTTCAAAACTACAAAAATTCTGGAATAACAACCCAGACCTCTTTGTAAAGAAGGAACCTTTTTTATCACTTTTTGATCTAAAAGGGAAACTAAACTGTCTTTTAAGGCTCTCCTTTCCTCTGCATTTTTTTGGGTAGAAGACTTCACATACCATTGCAATTTTTGTTTGTGCAAAAACTCTATAACATATCCGTATTGAACAATATCTAAGACCCACCTGTCAGAGATGGTTGTGTTCCACAGGTGACCGTATTGAAGAAGACGTCCTCCCACTTCGGTCTTTGTGGCAGGACGTTGGTTGCATCTGGCGTCATTGGGTATAGGGACGAAAAAAACGCCCCTCTTTGTCCCCGAAAGCTGCTTCTAGAGGGTCCAGGTTGGAATTTTCTGGCATAAGACCTGCCTGGTCTGTATGATCTGGCTTCCCGATATTCTGCCTGGGATGATTTAGCAGGCTTAGGAAAGAAGGACCTCTTGGGCTTGTACTGTGGAAGCCAGCTGGATTTTCTGCCAGACGTCTTCTGAATTATTTCATCCAACCTTGGTCCAAAGAGGTATTCCCCCATAAATAGTAAAGAAATTAGGCGGTGCTTCGACTGGCTATCTGCCGACCATGGCTTAAGCCACAGGGCCCTCCTAGCTAAAGTAGCTGTAGCCATGGATCTTGCTGTAAGCCTTATTACATCCAGAGAGGCTTCGCAGAGAAATTCCGTCGCTAGTTGAATATTTCCAAGAATCTTCGTTAAATCTGATCTCTTGATGCCATCTGCAATACTTCTTTCAAGCTCTTGGCCCCAGGTCCGCAAGTAACCTGTGTATTATAGGAACTGGGGGAAAAACGTACACGAGGTCGAATGGCCACGGTGCTGTAAGGGCATCTGTATCTATGGCCTGACTTTCTTTGTACCTTGAGATGAAGTGTACTACTTTGGCGTTGGCACTTGTTGCCATAAGATCGACTTGTGGCATACCCCACCTCTGCATGAGTCTTCGGAACATATCCTGGTCCAGTTCCCATTCTGTGGACTGAAGTTGTTTTCTGCTAAGGAAGTCGGCTTCCACGTTGAGGTGTCCTGCAATATATGCTGCTGTTATTGACGTGACTTGGCACTCTGCCCACTGTAGAAGTACGGCTATAGCTTGCATCAGGCTCTTGATCCGTGTGCCCCCTTGCCTGTTGATGTAAGAGACCACCGACTTGTTGTCAGAATGTACCACCATGTGCTGACCTGTCAAGTCCCTTTGGAAATGTTGACATGCGTAGATCACTGCTTTCATTTCCAAGACGTTGGAGTGTAGTCCTACAGTATCTTCTTCCCATGTACCTTGTACCCACTGATCTGAGCACATTGCTCCCCAGCCTAGACTGCTGGCGTCGGTGGTAATAATCCTTGGATTCAGCACTCTTAGATGTTTTCCTGTGGTCAGGTTGCTTATGCTTGACCACCACCACAGATCTCTTCTGGCTTCTGCTGACAATGCTATGATCTGGTCCTGCTGGAATGGGTCTTTGTTCCATTGTTTGAGAAAGCAGCCTTGAAAACATCTGTAATGAAACTTTGCCCAAACTAAGGTTTCCAGCGTCGCAGCCATGAGGCCTAGCATCTTCATGCAGTCGTCTGCCGAAACCCAGGGTAGTCTCCTGATTCTGAGTACTTCTTGCTGAATCTTCTGTGCCCTGGGAAAAGGGAGAAACACCTTATCTTGGACAGAGTCTATATGCACCCCTAAATAAGTTATAGATTGGTTTGGCTGTAGTTGACTTTTGGTGTAATTGATTAACCATCCATGGTTTTCCAGAAAGACAATAACTTGTGATGTGTGCAGATGACAAAGTTCCGCCGAGGGAGCGGCTATAAGTAGGTCGTCTAAGTAGGCCCAAATAAAGATACCCTGTAGTCTTAACGCAGCCACTAAAGGGGTTAACACCTTTGTGAATGTTCTTGGGGAAGATGATAATCCAAAGGGTAGCGCTGAATATTGATAATGTGATCCAAAGACAGAAAATCTGAGGTATTTCTGATGTGCAGGACAGATGGGAATGTGCAAGTAGGCGTCTTTTAAATCGATGGAAGACATAAACACCCCCACAGGAAGAGTACCGAGAATAGATCTTAGTGACTCCATTTTGAATTTTTTTAACTGGACATGCTGATTTAATCTTCTTAAGTCTAAAATAGTACGGTAGTCCCCTGAGATTTCAAAACTACAAAAATTCTGGAATAACAACCCAGACCTCTTTGTGAAGAAGGAACCTTTTTTATCACTTTTTGATCTAAAAGGGAAACTAAACTGTCTCTTAAGGCTCTCCTTTCCTCTGCATTTATTGGGGTAGAAGACTTCACATACCATTGCAATTTTTTTTGTGCAAAAACTCTATAACATATCCGTATTGAACAATATCTAAGACCCACCTGTCTGAGATGGTTGTGTTCCACAGGTGACCGTATTGAAGAAGACGTCCTCCCACTTCCGTCTTCGTGGCAGGACGTTGGTTGCATCTGGCGTCATTGGGTATAGGGAGGAAAAAAACGCCCCTCTTTGTCCCCAAAAGCTGCTTCTAGAGGGTCCAGGTTGGAATTTTCTGGTATATGACCTGCCTGGTCTGTATGATCTGGCTTCCCGATATTCTGCCTGGGATGATTTAGCAGGCTTAGGAAAGAAGGACCTCTTGGGCTTGTCCTGTGGAAGCCAGCTGGATTTTCCGCCAGACGTCTTCTGAATTATTTCATCCAACCTTGGTCCAAAGAGGTATTCCCCCATAAATGGTAGAGAAATTAGACGGTGCTTCGACTGGCTATCTGCCGTCCATGGCTTAAGCCACAGGGCCCTCCTAGCTACAGTAGCTGTAGCCATGGATCTTGCTGTAAGCCTTATTACATCCAGAGAGGCTTCGCAGAGAAATTCCGTCGCTAGTTGAATATTTCCAAGAATCTTCGTTAAATCTGATCTCTTGATGCCATCTGCAATACTTCTTTCAAGCTCTTGGCCCCAGGTCCGCATAACTCTAGAGGTGATGGCCGATGCTATAGCCGGTCTGAGTGTCGCCCCCGCCAGACAATGAGTTTTCTTTAGGCTGACTTCGATTTCTCTCTCTATATTGTCCTTGAAGGTATTAGCATCCTCCAAGGGCAATGTCGTCTTTTTGGATATCCTGGAGATGGCCGCATCTACTCTGGGTGAATCGTCCCATTTACGTGCCTCTTTAGGTGCAAACGGATATACCCTGGAAATTTTATTCCCACCTGAGAATCAGGTGTCTTCCACTCTTCAGTTAATAGGTCTTTGATCATAGGAGTCAAAGGAAACACCGACCTGGCACCATACAGCAGACAGGATAAACCCATCGTTTGTACTGCCAGGGAGGAGGAACAGGAAATATAATTCAAAACACTACAGATATGATCAAGAGTTACTGGTTACTGCACAAAAAATGTGCCAGTCTGCACCTGCAAAATGTTATCTGATTTTTTCTATTGCATACACACAAATACTGAACAGCATAAGCTTGTGATAAAAAAAAAAAGAATTATGGCTGAGGATATGTTACTCAAAATGTATAGGTTAATATAAACTGGTGCATGATAGGCACTCAAGGTGCTCTCCTGTGACATTAATAACCAACTGTTGTAATACCTGTGTATTATGCTATAAGCAATAGTGGCCTTTTCTTGCCTCGTTAATTCTGAATCTGAGTTGTACTCTGGACATGTTATCTTGTAGCAGCAACTGCTTTGAGGACTGTGATAAACATAAAGAGTGTTGAAGTAAAATGTTATTGCCAATATTTATGTATATGCAAGATTCCTTTGCATTTATTTTATTCTTTTCTTTTCTCTCTAAATAAGGTAATGTTATTGGCTTTTTTTTTTCTTTAATTTTCTAAATTTTTTGATACAATTAAGATACAAAAAAAGAAAACAATCGATTATGCGCTTAGAAGCAATGGATGAGAACTCTGAACACATGAGGGGGGGAGACAAGACATCACAAGGTGGAGACAGACGGGACAAGGTACATAAGGGAAGGAAGGGTGATGGGACATAAACCATTGTATAGAAACCACTCAGATAGACATAGGTTAGTCAGTTGGTGAAAACTATGGACAAATTACTCTAAGGGAGGACAGTCTTCTTCAATGGTTGTTGAGTGTTCCAGGAATGCTGGTGAAGACTTAGGCCCGTATTCAGACCTCCATTTTCTGTGCCCGTAAGTCCATAAATAAGCGTTTGTAGTTACTGGGCATGCGTAGTAATTTTTGTACGCTGTTTACGTAGCGTTTCGCTATGTAGATTGCGTACACGCAATCTATGTAGCGAAACGCAACCTGATTCACCCTTAATATCCTGATTCACACTTAATAACGTTCCTAAATATAAGCAGGCTGTGTGCATATATTGGTGGGTTTTTTTGCAATTTGCGCAGGCGTTATGAAAAAAACTCATCAAACATGAAGTTCATCTCCATACTTAGTGACATCCATAAGAAGGCAGTTAAGAAAAGTGGGTGAGGGGGAGGCAATTGAATAGGGCTGAATGGGCTGGTTGTTGAAGCCTGCAAAGATTCGTAAGTACACTTGCCATTAAGGTGCGTAGTTTTGTGAATCCACGCATACTTTTTTCATTCTTAAATATGAATCAGGCCCTTAAACACCAGCCACGGTAATCAGTTTGCAGAAACCAATCGGATATTGACAGAGAAATGAAAGACTTCCACTGACGTGGTATCAGGGACTTTGCTGCATCGTTGAGATAAACATGAGATTTTTTTGTAGGAGCAGATAGACATTGTAGAAAGGGAATGTATCCAAAACTCGGGGGAGGATGCAACGTCCGTTCTCAATATAAGCTTAGACAGACTAATCTGCTTCCGATAGGGAACAATTTTTGGGCAGGCCCACCATGTGTGGAAGAAAGACCCTTCCTCACTATTGTATACTCAACATGAGGAAGGGGTGGAGAGGGAGATACTATTAACAAGGCAGACACTATACCACCTGGACAGTATTTTATGCTACGTCTCTGAGACTGCAACACTACAGGAGCATACTCGAGTGTGAAGATTTTTTCAAAGACTGTCTTCACAAAATGTAAGGGGCCTGTGATAAGGAGCTCAACCAGTAGCTTATACAAAGTAGAGATTCAGTGGGAAGGAGGGTTAGGGGCCACACAAAGGTTTTCAAATCTCCACCGACATGAAATAATGACGGAATTCGCGGTACCCCAAAGGACCTCTGTGGTATGTTGAGGGAGTCTCTGAGTTCCATGAAAGATAAGATGTTCCCACCCACACACCAACTAGTGGATATTGTGGATCCCTGTCTCACACTATCTGGAGAATATGCTCAGGTGTTATTGACCTTTTAAAGGCAAAGAGGTTATACTGACATTCTAATACAGTCATTCCACCAAGGTCCATCAGTTTAAGAATTTATTTCAGGTTCCATAATCCTTCCACCTTACTTAGTCCAAACTACCTTTACTGCTTCCTACATAGATCTTTTATGGTATTTTCTCCAATTAATGTCTTACTATATTTGATAAGGTGTCCTGTCTCTTTCCAAGACATTATAACCACTCCTTTCTAAGTATGTATGTATGTATATGTGTATATATATATATATATATATATATCCCCCAGAGTTCTATAGCTTTGTGCTTTACCATCCTGCATTTTCCTGACTAGTGTGTCCTGTCCATTCACATCTCTTCCTGTCGAGGCGCAGTGCTTTTCCATCCAGCATTGCCTGTGTGCAATAGTCACTTGACACCACTCACACACTGTGTGAACTTAGTCTTCACTCCTATGTTTCATCCTGTGCATTTGCCATAGGGAACGGTAGTTTGTGTGTATCTATACAATCAGCACCGTGTACATATCTGTGTGTAGTCCACACATGTGGTCATTCTATATACAATGTTACTCTAGTACTCAGAACATATCTGCGTGTAGTCTGAACACTGTGTGGTCATTCTTTAAACACTGTCACTATTGTACCTAGCATATACCTTTGTGTAGTCCGCATGCTATGTGGTCATTTTTTATAAATCCTGTTGTGAATAATTGTTTACATCCACCTTCACCCAGGGGATATTCTAAGTTTTCTTCCTGGTCTGTGTCCATGTGTATGGGAAGTTGTCTATATCCTTGGTCTATGTCCTTGCCTTTTAATATTTACATCTGTCTCTCCTTATCAATATCACCTCCTATCCATCACTAGTCATCAGGGGTCATTACCTGCTTGGTGCCTGTAATTCAAGCATCTCCTCACCATCATGGGGCTCTAGTGAACACCAGACCCCTGTTAGATTACATGGCTTGGTTGATCTGTGGTAGGATTATAACACCTTCCCCTTCTAACTGCTTAAACTCAACCCTCAATGTCCCACTGCCTAACTCTAAGCTACCCACTATTGGGAACAGGTAATTGTCGATATAGGACTGTCACAAAATGTGGCACTTACTGCACTCGCTGAAGCCTCTCAGCTCTCTTTGCAGAGTCTGGCCATGTTCTTTCTTCACAAAGGGGTCCTTTCAGGTCTGTGCCTGCCAGTTCTCCAGGCTCCCCATGCTCCCAGGAATTGTTTGCAAGCTTCCATTAGTGCTATTCTCCATGGATTGAGTTACATGATACCCTCGGACCAAGTGGCTGCAACTCCCTCAGACTAGCTGCTCCTAGTAGTGAATCACCACCAAGGGGGGCTATTTAATTCGCTGGCTCTGTTTTATCAGTGCAAGAACAACTTGTAGCTTCTACTTGTCTCCTGTTTACTTCTTTGGAGGATTTTAGCTTGCAGGTTTCAGCTGCTGCAATCAGTCTGCTAACTCAGCTGGCAGTGAACAGCCTGCTATCCCAGTCCGTAGTTTTCAGCCAGGTATTCCTGTGTACAGTCTTCAGTCTGCAATCCTGTCTACAATTTCCAGTTTACAATCCTGTCTGCAGTATCCAGTCTGCAATCCAGTGCACAATCTTCAGTCTGCAAACCCAGTCTGCAGTGTCCAGCCAGCTGAACCCATCTGTAGTAACTAATCCTGCTAACCTAGCCAGCTGGATCTTATATGCTACTTTGTTACCATTCTGTGCTATTCATTGTTCTCCCTTGTATTGGCCAGTCTGTTCAAAAAACCATACAATCAATGTGATCCTGGTCGGCCATCTTGCTTCTTTATTGGTTTCTTTCCTTTCATTAATCTTCATTCCAAGTCTTCCAGCCAACTTACTTGTTAATAAATAAAGAGCAATAAACCAACAAATATCAGAAGCGCTTCATATGATTGGTAGCATTTAATATAAGAACAATGAAGTCCAGTGCCATTTCTAGACCTAGCAGAGCCCAGGGCAGAAAAAAAATGCATCCAGCCTTTTACTTCCATCCCCTTGTATGTGGCCAGTCAACCACTTCTGCAAATTGTGTGATCAGCCTCCTGTTGTGCCCCCTTACATGTATCAACCTCCTTTTGTGCCCACATATGTATCAGCCTCCTATTTTGCGTCCCTTTTACTCGTATAAGTGTCAGCCTCCTTTTGTGCCCCCTTTATATGTATCAGCCTCCTTTTGTGCCCCCTTTATAAGTGTCAGCCTCCAAATGTAGAGCTGGTGATTTGGGACAAAATTTACCACAAAAAAACTATTTTAAAATTAAATATTAGTAAGTCTATTGCTGCTAAGGTACAGTATTGCGTGACACCCTAAATTCAAAACATATAGAAACAAACAAGTACCGGCGCTATGACAAACTAAAAACCTAAATGATAAAAAATATATATAGAAACTGAATAGTAGCCAATTATAATTAATAAGACCTTTAATTAAACACTATAACATTTTTAAACCGCACAACCTGAACACTTTCAATACTAACATAACCAAAAGTTAAGCATCAAAAATGTATTAGAGAAGTTCATAAATCGATACAACTCTTAATATAAAATAACCATATAAATTAGATTACTTTAGAATTCCAAATAAAGTGCCCTTTTAGTTATGGTGTTAATAAAGTTACTTTTTTCAGTGTGTGGGAATTCAAAAATCTATTTCAAATGTTACCTCCACAACAGCAATGTAACAATATATGTATTTACACTAAGGGCCAGATTTACCAAGCTGCGGGTTTGGAAAAGTGGAAATGTTGCCCATAGCAATCAATCAGATTCTAGCTCTCACTTTCCTATTGCATACTAGCGAATTTCAGCTAGAATCTGATTGGTTGCTATGGGCAACATCTCCACTTTTCCAAACCAACAGCTTAGTAAATCTGGCCCTAAAAGTTGATACATAAATGCGTTATTCTGTTTCCATAAGATCGTGACTCTATTACTTGAACATCCGTCGGTATTTTTGACAGTGATACAGTATTAGAGATAACACAACCAGAGAAAATGGGGAGAAAAAAACAGGTTGATCTCACCGCATATCTCGGTCACTCTGAAGTAATCAGCTGTACAGGTCTTCAATATAACTCTTAGCACTGAAGTTATCAGCTGTGCAGATTATCAGTATAACCCTCGGCGCAGTCAGCACCGTACCCGGGACTTCATTGCGAATTAGAGACAGCCGAAAGTTGCTTTTCGGCTGTCCCTATTTCGAATGAGAGCTTTTTCAGTATTTTTTTTATTATCAATAAGTGGGTATGCGATACACATACTCACCCATTCATTTTCAACGAATCATTTGCAGCCTAACCCTAAGTCCCCACCAGAGACTTATATAACTCTTAGCACTGAAGTTATCAGCTGTGCAGATCTTCAGTATAACCCTCGGCGCAGTCAGCACCGTACCCGGGACTTCATTGTGAGTCCCCGCTACGAGGGCTCGCATTGCGAATTATGGACAGCCGAAAGTTGCTTTTCGGCTGTCCCTATTTCGAATGAGAGCTTTTTCAGTATTTCTTTTTTATCAATAAGTGGGTATGCGATACACATACTCACCCGTTCATTTTCAACGAATCATTTGCAGCCTAACCCTAAGTCCCCACCAGAGACTTAGGGTTATGCTGTGTCAGGGGGGGGCTTAGGGTTAGGTTTCAGGGGGGGGGACTTAGGATTTGGGTTAGGGAGCGGGTTGGGGGAAACTTAGTTATCGGAGCACCATGTTCAGTGCTTCGGGATCGATTGCTATGCCTTATCGAGGCACAAGCAATCGATATCCCAGCCAGTTTGGAACCTTTTGAAATAGGGCCGTTCACTACAGGGAACCACACTCCCAGCACTCCTGCTTGTTGCAGCAGATTTAAATAGACCTCTATCAGTGGCGGCGTGTGTACCTGCAAGCCACCGAGGTCTGCAGCTCGTTCTCTCTCCTTTAAAGTTTAATAGACAGTGCAGATATAAAAACAGTTGTCACTTCTTATAACAATGGAACACTGTAGAGGTTGCACGCAAGTTGGTGCAATAGTTTAAAACCATTCAAACACCTGACATGTTTTTTCTCTCATGGAGATTTCATCAGAGGTCTTTGTGCCCCCTTTATAGGTTTCAGCCTCCTTTTGTGCCCCCTTTAAATGTGTCAGCCTCCTTTTGTTATATTATTTATTTTATTAAATTTAAATCCTAAAGTCACTTACTTCTTTATCTTTTACCTCTTGCTCCTTCCTCTACGGCACAGATGAAGAGTACTAGGTATACAGGGCTCCTACGGGAGCAGCCCTGTATACCCAGTACTATTCATCTGAATGATGCCGGCCGCATCTGTCAACTGACCTGGCAAAGTTGTATGTTAACCCTTACAAATCTGAGCCAATATTGCTGCCATGTTTGTTTTTCTTATTGCTATGTTAGTTTTAAGCACCAGCGACAGCCAATAAACATTTGTAGATTGAAAGTTTCTCTAGTTATTACTGATAAGAAATTGGAAAAAAGCATATCATTAATTACAAATTATGCAACTGCCCAATTCATTGATCGCAGAGGCCAGTCACAACTATTATTACCCAGGCACTGAAACATGAGATGATACTTCTCATCCTTCGCAGTGGCAGGTTATGTTACTACTGGTGGAAGTCCAGGGAGCTGATTCAGAGTTTGGGAGTAAGGGCAAAACAAGAGCAAGTGTACAGCTCAGCTAAACCATTTTGCAAGGTAAGGGGACTAATCAATTTATAATCTTTTGCATACAGGGAAAATACTTTACTTTTGCACATAGAACTCAAATGCTGCATAGCTTAATGTTTTATTTATAATATAGAGTTGAGCTAAAAACCATCACCTCTCCATTCCAATTCTGGTTTTACACTTTAGATTGCTCCACCTTGCAGTTTAACATTGTATTGCTCAGGTCTACACTTGCACCTAAAAAAGGTGTAAGTGCAGCCAGAGTCAGCCCTCTTATTTAGGTGCAAGCGTACGGCTCGGCTAAACCATTTTTCAAAGTAAGGGGTGTTAATTAATTACATTTTTTTGCATGCAGTGAAAATACTTTACTTTTACACATAGAACTCAAATACCGCACAGCTTTATGTTTATTCTGTAAAACAGAGTTGAGCTAAGAAAATTTACCTCCTAATTTTAATTCTGGTTTCACAATTTAAACTTGCCTCCCCTTGCAATTCAACATGGTATTGCTCAGGTCTGCACCTAAAAAGAGGTGTAAGTGCAGCTCTGAATCAGCCCCCAGATCTTCACCACTGATTAAGAAAAAGTATCACAATTGCAATTTCAGTATTTTATTTTACATGATTAATCAGCCTTCATCCAGACAGCGCTTATGTGTGATTCTGCCCTGCTGATTCCTATTCTGATGTGTACCTTATGTTTTACACTTGGTTATTTCTGAAAACGGCTGACTTGCATGAAAACACATGAGTTTGTTTTTCCCTGTTTGTGTAATGTCATGACAGTGTACAGGGAGGTGGTCTCTACCCTCAGAGAGCTGAAGATGGTATTTTTTTCTCTCTCCAACAAGTGTAATTTAAATATTTAATATGTTTGCTATTTATTGAACAACAGTTTCTATAAGTTATTAGACTTTTTGTTGCCATCTTTTTGCGACTGGATTGAACAAATGTCTAGTTTTGTACATGTAAATTGTTTGATAATAATTGAGTCGTGTGTGCAATACTTTTGCTTTTACACAATTTTACTACTATAACTAATAGTGGGCAGGTGAGCTTAACCCAATATAGCTATATTGTGAACTAAACCTCCTTTTTATTTATGTGCTGACACATAGTGTTATTTAATGTATGTTTGGAGCACCGGACCTTTTTTGTTCCTTGTATTTACATAGTGGTCACTTTGGTCCTTGGCTGCACCCCTATATTTATATATACACTTGCATATATTTAATTTGTTGGATAGAAGCGCAGCCATTTTTCTTGCTACTAATAATTATAGAAACATCTTAGTTCATGTAATACTATCCGTATATAAAGTGAAACTGGATTACTAAATTGACACAATTGCTCCAAATGTACATACATACACTTCAATCTTGCAACCACTCGTCTTATTATTACTAAACCAACCCCTATAACCTACAGTGGACTCTAACGCTAAAACCACTAACCTTTGCTAGCCTTTTCCTACATTAAACTCCTTAATGGATATAACTTCATAATTTAAAATAAAACTGCACTTGCAATAAAATTGCAAGCTCAAATAAAAATCACTTATAAAATCAACCCCCCTCCCCTCCCCAAAAAACCCCAAAAAACAACAAATAATAAACACGGAAAAATGAATCCCTTTCAATAAGAACAATTCCTCACCTTTCTGAACACAATGCTTACTGGATATAACTTTACACTTAAAAATAAATAAATAAATAACTACATTACATTACTTGAAATTACAAGCTTCACTCACTGGCTTTAAAGCACATAATAATCTTTTGAATCAAGTTGAAATTTAAGCAAAGATAACTGTGTTTCATGGATGTTGCCACTAGGTGGCAGTAAAAGATAGTGGTGCTCAGCCAGAGTTTAAAAAATTAAAAGGAAAACATTTAGAAGATGACACCTGGGCGAAACCATGTTGAATTGCAGGGGAAGCAAATTTAATCTGGTGCAAACAGTATAAGAGTTGAAGGGTGATGTTTCTAAGCCCAAATCTAAATTACAGTTTAAAAGCAAAGCTGAGTAAGAAGTAAAAGCAAAGTATTCTCCTTGCAGGCAAACAATAAAATAAAACGGACTCCCCTGAAAATCAGCATGGTTTTACCTAGGTGTACACTTACCTTCCTTATTATTTTCAAACACTGAAATCAGCCCCGATGTCACTATAATCAAGTTAAGTTCAAGCATGTTATGAATAGAGTAGTTGTGCTTAATGCAAATTGATTCAGGGTTTGATATTAATGCCTCATATACACTGCCCAATTAATTGTATAATAGTACCTGATGTATTCAGCAGATGTGGTGATTGGACAGTGTGTACAGTGCATTTTATATATGACATGAATATATCACGAAACACACACTAAAACAAGGTTTATATGACATCATACCCTCCAACATGACCCATTCCATTAGGTACAAAAGACTTTGCTTCTCAGTTTCCAACTGTCACAAACAAGATCACCTACTGGTCGCGCTGCGGTATTCTACAGAGATAAAAAGGTCAGTCCTTTTCAGT
>WWET01000316.1:238640-253903 GCA_011038615.1 Limnodynastes dumerilii
AAAGAGTGTAATAGAGTGATTTTGTTCCATCAGAGGAATCCATCCTAGGAATAGCTTTCTGTTGGAGAAAAGGTGAACCAACGTCAGGGTTATGGAAGCCCAAGGCTCACTGATATGGGGAGTGAGAAGCGAAGGCTACTCCTTCGGGTTTGATCCCAGAGAGGAGCACAAATTGCTGACAAATTGCTATGAAAAAGGCATCATCTGCTGCTGTCTTGATGCCAGATACCACAGGACACCTTCAGAGGTGATGTGGAGTCCATGTCTTCATGATTCAGAGCTGTTTTGGTGGTACTAGGGAACTTACACAATATTTGGCAGGTGGTTTTAAAGTTTAGGCTGATCACTGTATGTCTGACTAGAGTGTTAACATATGTGGTGGCCACTTGGTGGCTATAGTAGGAATTACAACATAATGTATTCACAGCACAATAGTGTTGTTTTCATTTTAATAGATTATATTCATACTGTACTACATTTACATGATCAGTTTAAACCCATGTCTTAGATTTCAATATATGCAAGTGGTCACTAGATTTTAATTATTCTCTCCATCGACGGTATGTATTGATTATATTTTAGAAATTTTAGTTAATGCTTTTAAAAATTGAGGAAATTTTATTAATGTCAAACAAAAGTATTTTCGTTGTGCATGATGTCATTTTTCTAAATATGTGAATATATGTAACATATACGTCCGGTGTTAAGCAAGTTTTACTACTGCGCATGCGTAGTATTTTTTTTAGGTAATCTAAGTATCTTTTTCTTACATAGACGTAAATGCGGTCTGAAATTTTTAACGTAATCTACGTATCTTTTTCTTACGTAGATTGCATAAATGCGGCCTTTCAGTGAATGCGGTCTTTCAGTAAATGCGGTCTTTCAGACTGCATTTACACAATCTATGTAAGAAAAAGATATGTAGATTACGTTATGCATGCGCAGTAGTAAAAATCGCTAATCACCGGACGTAAATGTTATACTTCCGGTACTCTGAATACGGGCCCTAGAACCAGATCTACATCCCTGCATGTTTTCCGTATGTCAGGGGGTATTTACTTCCGCAGGAGAGAGCGGAGTGGCAGGCGGAGTTCCGTACCACTGAAGTTATGTTAGTAACTCTAATGTAACATCTGGAGGGCGCATGCAAACTCCAGTCCCCATAGAACTGTGGATCTGCTCCCTAATGTTATAAGATGATACAATCGCAGTAAAACAGTTCAAAGGCATGCCCCAAATTCATTATATGTCCCACTGTAGTTACCCCCTCAGCCCTCTTTATGGGCCTGATCCAGACCTACGACCGTAATCGCCCGCGAGCGTAGCGAACGTTCGCCCGGGCGTAAAAACTTTCACGCCCATAACACTCCCATTGATTGTACCTGCTTACGGCGGCTGAACCCTACCCTAAGATTTTCCAGCGTACGTGCGAATTTTCGTACCGATACGCTGGTCGTACTGGGCTTAGCACGCCCATACTGTACAATTTAAATGGCTATCCCCGCCTCTGTGTAGTAACTCGAGCGTCCAGACTATCGTCGTAAAAAACGCACGCCCCTTGAGCGAAAAATACGCTGAAAATTCGCTCGCTGTACGCTCATGTCCTTCGGTCGACCGGAAGTTGTCATACTGCACATGCGTAGTGCGTTTTTTTCACGAATTTTCGCTTACGATGAGCGTACGCTCGCTTGCGGCCGTAGCTCTGGATCAGGCCCTATGTCCTATTATTATATCACAAAAAAGAGGTTCTATACCAGGTAACAGGTAATCAAATGGTGAATATAAGGCAGTACTGCAAGCCCCTGATTACTCCCCAATAACTCTTCTGTACTATTTCTTGGACACCTCTCCGCAAAAATAGGTCTCACCCAAGAAAGACATATGCCCAAATGGAAAACTTTTAATAACCTGTCCTCTTTGTTTCAAATTGGAAAAATTCAATACACACACACACACACACACACACACACACACATACATTATTTACAACTGTTAGACTCTAAACAGACTTTGACCCGTATTCAGAATACCGGACGTATAACATATATGTCCGGTGATTTTTACCACTGCGCGTGCGTAGTATTTTTTTAAAGTAATATACGTATCTTTTTCTTGCGTAGATTGCGTAAATGCTGTCTTTCAGATACGTCCGGTACTCTGAATACGGGCCTTTCTCCTTAACATTGAACAAAAAAGGTGCTGATCATATATGGATATGAACCTAATTAGCTTTATTTATATATAATAAAAAGACCTCTTATGTATCTTTACTGTTATCCTTTTGTTGTTTCATTATTGTAACATCTTCTGGAGATTTATAAATTCTTTGAAAAATATCTCACTGGTTTTTTTTGAGGTTGGTAAAACCAGTTGCACACTAATCATTATTGTTGCGCCATGATCTGAGTGAGTGTGTTTCCATCTCTAGATAAGCCCCATACTTCACATGTGACATTTGCACAATAGATCTAGTGTCAGGAACTTCTAGTATTTAATCTGGCCTGGATCCATGTATTTTAATCTTTATTTGAAAAGAAACACTAGCTTGCCACTCGTCTATGCTGGAGTGTAAACAGTATAATATAAACTGTGTATGACTGAATGCTCTTCAGTAGCACTAAATATCATTCATTAGAACTTTATTTTCTACTGTTAAAAAATATTCACCAGATGAACAAAATCCGAGGTCCATAACATTCAGTCTCTTGCAATTTGAGCATGCAAATATGTTTCTAGTTCCTAATTGAACAGAATATTTGCAGAAGACTTTGGCAGTCAGATGAATAATACGTTTTGGATTCCTAACGTTTTCTTTCTTCCAGAAAACTCGAGATGTAGGACTGGATCCTCGGTTCCAATTTTTCCTTTGTTTCCGCACACTAAGTTCAGATTTTGTGTGTTTGTGCATTCTACTCATCACATCACACGTCTCCATGCTATAACATGAGAACACAATCACCCTAAATGGAAATGACACTTTCATCATAGTGGCTAAATTATAATTCCCAACATTTTGGAGCCGGAAAACAGGACATATAAGCTCTGCCTAGATCTTGCCTAAGCCCAGCCTCCATCCCGCCCAAGCTCCACCTTCAACCCGCTTCCATTGTCATGCCGCACAGGGAAAAAAATCAGTAATTAAAAAAAAAAACAAAAAAAAAAAACCCCTGCCTCCAGTGTCGCCCACTTATTGGGACAAACTGGAAGGCAGTCGGGACAGTCACCCAAATTCGGGACGGTCCTGCTGGAATTGGGACAATTGAGAGGTATGCTAGATTGTCTAGTCGTGTAAGGGGATTGTTAAGTGAAGCCATTGCACAGATGCATGGAAATTGCCAACCGTGATTGTGTATCCCCATGCATCCATTACTAGGAGATCTGATCGCTTAAATTGGAATAGAGGATCTTGTCCATAATCATTAACATATAAGTGACTCAAAACAGAGATGATAAACTAAGAAAATATACAGTAAATGAATCTTTTGGTTGGTATAAAATAGTTTCTTAAACACACAGTGAAGCTAAAAGCAAACTGAGTTAAAGTTAGTGCCAAAATCTCCATAACTGCATTTTGGCAAAAGCTAATAAACATTTAATACAAAGTAATAACGTGCACTCTCAGTGGGTGCGTTCTTTTTGACTTGGCTTGTAATGACATTAACTTGGTAACAGCCTATTCATCTTTCAAGGTCACTTTACATAAAGGAAGCATCTAGTTAACTCTGTGGCTGAGAAGTCTTATCTTCTAAACCAACAGCAATTTGCTCATCTTCAGTTGATGCGTCTTGATTCTCTAGGTCACTTAACTGTCCCTCTCCAAACTCCAAAATCGTTGGCAAATTCCCCTGTTTAGGACAACGCTTTTTGAGGCTTACTAAAAAGGGCTGCGGCAAGGAAAAGATGTCTACATTATTGCCAAGGTCAATCCAAGTCATGCTGGGAAACTTCCTGGGGTCCTTCAAAGCTTCCGTTATTTCCCTCAGGATGGCTTTTGTCAAACGGTTTCCATTGAGGGCCAGCGTGGAAAGGTGCGGAAGGGAACTCAGGACTGGCATCAGGTGTAGAAACATTTCGTCTGTTAAGTCAGTAAAGCAGATTTCCACATTCTCCAACTCCTCTGAGTTGTTCTGGAGATATACTATCACACGTTCCAGGTCTTTCATGGTGAGGGGAAGTCCAGAAAGGTCTAAAGTACCGCCTTGAGCTTTTCCCGCCAAAATTGCCTTTAGGCTGCAGAAAAAATGAGGAATTTGTTAGGTCAAAACAAAGGTCAAAACAAACTCCATTCAAATTTCATGCAAATTAAGTAGCAGGTAAATGTCATTCCAAATTACATAAATTAGAACTAGGTATATAACATTCAAATTATTTATGTTAAAAATATACCATTCTGTGTAAAGTTAATTACCACAAGCAGTAGCATTTTACGTGTTCGTGAGTTTTAATTGTGCAGTGATAAAAAAAAAAAAAAAAGATTTCTTAAAAATAATATTTGCAACAACCACCAAAATGAGCTACAGACACATATTTGAAACTGCATTGCTATCTGCAGGCCGGTGGCATTTAAATTTTACAGTCTGGGCTGGCTTAAAGACCTTCAAGGTTAGTATATTGCAGCGTAACTTCTGCAAAGTCCACACGTGAGAGAGGAGTGACATAGAAGTTTATATGTGGACTATCAGAATACCCCTATGAGACAGTCCCTTTTTATTCATTGACAGGTTTTTATATATCACTATCAGATTACATATCACTTTACAGAGAATATTTCACATTCACACCAGTCCCTGCCCTATTGGAGCTACATATTATGGTCTGTTACACACACATACATTTGGGTTAATTTATTCTGCAGCCAATTAACCTACCAGCATGTTTTATTTTTTGGAGCGTGGGAGGAAACCAGAGAACCCAGAGGAAACCCATGCAGACACGGGGAGAACATACAAATCCACACAGAGGACTCATGACCTCAGCGCTGTGAGAAACAAGTGCTACTCACTGAGCCACCATGCTGCCCTATTATAACATTGTATTTATATGGCCATACACAATATCTGTAGCCATACAGATTAGAGCAAATACATTTAAGAACAAAATAACCCATTACACAAAGTAGTTATGACTTAACTCACTGTATGCCAAGACATGTTAAGGCTAGTCTCTCATATAGGATCTGAGTAGAGGTAAGACTTATAACCACAGTGAAAGTTGTGCATGGCTGGGCACCAGAAATGATTCCTAGGCAAGCAGGCACAGTGGGCAGGTGCTGCAGTGGAGTCTGACTCACAAGGAATTATTAAGAAGAAAAAAAAGCTTCATACAATCAGAAAATGTAAAAATATCACAAAGTACAAAGTATTGCACGGTAGCAGCCAGAACTAACACAAGAGCTTCACAAAGAATACTCTTCCCTCTAACAGACAGAGCTAGGCATCTTATACACATGGGGCCTGATCCAGACCTACGCTAAAACGCCAGCCAGCAGCATAAGATCGGCTTAAAAGCCGATCTGCGCATTTGCCCGGTGTTACTACGGAAACGACCGATTGTGAATCGGACGTCCGTAGCTTCAGGTTACGCTGAGGTTAGTGCAAGTAGGCAGGGGGAAGGAGGGTAATGAGGCTGGGAGGGCTGAAGGCTACCCTAACTTCCGCCGGCGTAAAGGAGTGTAAATACGCTGGGATGGCGGCGTTACGCTCAGCGCTACATCGTAGGTCTGAGGGTAGCCT
Source organism: Limnodynastes dumerilii (assembly GCA_011038615.1). NCBI lineage: Eukaryota > Metazoa > Chordata > Amphibia > Anura > Limnodynastidae > Limnodynastes > Limnodynastes dumerilii. Next base: position 244,373 of record WWET01000316.1, read on the forward strand.
TCAGCCGGCGTAAGCAAGTGTAAATACGATGGGGCAGGGGGAGTGTCAGGGGGAGTCCCACGATGTAACGCTGAGCTTTAGTACACTCAGTTTTACATCGTAGGTCTGGATCAGGCTCATGGATACAGGCATCACCGGTAGATACAGCTACAGTTACAAACATTAGTTTTCAATAGGTCAGTCTGAGCATTTTTCACTCATTGTAGTACTTAGATGAAGTAAACATTCCCTAACTGTAACTGTCCACTGTAGTGTATGTAGCGTTTGTAGTGTATGTAGTGTATATAGCGTTTGTAGTGTATGTAGTGTATGTCTAGATTGTGTATGACATGGTTGCCGACTTTTGGCAGCTTCTCTCCGGGAGATCCCGGAGAGAAGCTAGCGATGCATGCAGGGGACGGGGCTTAATGGCACGAGTTATGCAAATCGCGTCATTAGGCTCCGCCCCCTGGCTCATACTGACCCGTTTTTACTTGGAACAGGGGTCGGTACGGGGCTTGATGCCGCAGATTGCGTCATCCAGTCCCTTCCTGTGCCTAGCAACACTAGTATACTAGTGTTGCTAGGCAGGGGGGCAGGACCACGGGCCTCAAGTCACTTGCGGGAGATTTGCTGGCTCTCCCGGGATACCGGGAGTACTGCCCGAATTTCGGGAGTCTCCCGGACATTCCGGGAGAGTCTGCAATCCTGGTGTATGACTTAGAATCAGGTATGTGCAGTTTAAAACATATGCCTAAAACCCTACATGTGTACAACACATAGGGTCCATTGTGCTCTTTCAAATCAGTCACTTACTATATTAATATACCTGGAACATAAGGGTGTATGATATTCCATGTATATTAGTACAAAGCCGCACTAACTTTAAACAAATGACTTGCATTACCATTACATTGTAGATCTGCTCTAATCTGCCTGGGAAGTAAGAGGCTTATATTTGCAAAGTCATACATGTAAATGCAGGAGAACATAATCCTGACCAGCTACAGCTGAGCTGGGAGGAATTGAACACATAAAGCTGTATTTTCTAACATTGATAAAGGAGGACACTCTCTAAAAGGCTGTACATCTTCCACCTGCTACTCTGCAGCCTTATTTAATATGCTTTGAAACACTTCAAATCTATATCTCAGGGTTGCCGACTCTCCCGGAATGTCCGGGAGACTCCCGAAATTCGGGCAGTACTCCCGGTATCCCGGGAGAGCCAGCAAATCTCCCGCAAGTGACTTGAGGCCCGTGGTTTCACTGAAACCACGGCCTCAAGTCCTGCCCCCCTGCCTAGCAACACTAGTATACTAGTGTTGCTAGGCAGGGTGCCTAGCAACACTAGTATACTAGTGTTGCTAGGCACAGGAAGGGACTTGATGACGCAATTTGCGGCATCAAGCCCCGTCCCGACCCCTATTTCAAGTAAAAACGGGGCAGTATGAGCCAGGGGGCGGAGCCTAATGACGCGCTTTGCATATTTGCGTCATTAAGCCCCGCCCCCGCATGCGGCGCAAGCTCTCCCGGAGAGAAGCTGTCAAAAGTCGTCAACCATGCTATATCTCAATGCATCTCATGCACTTCACACGCACTACTTTCCTATCTTTCACTTCACACCTAAATCCCCTATATCCCCTATACAGATCTTATACTTCACACCTATATTCTATATGATAATCTTACACCACATCTATATCCCCTATACAGATCTTATACTTCACACCTATATCCTCTATGCTAATCTTACACCACACCTATATCCCCATGCTGATCTTACACTTCACCTCTACATCCCTATGTATATATTACACTTCACTTCTACATCCCTATGTATTCATTACACTTCACTTCTACATCCCTATGTATATATTACACTTTACATCTACATCCCTATGTATATATTACACTTCACTTCTACATCCCTATGTATATATTACACTTCACTTCTACATCCCTATGTATATATTACACTTTACATCTACATCCTTATGTATATATTACACTTCACTTCTACATCCCTATGTATAAATTACACTTTACATCTACATCCCTATGTATATATTACACTTCACATCTACATCCCTATGTATATATTACACTTCACTTCTACATCCCTATGTATATATTATACTTTACATCTACATCCCTATGTATATATTACACTTCACTACACTTCACTACACTATATTACAGCGGGACAGTCCCCCAAAACTGGGACTGTCCCGCTGGAATCGAGACAATTGGGAGGTATGCTTATAGCCGCTATACTTTCAGACTTCTGGGTAGTTAAACGGCGTTCAGTGAACTGTTCAGTACGTTGCTAAAGGAACGCAATTATCCCTTTAACCAGTCTGGATACCTTTTAGAACTGCATTTAATCATGCTGACAGCTAATCATTACATTCTTTTCCTTGTTGTTCATGTAATAATATTGCCTGGTTTTGTCTGTTTCCTCTGCTTGCATTTTGTAATTGTAAAAGGCTTTGAACCCCACTGAGTTAAAGAACACAGTAAGTGATTATCATTATAATGACAGAACTGAATCTTATTACAGACTTTTCATGTTTTAATAAATCCAATGGAACGCTTTTATATTTGGGGCCAATCAGAAATCCCTTTATCTGTTAGAGCTATTGCTATGTACAACTTATTGTCTATAAAGAGATCTTTTGATGATACAGAGCTATAATTACAAACATTTGTTTGATTTCAGCCTTTCCACAGTAGCACAATTAAACCTGGTAATTAGGACATGGTCCATACACGTGATGGCTATTAAGAAGTTGGATTCTGCAATCAAGAGAGTCTTTTACTTTATTAGGATGAAGTTGCAGGAGTGTCCATTGAGATTTAAAATGGCCACAAGGAACATCATATCCATCAAGGGGCTGATTCAGAGTTTTAAGCGGACCGTAACGCAGACCCACTATACAGCCTATACAGAGTTACATTTATTTATTTATGTTTTTTTTGTTTTGCCAAATATGTTTTGTTTTTTTAAAACAATTTATTTTACAGTGTTTTTTCTTTTTTTCTTTTTACTCCCACGATGACCTGCGCCCGGTTGCAGTCCCAGCTAAGAAAGCCTGATTTCAGAAATAGGAAAATCTGAAAGTTCCTTTTCGGATGTCCCTATTTCGAATACCCCTTTAGTTTAGAAATTTTTTTTCAGAATGGGTGAGTATGCCGAAACGCCGCCGCCGCTACCGCAGGACACAGACGACGGGAAAGGTGAGTAACCTCTTCAGGGTTAGGGTCAGGCTGTGGGGAAGGGAGGGTTAGGGTCAGGATGCAGGAGATGGAGGGATAGGGTCAGGCTGCAGGGGAGAGAGGGTTAGGGTCAGGCTGCCGGAGATAGTGGGTTAGGGTCAGGCTGCAGGGAAGGGAGGGTTAGGGTCAGGCTGCCGGAGACAGTGGGTTAGGGTCAGGCTGCAGGGAAGGGAGGGTTAGGGTTAGGGTAATGGAAGGGGAGAGTTAGGGTTAGAATTAGGGGAAGGGTTGGGGTAGTTTACAGCCTTACCTTTCAGAGCACTGCTGTCGCTGCACCGTTGAACGATTGCTATGCCTCATTCAGTTCTAAACTGGCTGGGAGGAAATGGCCCTATCTTTCCGGAGACCCACACCCCCTGGGATGGTGTAAGGGTATGGCGCAAGCTCAGGCACTGTAAACACCTACTGTGGATATTTTAAACCCTTTCTCATTTAAATATCGTGGGACTCCCCATTCCACAGGCGCAGTAGAGGCGGATGTGGACACAAGTGGATGGACAGACTTGCGCCCGTCTTTCTGTGCTTGCTCCCGTTGTGAGCAAGCACAGTGCTCATTTTGACTATGCTTCTGTCTGAAAATCAGATGGAAGCGCAGCTCTGAATCCGGACCCAAATGTGTATGGTTTGCCCTGAATTAGTGTTCAGTTTAATCCTCTTAATTTGGATCCCACCCTACACCAACAGCTGTGATGCCATCAGACGAGAGCTGACTTAAGATGAAGGAGGACCTTTCTGTGGCATTTACATGCAGGTACATGATCTATTTAGCATGTCTTAGCTCTCAGCATATTAAATATTCCCTCTACCATCTGATATCACTCCTGGTTCACATACAATTATTGCTTGATGCTGATACTTTCAGTGGTCCATGTCCTACCATTTGTATGAAAACCATTGTGTCAGAAACCCTGAAAGAGTGCAATGGTTCTAAACCTCTTTTTTACTGGTTTCTCACAATGGAATCAGGTCAACTACTGTACCACTTTGCATATCATGCAGATAAATACCCCTAACCCATAGACTGTACACTGTAAAACTATATATATATATATGTGTGTGTGTGTGTGTGTGTGTGTGTGTGTGTGTGTGTGTGTGTGTGTGTGTGTTCTTTCATAGTTTTGATGTCTTCAGTATTAATCTACAATGTAGAAAATAATTTATATAAACAAAAACCATTGAATGAGAAGGTGTGACCAAACTTCTGACTGGTACTTTAGGTGCGTATTTTTGCAAATCTGCGCATACTTATTTCAAATCTATAAATGAATCAGCCCCTCAATTTCTGCAAAAGGATATTATTTTTGTTTTTCTCCTATTTCATTTTTAAATGCTTTGTATTTATAAAATGTGTGCTATGAGTGTGTAATAAGCATTGTACTCTTTTTTTTTTTGTAAATAAAACTGGTGTTTTATTAATCTGTTCATAAATGCTCTAACTCAAAGGACCTAATTAAGTTGAGCACAATGGCCAGATCCAGAACAACGCTTGTGAGCGAATTTACATATATTACATATTTTGCAGTGTTTCTAAAGTACATTTTCTATATAATCCATTCAGCCCGCTATTTACTTTATTAAATATGACCTCTGGTATCACACCTTATAGTACAAATATGCTGCTACCTCCTAACAAGCTGGACAAGTTGCCCTGACAAGTTTTGAATGGCACATTATATAAATACCCCACTTGTACATTTTATAGTGTGCCATTCCAGGCCCCTATTATTGTCCCACATGTAATAATAGTATATTAGGTATCTGGAGATGGCACTTGGCTCTGCTCTGCAGTGCCCCTTTGGTCTGCCAGCACCCGGAGCACAAGCTCCACCCTCGCTACTCCCCTGCTTATGAGCGCAGTTCCTGCTGGATCGTGCACAAGGCTCTTTACGTTATTTCCTTTTCTTTTTCTCCTCTCTTTACACAGCATCTTTCACACTTTCCTGCCCTTTGTCCAGCCCAATTCCCAAAATACAGAAACAGAGGAAAGAGGCTTTCTTAGATCAGGGTTTCCGACTTTTCAATGCTTCGATTCATGCAAATCATGCCCAAAGCCCCGTTCCCGACCATCAATGCCCCTTTTCTTAGTACTACTATGGTTGGGGGTGGGGCTTAATGATGCAAATTCCATCATGAATCCAGCCCTGCCCCTAGTAACATAAAACATAGCACAGTTGCTAGGCAGGGAGGCGGGACTTGACACCATGGTTTGCATGAAACCACAGCCTCAAGCCTTCTATGGGAGATTTGCTGGCTTCCGAATTTCGGGAGTCTCCTGGATGATCCGGTAAGAGTCGGCAACCCTGTCTTAGATGACAGTTATGAATAGTGAAACTAAAGTGTTAGATCATAATCCTGTAAGGCAAATCCTTAGCTTTTTGTTGGTAACACATAAGATCTTAATACAGATTTCAGAAAATATTGGAGATATGAGAAAGCTGTAAGAGGAAGCAGAGTCTACAAGATTACAGGGAATGTTTTGTTGTTTGACATAAGCTATAGTCACTACAGAGTTAAATTAATTTGCAAGATGGATTTTCTTCCTCGTCTCATTCTCCTGTTCCACAAGCAGCAATAGAGAAGAAGCTATCAATATATTAGATTATTACACTGTACCCTGACAGATTGTATATGGGATAGAAGAGAAACAAACACAAAAGAGGGATTTCAGCCATTATATGTTTCTGCTTTCTGTTACAAGGACTTGAAAACAGAAATGACTTAAACTGAAGGTCAATGAAAACTTCCATACTGATATTGCACATAAATAACAAAAAGATACAAATGTATTCTCTAATAAATGTATACACACCTGTAAAAATACTTTTGAGCAGCACAGTTAATTACTTGACCCTTTATGTCCTTGACCAGCAAGGTCCAGCCATCTTCCCTCATTGGAAGATGAGAAATGATTGTCCCTCTAATAGACTCTAACCTGACACTCTAATGCAAGCATTACCAATAAAAATAGGTGCGAGATGAAAATCCGCCCATGACTTCATAATTGGTAAAGGCGTTTGTTTCGTGTCCTTGCAATTTTATGAATTCGTACGCTGCCATTTTTAGTTGAAAGTCCTTTTTATTATTTGTGAAGACTGCATTTTTTCCGCAAATATAGATTTGTTTAAAATGTATTTCATCAGCTGAGAACTCATAGTTTCGGTAGACAATAAACTTTTTTAGAGATTCCAATAATGTGAAAGTAATTATTATTTTATACTCATATACAATTCATATACCAAGAAACATTGACTGTCTTTCATATGATGTTTTTGACACTACCATTGATGCAGTCAGTGCTAGGTATATGGCTCATTTTATGCATCAGATATTACACCAGTGTTTGTTATGGTGTAAAATAGGTAACAGTACTCACCTAAAGGTATATAGGTGAGTACTGTTATATATATACTGTTAAGGTATATAGGTGAATATATATATTGTATAGATACAATTGCCCCACTGTGCTACAGCAGTTCTTGTTCTTAATATTCCTAAGAGTCTTCCTCCCAGTTCATAATATGCTCCTCTGTACTGTCCCCAGACATTTTTAGTGTAGTGGCAGAGGAAGAAAGTATCTGGTTGGGCTGCTAAATAGGTATATGCTAAAGAGCGAAATACAGTAGAAAAAGGGATCATCTAAAATATTTCTGAATATATAGAGAGAAATATATACAGTTTGAATTGTAACAGTAAATTCTATGGACAAAAAATAATCCTCTTTGCGCTATAGTAGCCATTAACAGTGATACATATAGAGGAGACATTTCCACCCAATAATTCCAGCATTGCACTAAACTCCTCCCCTGCATCACATAAAGGTGGTGTTTATAATATAATTTAGATGGCGTTCTTCATGGTCAGTGGTAGCACCATCCAAAACCACTGACTGTAACACTTTCCTGCAATGCTGTGGCTTATCTGCATGACTAGTGCATGACTAATGGCCAGGAATATAGGGGTAGATCCAGATCTAAGTTGTTGTTACGTTCGTTGGCGTAGTGTATTTACGCTTTCTTGGTGTCATATGGAAGACACGCCCCTTCGTTCGTATTTACGCTGAAGTTACAGTTACGTATGCGCGCATGTGCAGTACATACAAATTGCCGACAGCGGCTAGCGTAAAAATGCTAGTGTACGTAGCTCAGGATCTGGCCCATAGTATGTAACTCCAACAACCTCCCACAGACCAGCACCAATGAGTTATCCAAAACTTCTCCAACACCTCCCAGTAAGATGCAGTCACAGGGCTGGATCCAGATGTGAGCAAATACCAGCTGCCGTGATGTATCTCCCTGTAGGACCAAACCTGTTACTGTGAATGGCAGTAACTGAACCTATGCGGTCACTGCCATTCTACAAACAGATTTGGTTTTACAGGGCTCCCGTAGGAGCCCTGTATTACCTGTACCGCACCACGTGACCGCAGATGGGGAGACACAGCAGGAGGAGGAGGAGGATGCAGCAGTAGAGCTCCGTGGAGGAATGGAGAAGACTTCAAAGGTAAGTAACTGAAGAGGCTGGAAATAAGCGGCAGACAATGGAGGCTGGACTTAAGGGGCAGAAAATGGAGGCTGGACATAAGGGCAGACAATGGAGGCTGGACATAAGGGGCACACATGTAGACTGGACATAAGGGGCAGACAATGAAAGCTGGACATAAGGGGCAGAAAATGGAGGCTGGACTCAAGGGGAAGACAATGGAAGCTGGACATAAGGGGCAGACAATGGAGGCTGGACAATCGCGCAGACAATGCAGGCTAGACAATTAATGGGGCAGACAATGGAGGCAGACAATGGAGGCTGGACATTTAAAGGGGCAGAAAATGGAGGCTGGACATTAAAAGGGGCAGATAATGGAAGCTGGAAATAAGGGGCAGACATGGAGGCTGGACATAAGGGGCATGGAGGATAGACATTATAAGGGGCACACGTGGAGGCTGGACATTACAAGGGGCAGATATGTAGGCTGGACATTATAAGGTACAGATATGAAGGCTGGATGTAATAATAAGGGGAAGACATGGAGGCTGGACATTACAAGGGGCAGACAATGGAGGCTGGACATTACATGGGGCAGACATGGAGGCTGGACATAATAATAAGAGGCAGATATGGAGGCTGGAGATAATAATAAGGGGCAGACATGGAGGCTGGACATAATAATAATAAGGGGCAGATATGGAGGTAGGGCAAATAGAGGGGTAGATATGGAGCCTGGACATATAAGGCCATATGCAGAGCATATACGTAATCTACGTTGCAACAAGTAACGTAGATTATGTTACAAAATTACTGCGCATGCGCAGTAGAAAATATCACTCCAGCCGCATATAAAATGTAGCCGGAGCTCTGTATATGGCCCATGAATCCTGGACAAATAATAAGGGGCAGATATATGGATGGCAGGCCTAATAATAAGAGGCAGACATATGGATGGTTGTCAAATAAAAGGGGCAGGCACTAGACCCGCTGGTCTGGGCGGTGCAAGACACACCCACTTTCCCAGACATGCCCATTTTGTGGTACAAGACACACCCCCTCTACCAGGTCATAAAATTTTGTCCCTCTTTCGAATTCTCAAATGTTGGGAGGTATGATAACGCAGAAGGGTGGAACTTTAATTGAAAGTTTATAGCCATAAAAAAAAGGAAAAAAAAGTTTTACATGATATTATTTCGGACTTTTAAAATCTGTACTGTTTAAGACCGAAAGAACATCCTACCATATAACACACTGTCATGGGAGATCCTAATTACTAATACAAAATGCAGACAAGTTTTTAGCAGCTTGAACAGACTTGAAGGGCATAATCACAACACACAATTATAATAATATCAGTGAATGGTCTACTTCTCTACTGCTGTCTCAGGATGCCAGTTAATTAGAAAACACCCATTAAGCCCATGGCTCATTTTAACACACACCTGCAAATATTTCCTGAACAGGAGCAAAGCCAAGATGGAATCTAAGAAATACATGCATTTCAGTTGTTGGAAACCTGTCTTGGCATTTTAAAGATGCCAATCTGTACAACGTGCTTAGTGTTTATTTTGGTGTTTTTCTTCTAATAAAACATTGACAGTTCCAGAATTTAAATCATTTTCCATGTATTCCTTAGGAAATAACAAAAGAAATGTTCTTTAAACATCAATATGAACAAGCACTGCTTACTACAGGGTCCATATAGTATCTTCTATTATTATTATTATTATTATTATTACATAGTTACATAGTTGATGAGGTTGAAAAAAGACAACAGTCCATCAAGTTCAACCT
>WWET01000316.1:254381-268636 GCA_011038615.1 Limnodynastes dumerilii
GCGTATTCGAGATGAGGCCTTACCAATGATTTATATAGTGGCAAAATTACACAGTCTTCCCTTGCATCTATGCCCCTTTTTATGCATGCTAATACTTTATTGGCCCTTGCAGCTGCTGCTTGGCATTGAGCACTATTGCTAAGTCTATTGTCCACAATTCCAAATACTTCTCCATTAAAGATTCTCCTAACTTTACCCCATTTAATTTATAGATTGCATGCTTGTTTTTGATCCCTAAATGCATAATCTTACATTTATCTATGTTAAACCTCATCTTCCATTTGGCCGCCCAATCCTCCAGTTTACTCAAGTCCCTCTGCAAGGACGCTACATTGCTCAGATTCTATTACCTTACATAGTTTAGTGTCATCTGCAAAAATGGAAAACTTGCCCTCTAAACCATCACCAAGGTCATTAATAAATATATTAAAAAGGACTGGTCCCAGCTTGAGGAACACCGCTTAAAACTTTTGACCAATTAGAATAATTTCCATTTATCACAACTCTCTGTTCCCTATTCTCCAACCAGTTTTTGATCCAAGTACAAATGTTGCTACCTAGACCCAGTTCCCTTATTTTGTGGACCAATCTATTGTGTGGCACCGTATCAAAGGCTTTTGCAAAATCCAATGACCTATCTTTCACAAATCCAATCAAAATTATTATTGTTTATTTATAAGGCTCCAAAAGGTGTCCGCAGCGCCGTACAAAATACAACAACAAAACAACAACAAAATACAGTACAAACAACCAGGGCAGGGATGGAAAGCATAGTACATAATAATATACAGTACAGAAATACAGGGCAGGGATGGACAGCATAGTACAAAATAATATACAGTACAGACATACAGAGTAGGGATGGACAGCATAGTACATAATAATATACAGTACAGACATACAGGGCAGGGATGGACAGCATAGTACATAATAATATACAGTACAGACATACAGGGTAGGGATGGACAACTACAGAGCAGGTCAAGAAAGGACCCTGCAGTAAAAATGTTCCATACAGAACCCCTTCGTCTTTTAAGCATGCGTAACTGGAGGTGTATATAAAAAGGTTTATAGAAAATGCATACCTGTTTTAATAGTAACGATATATGATAAACAATCTTTTAGTGTTGTTTGTAAAATTTTAATTTAATTTTCTGTTACTGATCTAATGCTGGAGTTTTATTATTTTACATATAGGTATTATTATTTTTTATCTTTGTATATTTATGTCAAGTTTGTACTTTTTTACGATGCAGTGATTGGACAATCCTACATTATAAGGACCAGCTGAATGTACCTGCAATACTTCTCCTAGAAAAAGCACTGTCAAAACGAACATTGGGGAAGTCCTGAGTATAAGAGGTTATTCATGAGAGCACAGGAACATCACCATAGAGAAAGAAAAGCCTGTTGATCCAGCCTCAAGACACCAAGTAAATGTGTATAATATGGAGGGAATGATACTTATCTGGTCATGAGATCACTGGTATTCATGTAGGGCAAGTGTTTGATCTATGTAGAATAGGTCTGCTGTTCCCTTTTCCTTCCTTGATTTGAGAGAATTCACCTAAATCTCTAGGAGTCACACCTGGGGCAAGATTGCGGGGCAAGCTGCGGGTTTGGAAAAGCTAGAATCTAATTGGTTGCTATAGGCAACATCTCCGCTTTCCCAAACCCACAGCTTAGTAAATCCGGCCCTTGGTGAGGATGAGTATAATAATGTATGCTTTATTTTACTATTCAACAAATTGTTTCTTTCATCAAGTGTGATCTGAATTATAACAAATATCCTCTGTTTTACAGTTTATCTTTATTTGTATTAATCTAAACTACACTGGGAGTGTGATTGGTTATGGCAGGCCAAGCTTGCAAGAAATGTGATATATAACTGTTGATTGCTACAAGTAATATAATCTCTTATGCCCATATATTCTTCCAAGTTTGCATTTTAATTGAAACTATGTGCCAGATATATTTGCATATATTTTGTCAATTTCTAAGTTCAACATTTTTTAATATATTAAACATAAAATTTTGAATATAACATTTTCTTCTCTTTTTCTTTATGTAAGTTCACAATGAAAGATTACTGATTATTACTGATTATTAGTAGCTGTTTTTTTCTCTTTTTCTCTTTTCTAGATTGTGGCCCGTATTCAGAGTACCGGACGTATAACATATACATCCGGTGTTTAGCGATTTTTACTACTGCGCATGCGTAGTAATTTTTTCACGTAATCTACGTATCTTTTTCTTACGTAGATTGCGTAATTGCGGGCTTTCAGAATACAGGCCTGTCTCTCTATTGGATTATGTGTCTCTTGGTAATAGGTGCTGTATATAGTTCCAGAAGGATTACACACATGCACAGATGAGCAGTACAGAGGTCTTTACAGAATGAACTGGCACCTCTGTGCCCTTCATCAAATTATACCAAGTATTAACACTTACTCCAGTATTCCTTTAGAGCAACCAAGTGTTTTCTGTGTATAGATAATAATAATATCCAAAGCATAGTATTCACCTATTAACCTCTAGGCCAAATATAAAAAAAAAACAACAACAGTATTGTAATTATATTGTAAGTAATTGATCCAGGATGTTATCAGAATTATAGATAATAGGGAGAAACTTGAATTTGTATGCAAGTCATTGGGGGATCGTCAATTGCTTAACAGACTTCCTTCAGTAAAGTATTTCCATGTTTTTCTCACTTGCTTTACAAATAGCACAATATGAAATATGTAAATTTTACAAATTCATTCATCATATTTAAAATATCTTTGCTAAAATATTTTTTTCAAACTGCATCTTGACAAATAATTTAAATATGAAAAATGCCACTAGTTGTCCTCTGCTATAAAATAAATGCCAGTAAATTTGAAGAATACGTATGTAATAAGCAAATGCACTAACGCCCGAGAAGGCTGAAGAAAATAAAGTCATATTTTCAATTACAATGACGGTTACAGGTAACGTACTTAAATATTGCTGCCAAAAAGTGTAATATATACTTGATTCTATTTACTTATTTATTACGTAACGCTTTACCATTTTTAACAATTATAAACAAAACTGGGTAGTGACAGCCAGGTTGTATGGTAAAAGTGCTCAGTTCTCTGTATGATGCAGCCACACAGCAGTGTTATTAACAAAGAAAGAGAAAGTGTGCTGGTTTGTGTTAATAATGTAATAGAAATACAAAGTGGAAGGCAAAATGTTTTTTATAATGGCAAATAAAGCTTAAGGAGGTTGAAGAATTTGATAAGCTTATCTGTAGAGGTGAGTTTTAAGAGAGAGCTTGAAACTTTAGAAACTAGAGTATAGTCTTAATGGGTGAGGGAGGTTATCCAGAGAGTGGGTGCAGCCCAGGAGAAGTCCTGTAACCGGGAATCAGACCATTTATGAAGCGCAGAAGAAAGCTGTAGAGCTTGTGATGATCTGATAGAGCAAAGTTAGGATATATCTTGAGACACATGAAGATATGTATGCAAGCGCAGTGTTGTTTATGACTTTATAGGTTAGTAAGAAGATTTTCTATTTGATTCTGTAGAATACTGGCAACCAGTGTAGAGATTGACAGAGAGGACTAGCTCTATTTGAACGTTTTGCAACGAAAATCAGTCTTGCTGCTGTATGCAATATAGATTGTAGAGGGGTAACTTTGGTTTGTATTTGTATTTCCCTAACAGAATTCATGTATGAAATGCTTTAAAAATGTATAAAAAGTGAACAAAATGTAAATGTGTATTAAATATAAATAGATGGAAAATAACAGAAACTAGATAACAGAAATTATTTTTGATCAACCCAATACAAAAGTGCAAAGATAAAAATATTTAATTATTTTATGATCAAGAAATGGGAACAGCGATCAGTGAAATAATAACATGGCAGATTTTACCTGACTCTGCAAATGCATTTTTGCTGAATTGCATAAGCAATACACAACTTTTATTCTGTCCAGGACCATTTAACACTGCCCAGTGGGAGTCCTGGTCAACCTTGGGCTGGTTCACTACCAAGAACTCGCAGTCATACTTCCATATGGATAAAGGAATTATTAGGTTTATTTAGGAAGGAGAGAAAAAAAGTAAAAATGAATGCCAGGGAGCTCCTTTATTCCCCCTATTCATTAATAGTAATAACAATAATCACAATAATAATAATATACAGATGAAACTCGAAAAATTAGAATATTGTTTAAAAAAGTTTATTTATTTCAGTAATTCAACTAAAAGGGTGAAACTAATATATTATATAGACTCATTACATGCAAAGTGAGATATTTCAAGCCTTTATTTGTATTTATTTTGATGATTTTTGCTTACAACTTATGAAAACCCCAAAATCAAAATCTCACAAAAATAGAATAATGTGAAAAGGTTCAATATCGTAGGCTCAAATTGTCACACTCTAATCAGCAAATTATTCCAAAACATCTGCAAAGGGTTCCTGAGCTTTTAAATGGTCGCTCAGTCTGGATCAGTAGAATTCACAATCATGGGGAAGACTGCTGACCTGACAGTTGTGCAGTAAAGCATCACTGACAAGGAGGGAAAGCCTCAAAAGCAAATTGCAAAAGAAGTTGGATGTTCTCAAAGTGCTGCATCAAAGCACATTAATAGAGAGTTAAGTGAAAGGGCAAAGTGTGGAACAAAAAGGTGCACAAGCAGCAGGGATGACCACAGCCTGGAGAGGATTGTCAGGAAAAGGCCATTCAAAAGTGTGGGGGAGCTGCATAAGGAGTGGACTGAAGCTGGAGTTAGTGCATCAAGAGCCACCACACCCAGACGGATCCTGGACATGGGCTTCAAATGTTGTATTCCTCTTGTCAATCCGCTCCTGAACAACAAACAACGTCAGAAGCATCTTACCTGGGCTAAAGAAAGGAAACCAAGGTCCCAGAGTCTGGTGGAAGAATGGAGAGGCACAATCCAAGATGCTTGAAGTCCAGTGTGAAGTTATCATAACACCTCAGCAGTGCCACAGGCTGATAGCATTCATGCCACTCCGCATTGAGGCAGTAATTTGTGCAAAAGGGGCCTAAACCAAGTACTGAGTCCATATGCATGATTATACTTTTCAGGGGGCTGACATTTCTGTATTTAAAAACCTATTTTTTTTATTTCATGTAATATTCTAATTTTGAGAAATTTCGCTTTTGGGGTTCTCATAAACTGTAAGCCATAATCATCAAAATTAAAACCAATAAAGGCTTGAAATATCTCACTTTCCATGTAATGAGTCTATATATAATATATTAGTTTCATCTTTTAAGCTGAATTACTGAAATAAATGAACTTTTGAACGATATTCTAATTTTTCGAGTTTCACCTATATCTTCAAAGCACATTAAGAATAGCCTCCACATCAAACTAATACCCTCTACCAATCCCTAGTGTAGGTCGCCAATACTAATGGTCTTCATTTCAAAAGACTGTCGTACTACAGGTAAATTAGACTGTCAGCAATTTGCAGTCTGCATTTTAGAAAGTTGAGATGATGAGATTCTTAGAGCTGTGAAAAGTCATCTGCCAAAAGGTGAGTGTCCTAACCCTCCATGTACCACAGCCTTAAGAACTAACCTTAAAGTTTTACCTGCCGCATCCTAACCCTAATCTACCTTATGCAGCCTAACTCTAATGTACCTTCTGCAGCCTAACTCTAATGTAGCTGCTGCAACCTGTAACTATTGGTTACGGGGAAAAGCTAACATGCAGTGTATTATATACTTGATTCAATTTACCCCATTTCCCATTCCGAATAGAAAATTTCTATTTTCAAAGCTTTTCAACAGTAAATCAGCTGGCATCTGTATCATGTTCAAAATATGGCTACTTGGAACCACAACTCCATCCCAATCCAAATGTTACATTAACACTCACTTAATATTCATACACACTGTCTGTTACGTGTGTGGACAATGGTGCATTCCAGACTTCCTAAAACTAATGCACTGGAAAGCACTGATCTTATTATTGTTCAATCATCCAATCATTATACTAAGGGACATGATCATGGTCATCACCCCAACCTCCAAACAGCATTATCGAAAGCAAGATTGCGCCATGGATTATGTTATGTAACCTCCTAAACTTCAAATATTCTTCTTTTTTCCCTTGAAATGGTACAAGATTAAGACAAGATTAAACTCACTGATGTTGTGCTCTGTTCTCTACAAGCGTATCTAGCTCTTATCTAGCCCTTGACTCCTTCCAAGCTTCCATCCCATAAATTACCTCAGCAGCCATGAGTGAGACATATCAAAAAATGTTTTGTTTGCCATCAGGATGTTATATGCCAAAAAGGACAAGATGGGGTGTACCAATAACTACAACCCAGCATGAGATTGAAATGAACGCACACTTATATATGACAAGAGACAAAAAGCACTAAGCTCAATAAAAACATGCTTTGTTGTTATTGAATGCATTCCTGATTTTGATTCCTTGATCTTCCCGCAAATGGCTCTGTTATCCCTTGATATATATATTTATTATTCCCTGATTGACATACACATTTTTTGAGATCACCACAACTTTGTGTCTCCCTCTCCCTACAAGAATACCTATGTTACAAAGTATCTTTTTGTTTTTCTGTTTTTGCAACTTTAATAACTTTGTTTCTCCTCCGGTTCCCAGGTGCTCTAGAAATGGGTTGCCACTCTATGATTAGTCACATGCAAACTCTTGATTGGCCAGAAACTTCTTTATTAGGACGCACCTGACCGGATACCTTCACCCTGCTGTGGGGCGAAACGCGTGCCGGTGGACGGATAGCAAACAGCCGTGTCCTTCATCTCTCCTTCGTTCTCCTTGTTTTTTCTTTTGCAGCTCCCCAGGAGACACACTCTTGAGGCAGGGTAGGGTAAGGATACTGCACGGAAGTGCGAAGCGTGGCTGTGAGGCCGCTAATTCTCCTGTATTTAGGGTTTCCTTTTCAAATTCCCCTGGTACTTATGCTGCTTGTTGTATTGTTCTACCTGTTGATACCAGTTATGCTGATTTAGATACTTTCACCCATATGTGGTGTATTTTAAAACGATAACAATAAAACATGTGTTTATTGAGCTAAGTGCTTTTTGTCTCTTGTCATATATAAGTGTGCGCTCATTTCAATCTCATGCTGGGTTGTGTTATTGGTACACCCCATCTTGTCCTTTTTGATATTACCTCTTTGAGATAGGAGCAGCACCTTTATCCCTACGACTCTATTTAATTGATGTATAAGCTGGTGCGGCTTGTTTTGGTGGTATGTTATATGCCGCCACTCTAATATCGGTAACATGTATGTTCTTATCTTATTTGCTACTGGCCTTGCTGTCCTGTCCCAGTGCCTCTATAGGAATCATTCCCTGCAGGCCATTGCACCTTGCATGCCCTGCACATGTGTTAGTAGCAGCTGCTGCTAATAGTGGGCGCACCCTTCCTCCCTTTGCCTTTTATGACCTTCTTGCTTACTGACAGGTCACACAGCCATAGGCAAGGCTCTGCTAGCCAGTCAATGGCCAGCAGCACCTTTATAAGTTCTGGCCGCATTGTCACTTGTTGCTGGTTATAGTTCATGGTTAACCCAGTCTGTTTAATGCTCCTGCCTTGTGCTCTTATTTTGATTTCTGAGTGCCCCAGCTCCTGTATATTCCCTGCCTACTCCTTCACCGTTTTTGTCTCAGCCTAGCCTCCTTCCTCCTGCTGTGACTGTGTGGCGCCCCTGTGGTGCCCCCTCTGTTGTGTGTGTGTGTGCAAGCCCTTGTGCATTTTGTTTGTCCCTTTGTGTAGTTTGTCAGAGTTTGCCCCTGCCAGCTCTATTGTTTCTGCTCTCTGTTTACTTCTGTTCTGCTTCTTTCTCTCCAACTTCCTTCCGCCTTTGATTCCTTTTTCTTCTCCGGTTGTCGCCTCCGGGGGCTGCGACCTGCTAGTTGTTCTGCAGCCCAGCATATCCCCACCATCCGGGGTTCTAGTGAAGCATTCACGCCTTGGTTGCAGCATTCGTAACAAGATAGATGTATAGTATTCATTTAGAGGGGTCTTAGGCCCAGATTCATAACACCGGACTTATTGCATGTACATCCGGTGTTTCCCGATATTAGATACTGCTCATGCGTAGTATCTTTTTTACGTAATCTACGTAACGTTTCATTACGTAGATTGTGTATATGCGGTCTGAAAGAGTAAACAGCAGCACAATAATGTGTACATATGAAATAAATTATTAGAAAAAAAGCACCACATGTTGTAGACAAAGAGAAATAAATAGAAGAAACAGACAGCTATTTACTACAATATGTAAAAAACAAATAAGTTCCAATTACATTAACGTTACAACTAATTATTAACCTGAAATTTCTGTGTTTGGCTAATCTGCAATGTTCGCACGTCACTAGGTTTCATGGATTACTAGGAATAAACATATATGACGTGGCTCCTTCTTAGACAATGCTAATATTAGCTTCCAGTAAAAGCTGTTTTGATAAATGGGTTTTCTACCAAAGTACACAAAGAGTCACATCCCCACTTAATTAGAACAAGTACCGTAATTCCCTAGCAACGCATGTTTCTACGGAAAGGAAAAAAGATGTTTATCTTTTTACACCTGCTAATGAGACATGAAAATGGAATCTCAGAGCAAAATGAGGTTAGGTCAGGTGAATGGTGATATAACCAGTTGCTGCTGTAAGAGTGATAACAGCAGGGAAAAGCCTTTGTTTCTCTTCTCAGGTCACAAGAGACACCGTATTTACAGAGGAAATAAAAACAATATTTTTGTTAATGAGTATTTATAAAATATGGAAATTCAATGAGAACTCTGTCAAATATTTATATCTGTAAAAAGGACAAAAGGGACATAAAAATATTTTAGGGATGTCTACATATTGTATTCTAGAATAATTGATCCATTGTACATCACAGTCCATCAGTTAATAGTATATTGTTGTAGAAGGGTGTGGTTCACCTCTACAATTACCTCATGCGCGACGGATCACACCCTGTCAAAAAAACAGCGACAAGATTAATTGTCTGTTTCCATCGAAAAGTGTTGTTCCAGCAACTGGAGGATCTTTGAAGATTACTTCAGCAACCACTAACTTAACCCTTCTCTAACCTTTCCTTTCTAGCAGCCTAACCTTAATCCTCTCTGCCCCACAGCCTAATCCTAATCTTTCCCTTTCTAACAGCCTAACCTTAACCCTCTCTGTCCCACAGCCTAATCCTAATTTTTCCCTTCTAGCAGCCTAACC
The DNA here is from genome assembly GCA_011038615.1 of Limnodynastes dumerilii. NCBI lineage: Eukaryota > Metazoa > Chordata > Amphibia > Anura > Limnodynastidae > Limnodynastes > Limnodynastes dumerilii. The sequence goes on from WWET01000316.1 coordinate 263,623, forward strand.
TTAACCCTCTCTGCCCCACAACCTAATCCTAACCTTCCCTTTCTAGCAGCCTAACCTTAACCCTCTCTGTCCCACAGCCTAACTCTAATCTTTCCTTTCTAGCAGCCTAACCTTAACCCTCTGTCCCACAGCCTAAACCTAACCTTCCTTAACCCTCTATCTCTGCAGCCTAACCCTATCTTTCCCTTTCTAACAGCCTAACCTTAACCCTCTCTGTCCCACAGCCTAATCCTAATCTTTCCCTTCTAGCAGCCTAACCTTAACCCTCTCTGCCCCACAGCCTAATCCTAACCTTCCCTTTCTAGCAGCCTAACCTTAACCCTCTCTGTCCCACAGCCTAACCCTAATCTTTCCTTTCTAGCAGCCTAACCTTAACCCTCTGTCCCACAGCCTAAACCTAAATTTTCCTTTTTTAGCAGCCTAACCTTAAACCTCTCTGTCCTGCAGCCTAACCCTAATCTTTCCTTTCTAGCAGCCTAACCTTAACCCTCTCTGTCCCGCAGCCTAATCCTAACCTTTCCCTTTTAGCAGCCTAACCTTAACCCTCTCTGTCCCGCAACCTAACCCTAACCTTTCCCTTCTAGCAGCCTAACCTTAACCCTCACTGCCCCACAGCCTAACCCTAACGTTTCCTTTCAAGAGACGCGTTCAGAATGTTTATATTGTCAGAATAGGAACATTCGATATTGTAACCATTCCAATATCCAAACATTCTTTATTAGGGAGATTTCAGCATTTATACAGGTGTGATTATGCGCCGAACTGTATCAGTGTGGAAAATAAAATCATCGGTGCAGCATCTACATCCCGTTCAAGAGAATGCAGAGGAAAGTCAGGATGACTTTACAACTGTGTCCTGCAGGATTGTGATGATGTTTTGTTTTGTTTTTTTGTGAAATACTTTAAACAAACATTAAATGGGCAAACAGCTAATCTCTGGCTTCCACACATCCAGACATACAAACATTCATTCCCTAAATAAATGAATTGAATAAATCAATTAATCGAATGGCTCCTGTTAATATTAATTTGTATATTTATTTAGACACCAATCTAAACACAGTTCATTTTCAATAAATACACACATTTATATTAACAGGAGCCATTCAATTAATTTTTGGAGAAATCCACTATAGGTTAGCGCTCATCACACTCCTCACTTGTCTGTATGTTTGTTTTGTTGGGGAAAGCAGACCCCAATGAGTGATTTGTAGCGCTCTGCCCTAGTGGATATAATTTATTTATAAACTAGTTATCACTCGTTTGTACTACATTTTTTTACATTTTTTTTTACATTTTTTTTACATTGTTTTCTCCTACATCGCCACTGTGACCAATTATTCTCTTGTATTGCCGTACTGATCTGCATTGTGACTGCACGGTGTGGGCTTGCCTGACGCATACCGCTCTATAATGGAGGACTTATTGGAGATTGTAAGCTAGGGGTCACTACACATAATGCAGTGCAAGCAAAGAAGACTGGATCCAGCGGAAATATGGCATGGGTTTCCCGCTGTCATTGTGTTTGGAGTCCATCAAGAATGGGTGTCATGATCTGGCCTGAAGTATAAAAGTAAAATGTACCCAAGCCAACGTGGCTTTTACAGGTGTACATGCAGCAATATGTAGCACTGCGCACGTGCACAACAGGAGAGAGCACAAAAAAGCAAACGCAAAGTGATCCATCCACTTGTGAACTACCCTGTCACTCGCCTCTGTCGTGCTAGTTGAGCTACCTGATGTTATCCGTGCACATCTGTCTCCTAACCGCCACAACCCATGCAGCTATTATGACTCTGACTCTTTTCCTGTTGTGGGATTAAGGCATTAGAATGCATGCACACTCCCCTTCCATTAATTTAACCATCCCTTCCTGCAGCCTGACCCTAAGACACCCTTCCCTGCAGCCTAACCCTATGACTCCCCTCCCCGCAGCGTAACCCTAAAACTCCCTGGAGAGCGTTACTCACCTCTCTGGTCTGTGTTCTTCCCCATTCAGAATTTTTTTTTTTTAATTGCTGTCTTTTCTAAATAGAGACAGCCAATAATCAGTTTTCGGCTGTCTCTACTTCTAAAGACAAGGGAGCGCGTCATGGTGCAATACATTTTTATTCTTTATGAACACAATTTTAAATATTAAAAAATTCAAGCATACCATAAAAAACTCTCAGCCAGAGAGTATGGATGAATAACATAAGTACAGAGGATACTGACAGAATCTCTTCCCTGGTTTCACTCTCACTGTCTGCAGACCGGGAGGGATCACCTTGATGTATTTCAGGCAGATAGATGGAGTCACAGACAGAACACCTCTGGAGCAGGATGGCTTTAAGCCCGTCCTCTCCACGTTTTGTCTATAAACTAACTTCCTCAGGAGGCGTGGCTACCAGTTAAAGGTCCCGGTTTAAATAGTATCCATCAGCCCTCCGATGATTTTTTTCACTTTTGGGACCTTCATAACTGACCAATCGCATATGACAATATCCTCTCTCTTCTTTTTTTCTTCTTTTCCTCCAGTCGCTAGGCAGTTTGTTATTTTAGTGTTTAATAAACACCCTTGCTTAATTTTATAGCTCAATGTTTGATTCCATCACCATACTGTGTGTATTTGCAACCTTTCAATAAATAAATAATTAAGAATGACACATTTATTTAATGAAATAATACATTGCAGAGGTCTATGGTCTAAGGTACTTTGAAACATTCAACCTCTATAGGATGCTTTATTACACTTCTCTACTTTGCCTGTACATAAAGATGTGACCACATACACCTTTATACTCCATGGCGCGTCTTTCATTTTAGAAACCTGTAATACTCACTGCCCGGAAGATACCACTGTGTGTATGAATAGGTGACATCAGCTCGATTGATTGTGCTTAGCAGGAGTCCCAAATAAAACTAAATGGTGAGTAAACACACTTTTACTGTTTTCAAAATGTTTCTGGACCGTATTCACAGATTCGTTTTTGCGTGTAGTTGTGTGCGTATTTTTAGGATCACCTTACGTAGTATTTACGCACGTAAGTACTTTCGGCACAGACTTGTGAATCGCACTTAGGGACAGAAGTACAGAGGGGCGTGGATTTTATCCGAAAGGTGGAAATTACATGAAAATTGGCCGGGGGGAAGCATTTAAATGGACTTTGAGGGCGTGGTTAGATAAATACGCACGTATGTAAGTAACACACGTGCATAAGTACACACGTAGACTTAAGGGTGCCCTATGGAGGCGGAAGTGACCGAAAACCCGTCCGAGTGGGGGGAGTGTCATGGGTGTTGCCTTGCAATGTAGATGTGTATATTTGCGTACTTTATACACATGCATCTGTGGATATGGCCCCCTATCACCTTTCCCCCGTGGGTGGGTCCCCTATACACGGCTTTTCCCTTTTTTGGCGAAAGGTGTATCCAGTCACATCTGTATACTTTACATGTTTCCAATGTGTGCTCTTTCCACCTGCAGAACTCTGGCTAGGGTGTACACAGTTTGAATAAATTATGTACACGTCCCATGTGCTGAAAACTTGGTGAATTCATGCATATTTTTATTTATTTTTTTAACCTCACTGGGTGGTGTGCCCAAATATACCCCAAAAATGAGGCACAAGGTTGTAACTATGTAAAAAGATTTCCATGTGCAGCTTTTGAATGACCTTTGGCAGTTTTTGGAGTTTTAGCAAAATCGTAATGCAGTAAATTCCATATAAAGGTAAAAAAAAATTCAAGCATCAAAAGTAGCCGTTCAAAGAGCTTAGCTTAGTAAGAGAAAACCAAATCAAGAAGATCTTCTGATGTGATAAAGCATTATAAAAGTAAAGGCGTACTATTTCTGTAATCATGAAACCAAGAGATCGGGAATTATCGGAGATAAAGGTTCCTTAACATCAATCCGTCTTCTACACATCATCACATCAAAAAGCATCTCGCTGAGAGTATTTAATCAACCCATCCATCTTGTGATCATTTCATGCCAAAAAAAAACCTATTAAAGGGTGGCAACAATCTTTTTTCTTCCTGACACAGTTGGCACATGTAAAGTCAGCTTGATATTCAATGTAAAAGATTTATAGAAAATTTTCTGTACTAGATTTGTCCCTTGAGCTTTTGTGTAGTCATGTAGAACCAGTGATGATAGAGGGCTGGTGAGTATTGAATGACCTCTGACTTCAAATAATGTAAAAGTAAAATACATCAATAGATAAAGATTCTGTAAGTATTAACTTCTACTTGAAATCAAAGAGAACATGCAGTGACAAAAGCCAAAGTGACTTTTAGATAGTGTCACCAAAAAGCCTTAGTCAATGATCTGGCTTGCAGATGTGTAGTAGTAATAGTGCAGTGGTATTAATAGTGTTGCTTTATGCAGCCACCTGATCATCCCTATCATTCTAATGATGGTCCAACAGGGCTCCTCTAGCCCACAGGATTCCTGTGAATCTGAGGTTTCCAAAGTGTACACCATGGCCATTAACAGAAGTGCCATGCATCCAGGTCCAGCTCACAGGCTACGATCGTAATACCCAGAAAGCCAGTATGCCACAAGAGCTGGAAAAGCCAATTATCAGCCAGAAGACAGAAGAGCAAGAGATAAGTGGAAAAAGTGGAGATCAAGTATGGAGAGATAGAGGAGTGGAGTCTGGAGACTAGAGGGATGGAGTTTAGGGGCCTGGATGGGTGGTAGCGGGGATATGGAGGGATGAATTAAGTGGAGACAGAGAGACAGTGATATGTATCCCAGACTTTGATAACTTGTAATAAAACTTTAAATGTACAATACAAGGTACTGTACAAAAACATGTTTCTGAAGTTTTATAAATATGCACTATGGCCGTATTCACACCTAAAAATGTCTGCTTCTAAGGTGTGTATTTTTATGTAAAGACCTACTACGCACATTAGGTAAGTAGATTGCCTCCGTGCGATCTTTAAAGACTACACAAAGTAGTTTAGTTATAAAGAGGTGGCCTTAAGCCTCCTCAGGGAGTGTTTAGGCAGAAGTGGGAGGGGAGGG
>WWET01000316.1:288450-302565 GCA_011038615.1 Limnodynastes dumerilii
ACATACACATACACCCAATGGATCGCCCCTGAGAGGTGATCCAGTAAAATGACCAATTCATACGTTTAAAACTTTCACTTATGTTTAGTCAGATTGTAGAATACATAGTTAGGGACAAATGTGAGCGTTTTCCACTTTTTGTGAGCACACATTTTATGACCATGGATGCACAAGCAGCAGACTTCCATCACAGAACTGGCTCTCTTAGGATCCAGCCCTCTACGTCGGAAGTCTTTCTGACATCAGGGTGGGAAGGAGCAGGTTGTATATGATGTCTATGCTAGGTGGGTGTGGGGAGGGGATTTACATTTTACGGTATGGGTGTGTTTAAGCCTTTACAACTTATCTAAATTTCCAAGCTGTCCCCATTTTACGTAAGGACAGAGGGGAAATCCAAAGGTTGAGTCCTATAATCATCGGCCCGTTCATGCAAGTGAAGTGCCCTCCCTTTGCCTACACAGGAATCATTAAGCATTGGGCATCTGACACCAATCTCTGCCTCTCTTTAGCATGGAGCTCCCAGCTCAGCTGAAGTGGAGGTCTGGATTCAGTCCATATGGGGGACTGAAAAAAAATTGATGTCTATGTAATTTACATCTGCTACAACTGACTAATAACCACATGGGCTTTATTGCTCTGCTAACACAACTATATTTCCATTGCTAGAGTTGAACTGGATCCTGAAGGTCATGATCCAGTGGATAGATGACAGCGGACATTTAAGTAACACTTTCTCATATTACCTCACTTATGTATTTTTCTCTGCTTGATCTTACCAAGGTAATCTTTTTTTTTCTCTTCCTGCTTATTCTTTAAATTTCTAAAGACATGCTTAAGTGGATGTAATGATTCAAGCAAAACTCTATGTAACCCCATAGCTAATGTGACTAACCCACACTCCACACTTGCAGTAGGATGTTGTATCCCTATAATCAAGATAAGTAGCTCATTACATTTTGTGGCACATTTCTGTGATTGCACCAATTATGTCAAGGAACAAGTACAGTAAGACATGTTTCAGTATGAAAACCCATTAAGAACACTGTATTTAACATCAGTTGCTACTAATATGAAAAACTTTCCTAAGTCATTGACTCACTTAATTTCTGGTAGAACCTTGAGCTGAGGGCTTATATATTTTATAATGAATACAAAATGATTTCAAAGAAGTCAAAGGCAGCGCAAATATCTTCAGCGCCCTAATGCTGGTTTTTAGTGCATGTAAACCAACTACCTCCCCCAGGACCGGATTAAGGGCCATGTGGGCCCGAGGCTGAAAATGATCAAGGGCCCACATTATGCTTTGGAAGAGGATGTCATACTTATGCACTGCAGTGGGAGGCCCGGAGATCTGCAGTTCATGAGGGCCTTATTACAGATGGAGGCCTGGGAATATGGTCCCATTAGCCCCATTGTTAATCTGGCCCTGACCTCCGCCAACATCAGCAGCCAAGCACTGGCCAGCACAGCGCTCTCCTATCGCTTTCCGTGGCCTGACCCTTACATTTGTCATACCTCTGTGTCCCTTCGGTTATTTACACATATAACTTTGTTTTTCGTCTGCAGATGATGGGAAAACTACAACGATGTGTAATTATTGTTCTTCATAACAAAAAGCTATTAAAAACCCATAATGCAATTTGTCAAAATCATGGTCCACTGAGCATGAAAATTGTCTGAGTAAAATAAATGATAGAGAGGAGAAAACACATTGTTATACAGCAACTGTGTCATGCTACAAGCTGAGTCACACAATCCATTTTCTCCTCTGAGTCAGAGAGATAACAAGATGGTCCACTGGGTCTTACGTATTAGCAACCTTTCTAATTGTGTCTTCAGTTATCCTAATTAAGTTGTCCCTGTGCTATAATATTTACAAACACTACATCACTACTATATATNTATATATGATGGAGAGAGAGAGACAAACCATGTTGCAATGGGAGGGGGGAAGGTGCACATGAATTTATGTTTTATGCATGCAGGAGAAATACTGGCTGATTTAGCTTATTTCAAACAAATACTGAACTGGGGTTTACTGTAAAACTCTAATTTAGAGTTAAACTACAAAACATCATCTCTGAACTGGTTTGGTTTGCCGATTTGTGTGGCCCTTTTGCCACAGAGATGTTTTTGACAAGCCGTTTGAAACAAGGGACTGCAAACAACTGTCTCTTCCTCGTCAGAGAGAGGTGAAAATAGATCCCTAGAAGGAATCCCCAGCACCGATATTTCCCCAACCCATATCCTAATGCAGGGTGTGGGTCTCCGCTGAGAACGGCCCTATTTTGAAATGTAACAATCTGGATAGGAAATCGATTGCTTTTGCCTCACAGCAATCAATCCCCAGGGCACCAAAGACGGAGCTCTGAACGGTAAGTATAAACCTAACCCCAACCCTTTCCCTAATACTTCCATCCCCATTGCCTAACCCTAAGACTCCCCTCTCCGCAGCCTGACCCTATGTATTCCAGCCCCACAGCCTAAGTCTACACTCCCTTACCCATACAGGCTGATCCTAACCCTAACCCTCCCTTTCCCAGAGCCTAACCCTAACCCTCCCTTTCCCAGAGCCTAACTCTAACCCTCTTTTCCCCAGAGCCTAAGACTAAAAGTATAGGTTACTCACCTCTCCGGTGGGGTTTGCGGTGAGTGCAACCGTCCGTCCGGTGGGCAGCAGGTTCTGAAAATGAATAGGTAAGTATGCCGATCGGTTGGACCTGTCTGGTCAGCACCGTTGGGTGTTGCGCCGAGTATTGAAGCTGCAGGGAATCGGGACTGGATGTCGGAAAGATTTTGGTGTACTGAATAGATAAGTTGACGAAAAATAGATATTTATCCGTATTTACCTATTCATTACAAAAAGTTTCTAATTAAACAATTAGCTGTCTGTATGTCGAAAATTTAGTTTTCATAGCAGCAAACGGAACCCCTCTGAACACATAGATTTGCACATTTTAAATGAAGTTTCCCTTGCAGTTCAACATGATTTTTACCAAGGTAAAATTTGCCTATTTTATTCCAGTTACTTCCACCTGTGGATCAGTCTTTAAGTCCTAACTTTATTGCCACCCTATTTCCCATTTAAAGATGACTGAAAAATCCCATAGATGATATGGAATAACAGACAGCCACTATCACTATCGGCCTCCGTGCAGTGCATTCTGTGCTACTACTACCTGTTGTATGATGGTATCTGGACCCTGCTGCAGTTAGAGGATCAACTTATAATTGTCAATGGGATTACTTTTTTTCTAAAACATAATTTGCAGTGTTTTTAGAACTTGTTACAAGGTTATAATTCCATTTTAAAAAATCAATAGAACATCAGTTGAAAATGGAAGCTATTGACTTTTCTCCTCAGAGGAAATGTTCTTAGAGCAAAGTAAAAGACAATGACAGCCAATAGCAGCGCCTCGCAATGTTTCGCTCTGTAAAAGAATTTACAAGAAGAATTTCACTTAAAAGACGTAAAAATCTGGTTTTATGGCTTTGCACATTTCTTTTTAGATTGCTAGTTTTATATTAAAATGGCTTTTAGACCTGTAAAAGGTATCACACTTGTAACTGGAATAAATTACATAAAAAAGAAAGAAGTGCTGGAAGTGTAGATATCAACTTTAATTAATAGAATAGAATAGAAAAGCTAATACACAAGAGAGATACTTCCAAAATAATCGAAAGTCCATGGAGAATGATATCACATGCATATATGTGCCAGCAATGTATATATTATTTGGTCAAGAGATCCAAGGCAAATTTAGAATAATTCCACAATCACATAAGAATGGATGTAAATTGATAGCGTTTCTGCAGTAATTAAGACACAGCACATTCTTATAGTGTTAATAACATGAATGAGATACTTCCACTAATGTGTCAGTCTCCACTAAGGCTAGTGATCCTATGTAGCAGAAGGTGTTTGACTGGTGATAGATTGGCTGATAGATCATATTTGTACCGTTCGTCAGCAAAGACACAAAGATTGCCTCAGGCTTTGAATTTGCAGTGATGAATGAGTGCTCGTGAGAAGCATTACTGTTCCAGTTATGAAATGGGTAGCTAGTGTTGTAGATCCTTGATTAGTATAGAAAATTCTGTTACTGGGTACAGCCTTGATGCGTTTCTTCAACACTGGTTTTATCAGAAGGTAAGTTTGATGTCTCAGACAAGTAGGTATGATTGCTGGATGACTGATATCATATCTACCTCTATATTGGTCCCACTGTTCGTTTTTGTACTTTCACCAATAAATTTTGCATTAAAAAACAATTGATCATTTGGAAACATGTCTGTGATTGACAATGCCCTCTTTTGATACTGCAGAGCTTATGTGAGCACCGCATGTAGTGAATGTTCCAGGATTCTGGATCCAGATCCATCCTAGTATATCATATGATGGAGGAGCAGTACAGAGCAGGAAGAGGAAGTGCTTCTGCTCTTTGGGGGCGGGAGGAGGTATGATAATTATACAGTATGGGCTGTCCATTTCAAGTGCGGATGGTGCAGAAATGTTAAGGTACACAGGCCGCCATAATGGTTGGGTTGCCGGGACTTTTGTCCCAGGTCCAGGTGTCACCGGGCTTCCCTGAGCATCAGTTCATTGTCAATCATAATTGTAGGTCTGCCATGCTCTGCCCCTCTGCCACGTCACATAGGGGTGAAGTGTGGTGACCCGTGTCCTAGGCTCTAAAATTTCTGGCAGTGGCCCTGAAGGTAGTTTCCTTGTAGAGTAACTACAGTACGAGCATGGGGTGTAGCCTCCCCTCCTTTGTATGGCAGTTAGGAGGCAGTGGGGATCTGGCATTGGATCTCCGCTGCGGAAACGGAGGTCTGGATCTGGTCCATTGTTATAAAATAGACTGTAACCTGTAGCAACAATCTGTAATGTTCGAACAGCGTCTTTTTTATTGTGCGGCTGTTTCTTTGAGTGCTAAATGTTTTTTTTAAACAATTGTTGACACAATATAATAGGTTAGGGTAAAAATACAGTATGACCCAGTATATGACATTGGGGTGTATTTAGCAATATTTAAGGTAATGCTAGCATCATATCTGGAATTGGAAGGATATCTCTGTACAGCACTAATTTCCATGCCCCCAATCTGCCTTTTTCCACAAGCAATAGTATGTAAATAGCTGCACAGCAGTGCTGAGTTACCCCTAGCTAAGCCCTGTGTGATTATTGACCTGATCCACACTTAATAACGACAGTTCATTTAGGCAGGCTGCATGAGTAAGTCTGGCTGTGGGAATGCACTGCACATGCGCGCACATGATCATACGTAACTCCTACGCAAGCCGCATACACGTGTTGTGGGAGGAGGGAGGCATATAAATTGTACAGTATGGGCTGGGTTAGTCACTTACGTACAACAAGACATTATGTATGAGCACAGATATGCAAGGAAAAGTTAAGGCAGGTTCTGAACATGTAAGTCAGCTAAGTTACATACGTGAGAGGGGAGTCCCAGGGAGAGTGGATTATCCTTCGTAAAACGATCTTAACTCTGGATCAGCCCCTGTATTTACAATTGGTGGGTTGTTTATGAATTTATGAATGAGTAAGTATGCCGCTCAGCATACTTACCCATTCATTCTTCCAAAACGCCGCCGCAGACCTGTCACACCCGCCGCACCGACCGGAGGTGATTATGACTCTATGGGGAGTTTTGGGGTTAGACTGTGGGGAAGGGGGAGGGTTAAGGTTAGGGTAATGTAAGGGGACAGTGAGGGTTAGAGTAATGTAACGAGAGGGTTAGGGTTAGGGTAATGTAAGGGGAGGGTTAGGGTAAGGATTAGGGTAAGGGTTGTGGTTACCATTAGCCATAGGATCTTCTTTCTTTTTTTGATCAATTGCTTCTTCTCTATGAGCCAAAAGCAATCGAGCTGTGAACTGGCTGGGAGAAAATTACCCTTTCGAAAAAGAGGCGTTCGCAGCGGTGACCCACACCCGTAGACCGTGTTCATACTTAAGTAATTGCAGAAGATCCAATGCGTATTTTTACAAGCGTTATGTACTGCACATGCCCATAGCTCAAACATACGTACGGAAACCAGGGACGACTAATTCACAGACACGGGCGGATGACTTAGGACTGATTCACGCTTCACCAGTGAATGAGTCCCCCATGCGGGCTAGAGGGGCAAGACTATTAATACAAATGAGCTGCACACAGGCTACTAATGTCCAGTATGGGCGTTCCTCTAGAGTTAGGACTGATTCACAACTGCCTTGTGGACGTATACATACACACGGAGAAAGAAAAGGTAGCCCTCTACCACCCTTAAGTAGATTTACATATGGTTTCCTGCTTGCCTGTGCGTCTTGTTTATATGTTTTTGATGCCATTAGACCTTTAACACTATAGAAAACATTTGTATTTACATAAATTTTAATATTTTTTATAAAAAAAATATTTTTATAAATTAAACATAAAAATAATGGCCCAGATCCAGAACAACGCTTATGTGCAAATTTATGCCTGGTGGACACGTAAAATTGCGATTTTGTATGTACTGCGCATGTGCATGACAGATGATACTCTACGTAACGTAACGTAACTGAGCATATTGGTCATTCAGTTGCGTAAATTCATACATGTGAGTGTGCCAATTTTACGTGAGACAAAAGTACGTCTAAAATACGCAATGTAGGCGGGGGTTTCCTTTTAAAGTGTACAGTATGGGCGTGCTTAGCTGCGTAAGTCCGTGTTGCCCATCCGTACGTGTGCGGACGATAGCGACTACGTTGCCAAAAGTTAAGGCTTGAAAAGTGGAAATCGGTCAAAGTACGTACATTCAAGGGGTGTGCCTAGGGGAGTGTATAGAAGGTACGCACACGTAAATACGCTACGCTAGTAAACGCATTGCAAGCAGAGTTCTGGATCTACCCCAATGTTTGTTAGGAAAAGTCCTGTATGTCCTCCATGTCCTGCAACCTAACTCTATCTCTCTATGTCCTGCAACCTAACCCTAATCTTCCCCTCTATGAGGCCGTTCCCGCAGGACATCACGGCCGTTACTTGCTATAAGTATAAAAAGTTTTGCAGTGATTGGGGATTCTTTACAACGAGGATCAGCATTTTGTCAAGCAAGAATGTTCTCAGAAGAGGAGCACATCCTATGAAATGAGTAACTATTAGTAATTAATACACAGTATAAAAAATTTGAGTTTTGAGAATAACTTTAAAACGCAGCAACAGTCAACAGTCTTCAACAAATCACACCAATAATGCTCAGTTATCTTCTTGGAGCCTTATGCTTTTGCTGGGGACATAACTTTGGCAAAAACAGAGACGTCAGACTGTAACACATTACTTACGTGTTTTATATTTATTACAACAGACAATACTATGATAAAATTTAAGCGGTTTACCCCTTGGTGTTGTCGATAAGATGACAAACTTTAATGTTGTATTTAAGTGTAATGCTATGGAAGAAAATTAGACAGAGGGCATTGAAAATCATTATGATTATGATTGATTCAATGATTCATTATTTTATGATATAATGAGAAATGATTATGAATATCACATATGCAACAAGCTCCATTCCAGTGAATCAGTCACAAATTTGATCCCCACCTGATGCAATTTACAAACTTATGTGGGGGTTTAGAGAGATTGGGCTGGATCCAGACTTAAGTAAGTGCTTGAAATGAGTTACTCCTGGGCTAAATCATGTTGATTGCAGGGGGAGTCAAGTTAATTGTATTCTTTGCATGCAGGGATATATATTTGAATTGCTTACTGCACACAGATACTGACCAGCTTTACTGTCAAACTGTTATTTAGACTTGGGATAGAACACATCACCTCTCAACTCCAATACTGTTTGCAACAGAGGAAATATGACTCCCCTGCAATCAACATGGTTTAGCACAGGAGTAACTCATTTCAAACACTTACTTAAGTCTGGATCCAGCCCATTATAAGTAATTCTATTCATAGAGACAGGACCATCTTTTTCATTGAGCACAATGGCCAGATGCCCAGGGCCCCACGAGTCTAGGAGCCCTTGAGCACTGCTGCCCTCCATGCCTGCCCACAGAAGTCAAAGCATTTTCACACTGACTGCCTTGGGGAAAGTACCTGACTGCCAGCTGTTTCTAAAGCAGTGCATCCACGCAGTCCTGGCAACACCGCATGGCTACTGCTTCTGTAAGGGATTGGAGGCTCCTCTTAGATCCCTGGCACCATGGTGGCACAGTGTGATGCAGGACGGCACAGTGTGATGAATTATTATTTATATGTTGTAATGTTTGTGTTTTTCAGCTAAATGTTTGTTACCATGAATGGGTTGGTAGAGGCCCCCATACATTACTTTCCCAGGGCCAACAACACTGTTAAGATGGCCCTGCACAGAGATGCTGATAGCAGTATAAGTAGCTGTGACTGCAATGGTGCTCACTGCAGGTTTGGAAGTACTCATGTGATTCTGCAAAATGGAAATCTCCATTTAAGAGTTGAGAGATGACCCTGTAAAATGGGGGTATATGAAAGCAACAGTGATTTGTGCAAAGAGGGTAATATAATGAAATACAGTTTCCTATGCACAGTAGATAAACCAATGGTTAAATCAAGGGGAGTTAAACCCCTAAAGCAGGCCTGGCCGACCTGTGGCTCTCCAAGTTTTGTGAAACTATGACTCCCAACATGATTTGTCAGGTATCAGCTATGCCTATGCAGTTAAAGCATGATTGCAGTAGTAGTTTTACAAGGCCTGGTGAGCCAAAGGTAGACTAAAGCTGGGTACACAATGACAAAATAAAAGTGATCATTCAATAATTAAAAGATGAACTCACATTCATTAGGACGGTACACACTGGAACGATTTTACACTGGATCATTCCCAGAAGTGTGTATACACACACATACAAAACCACAGATCATAACATCGTTGATCTGTGATTTTAAGGAGCTGCTAAAAATCAAGATCTAACAATGCTGGACAGAATCTGATGCATCGATTTACAGTACACACTCAAACGATTTGAGAGCTATCTAACAATTATCCTATGATTTAAAGGATAATCGTCAGATATCTCTTCAGTGTGTACCCAGCTTAACCAGTACCCAGACTGCCTTAAAGTATGCACCTGTAAACTCTGATGTGAGAGGGAAATGGTTACCATGGCAACTATGATGCTTGTGGCAAGTAGGAGTGGGCACCACCACCAAAAAATTATACTGAATTACTGCTTTAGTTTTTGATCACTGACCAGCCTCTTGTGTTTTCAGGTAAGCTACATATGGTTCGATTTGCTTTTTAGGTAATGGTGGTATGTAGTTTGGTGGTAGGAAGCTGACTCGGGACTGTTCACAGTTAATTGTTGTAGTGCTGGGGACATCTTATTTGGATCATTGTAGTAGGCAGTTTTTATTTCTTATTTGGATCACTGTAGTAAGCAGCGCTGGGGACATTTTATTTGGATCACTGTAGTAGGCAGTTTCATTGTAGTAGGCAGTTATTTATTGTAGAGGGTGGGCTGTGAAGGCCAGTCACTGTGTAGAAGTACAATACAGTGATGCAGGCGTGTTTGTGTGCTTGTATTGTGTGCTGACTGAGGGGTACCTGGCAGCTTAGAAGTGGAGTAACTCTAATGTAAATCTGCTTGACTCTGCTTCATTAGTCACCAGTGCTTTCTGTCTATTATATTAGCTTGTTTATTATTATTAATATGTTATCCTTACTTTACATAAGTAGGGGGACAAGGAGATGAGAAATGGGAAGGATTTAACGGGGTCCCTGATTCAGATTCTGCACCAAAGTTACCACTTACAACAGCACCAAATGTAAATATAGAAATTATGTGGTTTAGTATTAAAGGACCTACGTTCCCTCTACATTTCAACACAAAGCCTATTTACACGTCCTTAAATACTATGCACTCCCCTAGACACTGCCCTTGGTCGGACGTATTTTTGCCGTTTTACGCTTTCCAAACCCTACCTTAACTTTTCCAAGCGTGACTCCTGTTGGCCGTAATGGCTGCACGTACCTACCCGCCTAAGCACCCCCATACTGCATGATTTAAATGCCTCACCCCGCCTCCGAAGCATAATTACGGGTATCGTATAGCTGGCACGCCCCTGCGTCCGTAATTACGCTGGTGATCGTATGCTTGTAAGTATGTTCAGAGTTACGGGTCATAACATCTACCTTGTGCATGCGCAGAACATGCAAAACAGTGTTTTTACGACTACAGTGAGTGCAAATACGCTTGCGGGCATAGCTTTGGATCTGGCACAAAGTATCTTACAGTCTGTATCTAAATGGTTTAGTAAAAGCTTCATTACTCCACAGCAGAGGTGCCAATTTAAGGTAAATGGGGGCAAAGGAGATTATTTTGATATCCATAAATTGTTGCCCTCTAATTTTTGTGCCTCCCAGTACACTTTTATGCCACACAGTAGTAATGTCCCGAGCTCCCAATTATACCACAAACAGTAGTGCCCCAGTAGTACCCTAAGCTCTTTGGTGCTCCTTTCTCCTTCTGACACCCTTGCTCACAAGCAGAATAAAACTTCGGTTTCTCTTCAGTGATGGAAGTCCTATTAGGAAGCTCTAAAGGCAGAAGCTGGAACACATTATAGTACAGCTGGGCTGGGGTGAACTACAGTGTTATCTTGTGCTTTTGGTTAATGTCTGTAAGTTTTCAATAGCAGCTCAGCTGTGAACGAGTCTGACTATGGTTAAAACTCTGGGGTAAAACTAAGACAACATTTAATTTACTCAAACAAATAAGTATTGTTGTTCTCCATAGGAGGTTTTTTTATTTTATATTTTTGCTGATTATTTGTTCTTGTATCTGGTTTATAGTTTTACATCTGGGAAGCTGCGATAAATGGAACCAGCAGACTAGAAACATTTGAAAACTGGCTGGAGGACAATTACAGCAAATGTAAAAACTTGTTTCTGTACGAAGAAGAATTTTATATGATTTGGAAAACACATTGTCACGTGTAGATAGCAAGCTCATCAGGGGGCTCTTTCCTGAAAACTTTCATGCATTTTTTCCTTGCTAAAAGCAAAACATTCAGAGATTAAGATTTACCCATCCTCCACAAATCGGTGGGAGTCCCCACTAAGATGGGTGGCTTTCCGAAGTAGAGACATACGAAAGTTCATTTTCGGCTGTCCCTATATCGAATAGCTATCATTTTAGATTTTTTTGCATTTTCGGTAAGTAACCTCTGGGTACTTTTAGTGTTAAAGGAAGAGTTAGGGTTAGGCTCTAGGGAAGGGAAGGTTTAGGGCTGTGGAAGAGGAGGGTTAGGGTTAGGATCAGGCTGCAAGGCAGAGAGAGTTAGGGTCAGGCTGTGAGGAAGGGAGGGTTAGGGTCAGGCTGTGAGGAAGGGAGGGTTAGGGTCAGGCTGCGGGGAAGAGAGGGTTAGGGTAAGGATTAGGGAACAGGTTGGGGATATTTACCATTTGGAGGACTGTGTTCAGTGCTCCGGGGATCAATTGCTTTGCGTTTTCTAAATAGGGCCATTCGCAACGGGGACTCACCCCCCCCACACACACAAATTACCCCCTACTGTCTATATTGCATGCAGCATTTAGACTGATTTCCCTTGCAAAGGAGTTGCTCCACTTTGTCAATCTCTATATTGGTTGCCTATATTTTACAGAATCAAATACAATTTGATTCTACAATTTCAAATCCTTTTGCTAAACTAGAACAAGACTGCACCTGCATACATACTCATCTCAAGATACATCCCACCTCACTCTCTCAGATCCTCACAGGATATACAGCTCTCCTCCACACTAAACAAATACTCTGATTCCTAGTTACAGGACTTCTCCCAGGCTGCACTCAATGGGCCCGACCAGAACTATGAATAAATTCTATGTCAGTCTCCACAACGTAGAGAATTTGAGATCCTGAATTCCGTACGAGGAGAGCACCCCCCCCCTCTGAAATTCCTTTGCATGTATGGGCCATCTGCATTCAGAACCCTACCTTAAGTCATCGCATGTGAAAGGCTCATCATCATAATGGTGCATTGTATGTAAGGGGTTTAGAATGCCCTTACTATACGAATACCATTCCTTATCCCACCCATCCATCCGAATGGTGAGTGGACCACCTGCCATACAGAGAAAGAATTCCATATACTGCACACTCTCTGGAATAAATTTCTTGATTCTCCAAACTTTCAAGTTCGCCTTTAAAACTCACCTCTTCAACTTACCAAATTCCTCAACCTATTGCTTAACATTTGCCTACCCTTTGCTATACAGTTTTCCTTACATGATTAACATGATTGGAAACTTTCTCTTTAAATTCAAAAATCATCCTCAGTCCTGGATCATACAGAGCACTGAGCACTATTACCATACATCCTGGTTGGTCCATTGTGTGATATACAGCACTTCTCCTAATGTATCAATCCCCAATGTAGAGTGTAAGCTTGCCAGCAAAGCCCTCTTACCTACCCAGTATGTCTGTTACCACCCAGTCATGTTATAATTTGTTAATTTGTTGAAATTGTAAAGCGCTACGTAATATGATGGCGCTCTATAGAAGCCTGTTAATAAATACATAAAACAATAAGCAACTCAACTATGCAAGAACCTGGGATTCTCTGCCAACAACAATTCAGAAACACATAAAAAGCTCTAAATTGCAATCAAACAGCTGTGTTTATTTACATAAACAATCAAAACAAAGGTATAAAAAATACTAGGACTTTTAAAGACCCAATTAACGTGTATACAAATAATAGTTATTACCGCACTGTTTCTGCAGCCACAGGTAAGCAGATAGCAATTAAGGACTTCTTTATATGGACCTTGGACCGGACTCACAGTTATGTAGTGAAGTATTTTAATTTTATTAAATACAGCATAAAATAATGCATTATACAAAAAGTTGATTACAATGAATTTTCAATTTTTAAAAAAAAAATAACAATATTAAAAAGAATTTTTAAAAATTATAATTGTAAAAAAAGCATATAAATAGCAATTAGCTTACATTACACAGGTAGCTTGTTGCTCCAAGGCACATTAAGGGTTAAACTTACAAAGTGGTATTATTATATTAGTAAGGAAAACAATCACACAATTAATTTATTAGTCAGATAATAGTGTAGAGTTAAATAAATAGTTGTTAATCAAGAGTTTGTTAATAAACATTTGCATTTAGTTGTGGATAAGTGAACGCTGATTAAGTTTAAGTACCTAGATATCCTCTGTGTGATTCACAATAAGGAAAAACATCTGAACTTAAATCCACACATTTAAAGAACCGTCCATACATGGCGGTCTCGAGACTGGGGGTATGGTTAACTTAATTTTGTAGCATCTCTAAATTGCTCTTACAGATCTTGTTGTGCATATATTTCAGGGTTGCATATATTTCAGGGAATATCCGGGAGACTCCCAAAATATGGGCAGTTTCCCAGTATCCCGGGAGAGCAGGCAAATCTCCCACAAGTCCCGACCCCCTTCTAAACTCTACTGTAATCCCTAGAGTTACTACCACCCACTAGAACACTGGAGATCACAATAGTGATTGGCAGGGGTGGGGCTTAATGGTGTGATTTGCATAAAACATGTCATTAAGCCCCACCCCTTGAAGGCATCAATGGCTTTCCCACGAGATCTCCCAGAGGGAAACCTTAAAAAGTCGTCAACCCTGATATATTTAGGTACATGCACAATTCCACGCAGACTTTTCTCTTAAGTCTGAATTAGGTCTATTGTCTACAAGCCTAATTTGGAAATATTGGCCAACAGATGTCTTTATTATCAATAACAGCAGGAACTTATTCTGAACTACTGTAGTTGTGGAAATGAATAGGACTTTGGGCCTGATCCAGACCTACGCCCACCGTCTCTAGGACGGCGGGCGTAAGATCGGCTAAAAAACCGATCTGCGCATGCGCTGGGCAGATGTTGCCCGGCGTCGCTATGGCAACGCCCGATTGTGGATTGGGCGTCCGTAGCAGCGCCGTAGGGACGCTGGAGAGGACGTCCCCCAGCGTCCCTACGTTCAGGTTAGTGTAGTGTAGTCTCTGCTCCAAGCTATACATGTTTAGTTCCTCTAGCCTTTCTTGGTATGATCTGTGACACAGGCCATGGACCATTTTAGTTGCTCTT
>WWET01000316.1:311764-324298 GCA_011038615.1 Limnodynastes dumerilii
GAGTCTCCACATTCTTGTATGTGGAATTTAGGATAGCAAATGCTGTACGTTAGTCTCCGCAATGGAGGCTAAGGTAAAATTTGGAATATCTTGGCAACAAGATATTGTGGACTCAAAGTGATGCTCGTCCATTTAGCAGCAGTGTCAGAGAACACTTCCATGAAACAGAATGCACACATAGGATACTCAACATGGCACCTGGAACCAACATTTTTTTACGTGAGTAATGTTATTTATTTATTTATTTTTGACCCTGGAATTCAGATTAGCCAATGACTCCCACCTCCTAACCCCGTTCGAGTCCATCCAAACATATCCAACTAATATGGCCAAGGAACAGAAAGCTCTGCCAATCTCTCTGCATCTGATATGTATGTGAATCATACTTTGGTAACATCCAGGGCCATCATTGGGGGAGGGGGGGGGCAGCTGGGACTATTGTCCTGGGCCTGGAGCTCATGAGGCTCGCCATCATTAGTGGTGCCCTGTGTACCGGCCAGCTATTAATGCAGGTCCCCATGTAACATCATTGATAATGTCAAATAGGGGCCGAGGCACCGTAGATGTGTTCCGGGACCCACAACGTCTGACAGCGGCCCTGGTAACACCCTCTTATCATGTTCCAATAGAATAGAACTAGCATGATGGATCTGGTGTGCCACGGCTTTCTTTCAATCATTCTGTAAAAGAATATAACCTGTTATCATTCTGTGGGTAAAGGTGTCATCACAAAAACGACTTTCTGGTATTTCCGGAACCTCGATGAGTAATAAGGAATGTTATTCCCCTTCCAGAAGTCACCATGTCTGCACTGATGAGACTCCTGATGTGCTAATCACTAAATTGCCGGTAGAATTTGATGGTTAACGTACTCATGGAGGTTTGAACAGCATGGGCTATGTGACAGCAGCAGATTCGCCCCGTGTTAAAAGTTAATTTAACATATGTACTCAGATGAAAAAGCAATTACTCTTACTGACTAACTGTGGAAGAAGTTTGACTGTTCTTTATGTTCTTAAAAATAAGACGTGATTAGAAAAGCAATTAACAAAGGAGTACACAGCTAAGTAACAATTTGAAGTGTTTTGAATTCACCAGATCCTGTCTTTTAGTGAAGCAGAGGTTGAATGATATTGCTTGAGCGTGTCAAGGCGTTTAATCTATATAAGGAATTTTAATGATCTCTAAAAAGGATAAAGAGGGGAGATGATAATGGCAGCAGTAGTAACTACATTACAGATGGTGAAGCGAAAGACAACATTATAAACCACCCCTTCTACTGTACATAGCTGGACAAAAATATCAGATGGCCAAAGGGAAAAATTCCAACCGCATATCAGTTTCCACTTGGTATTGCAACAGACAATGGATGGAATATGAATAAATAATATATGGACAGATAAGATAATTGAGGGATTTTTTTATACAGATGCTGAGGATGAACCAGTGCAAATAAAGAGGCTGATAAGAAGCAAATGAAGGGAAATGCTGATTTAGGTTACTATTTGTATGTGGGTCACATATAAGCCCAGGGCTTTTGAAATAGGTCATATGAATACGAAACAAGCATGGAGGACTGCAGGAGGTAAAGGAAACAATAAACTTGTTCAATGAAAACACAAGCAGATCCCCATATACCAAGCTGATGTCTGTGAACTGTCAGGAATTGCTGTTTTTGAAAAGGTGACTCACCAGGCCTGCGGCTTTCGCTTCACAATACCTTGACGTCTCCACTGTGAGTGAGGGCTGAGGTGGTAAGTCAGCTGTCTGCACACTTTCTCCATTGCCCCCAGCGAATCTCCCTCCTGCAATGCCAAGAAGAGTCAGGTTCAAGACATATGGCAGCAGAGATTGTATACTTCATATTGCTTTGTATATCGCTCAAATTCCATTCCTAATATATCACACAAGGCTAATGATAAACCATAGGACAGCTGAGATGCGAAGGCAACTGCCTGGGAATATTCTACTGCAATGTGTACTTAATGCATTGTTTTTGCTGTTCTGACTCTTCATCCACTGTTTGTTTCTTAACATGAGAGTGACTTGTTAAGGCTGGTGGGTCAAATACTTTTTTTGTAGCAAAGTAAAACCCCTTTCACATCACCATCAAATACCTGTTTTTTTTTACCAAAATCCCAGGTCTTGGCAAAAACCTTGGTATTTGGTGGTGATGTAAAATGTCCCATTTTTGTAAACCCAGGTCTAATGAACCAGAATTCAGACCAGGGAAAAAACAAGGGTTTTTCCCTGGTCTCACACGGTACTGGTGTCAGTGTAAAAGGTTGCTTTTCAACTGGTGTCAGTGTAAAAGGTTGCTTTTCAACACGGGTCCTTCACAAAGTCACCTGATTAGATAGGTTTATTTACTATTGCTATGGCCGTGAGTCGCATGTTGAAAAAGAAGCAAGCGGCGGTTTAGGAGTCATTGTAGGACTCCTTTCTGATCCGCCGCTGCTCCGTTATTCTTCACAATCATTAGTAGTTGCCTGTCTGCTTTCTGGTCCTCATGCAGTTTTGCTATTCGCCGCTATGAATTTCGGAGTTGGCAGTCTCCTTTCTGGTCCGCGGGTTTTAAAAGTCCTGTGTGAGACATGGTCTTACAACAAGGCTTTTTTTAAACCCCGGCAATTCATCCTGCAATAACCCGGGTAAGAATAACCTGGGTTATTGCGCTTGGTGATGTAAAAGCAGCATTAATAACCCTTTAAAAATGTCACCTATGCTAATTATTTTATAAACATTTTACTGACCAAAAGTTTGCATTTCAAAATGTATTTGTCTTTGTTTTAGATGATGCTAGAAAGTGTTTACATCAAAACTGGGCTCCAGAATTTTAAATATGCTTTACAATGCGATCCTATGCATATTTCCCAAGACTATATATTTAGGGGTCTGTTTGTTAGGTAGAAAACTAATACGATGAAATCGGTATGTGCAGAATACTCAAGGTGCTTTAATGCAGCTTCATAGGCCAAGAGCTATCATGTCTTTGATCCCAAATGTCTTGGCCTATGAAGCTGTGTACTTTATAAATACTCCGGCAATCCATGGCTGAATTTCCTTCTTAGGCATAGGTCTTCTCCTCCAGCATTGGAGCAGCTTGAGTATTCTGCACAAGGTACAGTACACAGCTTCATAGGCCATTTGGGATCAAGGACAATGATACGTCCAGTTCTCTAACAGTCTTGTTAAATAGACTCCTTAGGCAGTCACTTCTTGTTCAAGGGCTTTGCCAAGCCATACTGTTCAGGAAAGATTTGTACATTGGGTTCTCACTGTCCAGATTTAAAGCACCTAATGTACCTAATGTAATTATAAAGTTTCTCTTTCACAGTTTTTTGTGTTACATATGTCATTAACTGGAAATACGTTTTACTAGTCTTATTATTTTTTTTTACTGATGGTGAAAATGGTAATTGCATTTCACTAATTGTTAACAAATCTAATATTGGCCCTGCCTGGGTGAATGAGATAAGCTGGCATGAATTTTACTGTACTTGTCCCTCCTAACTTCTGGGTAAAGTAGGCAGGGTACCCATGGCATCTCAGCTTGATGGACCTATTTGCATCTCTCCCTGTGGCTCTTTTCCATTTACTCATGAGAATGGCATTTTTTTGAAACTATAAGAACTATGGGCTGGATCCAGACATGCACTTAGTTACTTGAGTTCTAAACCATGTTGATTTCAGGGGAGTCATATTTCATCTGTTGCAAACAGTATTAGAGTTGAGAGGTGATGTTTCCTATCCCAAGTCTAAATAACAGTGTGATAGTAAAGCTGGTCAGTATCTGTGTGCAGTAAGCAATTTAAAGATATATCCCTGCATGCAAAGAATACAATTACCTTGACTCCCCCATCAACATGGTTTAGCCCTTGAATAACTAAGTTCATGCGCTTAACAAGATCTGGATCCAGCCCTATGAAACAATGACATTTTATTGGGTATGGGTCCCCGCTGAGAATGGCCCTTTTTTGAAAAAGTGGTTTTCTACCCGAATACGGAGCTGCACAGATACTTCCTACACTTCCTACTCTATAGGTAAGCGCCTATCCCTGTTTTCCCAACCCTTATTCTAATCCTTACTCTAACCCTCCCCTCTGTTCAGCCTAACCCTAAGACTCCCTTCCCAGTGTCGCACCCAGGAAAGAAGGGGGGGAGGGGGGTTCTGGTAGCTCAGATAAATATTTTTTTTTATAAAAAGAGGAAAAACGTATTAAGAAACAGAAAATCCGGAAAAGGGGCGTTGCTTTGTGGGTGTCGATAAAGGGCCGTGGCTTTATAGGCTGGTTTTAAAAATGGGGCGTGGCTTCACGAGTAAGCATAAGGAATCCCACCACAGAGCTGGAAACACACACACATATATATATATACTGTATATTTAGTAACCCTAAGCCTCCCTCCCTGTAGCCTACCTAACCCTAAGACTTTCCTTCTCCCATCCATCCCATCCCCTGCACTAACCTGTGTGGTTGTTTGTTGAAAACCATCGGGTCCGGTGGCGGGTCACGTGGTGAATTTCGTAATGGAGCCGTATTCCATATTAAACACAGCTGACAATTAGCAGTCAGTTGTGTGTAAATTGAAAATGGGTGTTCACAGTTGTGCCCTTATATTAAGGTTGACTCTAATAAACAGCATTCCACCACCATTGACTTTCTGTGAGAGGAGGGGCATGGTCTTTGAGGTTCATTAAGATGAAATATTCACCTCTTTGTAGAGAGTCGTCTGTTGGTGCCAAATTTTATACAAAATAATGAAAAATGACACATTTGCAATAGTTTAAAATGGAAAATGTTGTACATTGTTTCCATTTCCTGTAGATAGTCTACATGTTGTGTGAGTTTTTTGGGAAGGCAGAAGTGTACTGTGCAGCCAAACACGGGAGCGGATTCACACTTGCGAGTGTGATACATATGTATCTGCACCTATTTCTCCGGTTCCCTCCCCCGCGCCGCCCCTGTTTTTAGGTATCTTATGGCACGTACGATTGTCATAGAGCTACCTTAGCTAACCGTGCGTAGTTTCCTTCTTAAGAAGGCTCCCCTTCACCCTTCCCAGCTAATGCAAATCCCTCCCCCTACTGCCTAATCACTCCCCGAGACAGCATTACGCCTCTTTCTACTTAAACAACTAAAAACTACCTGGTACGTAGATTGTGTAAATGACCCACTAGGCATGCGGTCCATTATTAGCTATTTTCTTTGTTAGAAAGCTAATGTTCCAGGGGTTGCTTTGTGGGGATGAGATTTCTGAGAAAATTACAGTTGCTTTTTACAATTTTGGTTAATATGCACTATTATAAATATAGGAAATTTCATAGTGTTGCACGTGTCAACTGAGAGCCCTGGGTGTACCTAGGCTTCACATGAGAGGAGCAAGATGGCTGACTTCTCTCACTCAGATTTTCTTCTGTAATCTGGCAGGGAAATCAACTATGTTACAGCCTCCTGGTGGGCTGGGGGATGTTTTGACGCTGAGCAGGACAGACAGTGTAAATATTAGGTTTGTTACTACTCTAATAATCAAGTCTAAGGGCCTGATTCAGTTGCTGGCGATGATGGGAAATAGTACGCACTGCGCTTTTCCCCCTCATATACGTTATGAAAGATGGGCAAATTTTTATACACACCTCTAAGAGGTGAGGATAAAATTCGGGCCAAAAGAATTTGCAGAACTAGCTTCACGCTGCAAAATACGCCTGTGCAAAGCTAATTGAATCAGGCCCTTATAATCTTCTGAAGGGCTGTAGCAGGCTCCAACTACAATGACCCTGAATGCCCCACCCCCTGTGATGTCACATAATTTATTCACTGCACTGAGCAAGGGGGCAGGGGATGTGATTGACTGGTAATGAAATAAGGCAATATGATATAAGTGTGTGTGTGTTCACCCTCCCTCCATTCCAACTGCGGCTCTACTCAGCCCTCCATGATACTGGTTCTGGGTCCCTGTGTTATGCAGCTACTGGCACTGCTCATCCCTCCCCCCTAGACTTTCTTACTCACGTCTCGCTGCCAATATGAAGAAATTAGGAAATTGATGGGTCACGTGTGTCCGTGTCACATGGCCCGCCCCATCGCCAGCTGTAGGTTGTGGAAAGTCAGGAGATGAAGGTGGAGCAAGGTACATGGGACAGCATCCAGCCAGGAGGCACCGCCAGGACTGATCTCACTGCGCTGTTGCTCCGCCCGTGTTCACAACATGGTTGCCCTGCTGGTCAAAGGCTGTCTCCTGCAACCCTCCTGGACCCTGATCTGAGCCCCTCGCTCATTTCCCGTCATTTTGACAGGCATTTCGCTAGTAGGATCATATTTACAATAAAGCACACTGGCAGACTTCCATACGCTACATATGTAAGTCATCTGGGAAATGGTACTGCACATGCGTAGAACCACTATCCCCCTATCCCCGAGAAGCCGACAAATCTCCCGCAAGGGACTTGAGGCTCATGGTTTCCATGAAACCACTGCCTCAAGTTCTGCCCCCCTGCCTGGCAACACTAGTTTATTAGTGTTTCTAGGGACAGGGAGGGCTTTGATAACGCAAATTGTGTCATCAAGAAACACCCCATCCCTATGAAACCCCGAAAGGGGTCATTGATAAGCAGGGGAGGGGCTTAATGAAGCGATTTGCATTAGCCCCCTGCATACATCTATGGCTTCCCTCCAGGATCTCTCGGAGGGAAGACTTTAAAAGTCGACAACCCTGATTTTGCTTATGAAATTCCACAAGGTTTCCTCCATTGACACAAAATCAGAAACCTTTGAAATTGTGCCTTTCATTCTTAATGTCATCATTACATTGTTTTTTGGAATTTGAGTGGCAAAGTTTCAAAGGTCTCTAATATTATGTCAGATGTCAGTGTAGGAAACCTTACTCAGACATGTTAAACCTCAAGGTTTGTTTGTATATGAAATATATTTATTGTTAGATAGGGCTTCAAAGGAATAGAGAATGGAAGCATAGAGTATTTCTTCTTTAATATATTTTTATTCATATATTTGTGTGTAACACGTAAAAGCAACCAGTATATTTCCTGCATGCAACCCCCCTACCAAACATGTGCTTTTATTACTCGTAGCTCAACAGGGTTTGATTAATTTGCTCATAACAAGGATTTAAATGCATTTTAAAACTCAGTGATATCATTATATTCACCAGCAAGTCACTGAACAAAGCATCTCCATGAATAATTCTGTTATCAACTGCTGTTATGGCATTATAAAAAAAAATCAATGTCCAGTATTTGTTATGTATTTACATATAATCCGTTATGGTGACTGTATATTCTAGAATTCCATGAATGTATTAGACTTATTGTTATTCCACTGATAACAGTACAGTACTGCTAACCATTGCGCCTATATATAATTCTTCTGCAGCTATTCGGCAATTTTGTAGCGTCTGTATATTCTCAAAATGTATTACAATTTATTACATATATAAAAAACTTTTTGTGGATAGAAAATCCTGAAAAAACCCCACTGTAGTGTGTATTTGTTGGATAAACTGTCATAATTATTCACAGAATTCTATTACTTGGGTGATGATAGATTTAAAAGTAAATAGATGAGATATTAAATTAAGTATTATTTTTGACATACATAGGGCTTTTGACTCAAAATATAACAACACTCCCTTTGGTAACCCCATACCTTGAACCCCTATGCTTTGTGGTGCTAGGGATCCTAAAGAATGTAGACTATAAAGGAAGCTCTGCCCCACCATGGTAGTTCTTTGGGCCGTAAATGCAATCAAATAATTGAAATGCACAAGATGGTTTAAAAAATGTTTCCCGTTCTACCCCAAGCACAGCTGAATACACTGGCCCTGATCCAGATCAGAGTGCAAATGGTAGCGCATCCTGATTGCTGTACTTGTTTGCTGTAAAGGACAATTTGTTTGGTGCAAGTAAATGGAACCTCTGGATGGGAAATAAATAACAGCACAATGTGTGCTGTAAAAAGCAGCAAGCTTTCTACCGCTATGTCTCCAAATACGTAAGTGTACAGTTGTTTAGTGTTTGAAAGGATAGAACATCAATAGAGCAGAAGCTTCAGTTGTAATGATTATGCTCTAAAGGAGGGGTTCCCAACTCCGTCCTCATGTACCACTAATGGTCCATGTGTACGGTACATGTGGGGTATATTATGGGTTTAGACATGGCACACTATATAATGTACAGTACATGTGGGGTATATTATGGGTTTAGACATGGTACACTATAGAAAGTACAGTACATATGGGGTATATTATGGGTTTAGACATGGCACACTATAGAAAGTACAGTACATGTTGGGTATATTATGGGTTTAGACATGGCACACTATAGATAGTACAGTACATGTGGGGTATATTATGGGTTTAGACATGGAACACTATAGAAAGTGCAGTACATGTGGGGTATATTATGGGTTTAGACATGGCACACTACAGAAAGTACAGTACATGTGGGGTATATAATAAATGTCTGGGAATAGCACATTCCCTGACCCATAATATTCTTTATCGCGTTCCATTCCCATATTCCTATTATACCCAATTCCAGGACTCTTAGATTGTATACCCAACATGTACTTTATATACCCTCCATATCCAGATTCCTAATATACCCCGCATGTAAAACATGTGGCATATATTAGGGGTCACACTATAATCAATACATGTGAGGTGTATTAGGGATCCAGGCATGGCATACTATGATATATGTGAGGTATATTTGGAATCTGGGAATGGCACATATTATACATTCATATAATATGTGACATATATTTATGTGACATTCATAGACACTAATATCACTCCCACATATAGTATATGCCATTCAAAGGCCTCTTATATACTCCACATATGCCTATGCACTAAATGTGGTGTATACTAGGGGTCTGCATCTCCATATCCCAGTCAGGTGGCAGTGAGATGCGCGCACAGCTCTGCTTAGAATGACAGATGCGCAATGAGCCGCGGTCTCTGTGATACAGCCAGCACGTCTTCTTTAATGACATTGTTAGCCTCTTAAACAAAACAAAACATATATAAAAGGCTAAACATAGCCCCTAAGAGCTAATGGCACACTATAGAAAGTACAGTACATGTGGGGTATTTTAAATGTCTGGAAATCACACATAGTAAAATATATGTTTTATATTATGGTTTGGGAATAGCACATTCCTTGACCCATAATATTCTTTATTGCGTTCAATTCGCATATTCCTATTATACTCTACATATATTATAGTATGTGCAATTCCAGGACTCTTAGATTGTATACCAAACATGTACTTTATATACCCTCCATATCTAGATTCCTAATATACCCTGCATGTAATACATGTGACATATATTAGGGGTCACACTATAATCAATACATGTGAGGTATATTAGGGATCCAGGCATGGCATACTATGATATATGTGGGGTATATTTGGAATCTGGGAATAGCACATACTATACAATGTGACATTCATAGACCCTAATATCACTCCCACATATAGTATATGCCATTCAAAGGCCTCTTATATACTCCACATATACCTATGCACTAAATGTGGTGTATACTAGGGGTCTGCATCTCCATATCCCAGTCAGGTGGCAGTGAGATGCGCGCACAGCTCTGCTTAGAATGACAGATGCGCAATGAGCCGCGGTCTCTGTGATACAGCCAGCACGTCTTCTTTAATGACATTGTTAGCCTCTTAAACAAAACAAAACATATATAAAAGGCTAAACATAGCCCCTAAGAGCTAATATAAAGTACTAAACTAATCCCACTCCAGAGAGACCCTTAAAATATTACAACATGTAAAGAGTATACACAGATCAGTAGCATCCATCCAATTACAGGAACAGCTGAGCAGGTCAAGAATATAGATATCAATGTGGGATATCCAGAACTGATAAGGCATAGATAAGAATACACGTTGAGTTAGTTGCACTGTAAACTCATTGGGCCAGATACAGAACTAGGTAGCTCTGGAGCACTCCCCCGACACTCCCCCTATGGCCCCCGTAATTACCCACTGTTACGCCAGCTGAAGGCTACCTTGACTGGCCACAGGGTCATATGTGCCTAACCCATCCCTCTCTTCCCAATTTCCCTCCCCCTGCCTACCTTCCGTAATTACAACGTAGTAACGGCGCAGCACACCCCTTCATCCGTAACTACGTTTTAGTTACGCATGCACAGAGCGGCAGAAATGCTGTTCTTACGCATACAGCCACCGTAACTAGTGCGGCGCCCTCAGGTCTGGATCAGCCCCATTGAGCATTGTTACGGAAATACAAAGGTACAATTATAGGAAGAGCAGAAGTATGCGTTGTGTGTAGCTCTCATTTTAATAGAATCATTAACCAATTCTAACCATTGGCACAGTGTAAGCAGGTCAGGCACAAACCAATCCCTAGCTATGACAACCATTGCCAATTTAATGAGGCTCATAACATATTTATATATTATCCCATATATTAAAGAGACTTTCAAGGGGGCAATGAGGGGAAGGACATCCAGTGTGTTCCCGATACATGCCCAAACATCGGACCAGAAAGCAGGCCTCATAACAGAAATCTTGGGGCCCTGGTATACTTATGTTTTTGTGGCCTCCATCCCTCCTTAATAGTGGATTGCAAAGGTTCCTCTGAACCTCGGGCCTGTCCAGCTGTCCATTTTTGTCACCGGTCCTGCCAGAAGGCAGCCAACAATAGCCAAGACCACAATAGACTCCAGAAGTCCGCTTCCACTCCTCCACATTTAGGACTATTTGAGTCAGACCGCAGTCCTATTCTGGTCACCCCCAGATACACTCGGCACTCGTGGAGTTTTCTTTATTTTAAATGTTCCTTGTGAGGGGAGTTTCTGGTTGCCCTGAGGCTGCCTCTGTAATGGTACAATACATAACTAACTTTATCAAATCTGAGGCACTAAATTATCTATTTTCCATCAGGCAGAAGAACAAAGAATCAGGTGCCACTTGATGTGAACAGAAAAAGGGTGAAAGTCGGTCCTCTGGATGCCCCCCCTTGTGTCCATACTATAAGTCATAGGACGTGTACAGAATCTCACAATTATCTATACATCCTGTATAAATAAGGTTTTAGAGATGACAGTGTGCACCTGCATTTGTATGAGATGTATTTGTCATATATTGCATAAATCAGGCTTAGTACAATGTGTGACCAGAATGCTTATAATGTAATTCATATATTCCCATGGTTATAATAATTATGTATTTATCTTTATTGCTTTAGAAATCAAGAATATTTTTTTTATTTCTTGTGTGTGCTCAATAGACGAGAAGAGACTGTATCATATACTGTATATTATATACTAATCGCACATCTACCTGAAGCTGTGCACATTTTATCCTCTGCTTGACCAATAACCTATAAAAGCTATGTAGAGGTGGTAAAGCTGTGCTGTGGTCACTGAGCTCATGAGTTCAATTCTTGGACGAGGACTTACCTGGAGTTTGTATGTTCTCCCTGTGTCTGTATGGGTGCTCCCACACTAAAAATAACATGCTAGTAGGTGAATTTTCTGCTGACTAATAATGAACTTGTGTGTGTTATGGAATTAAGACTGTCAGCTCCAAGGTTTTGACATGAATGATAATTTAATATTGTAATGTGCTACATAATATGATAGAACCATATAGTAAAAACTGTTCATAAATGCAAAGGCAGATTTTTTTTTTATTGCAAGCAAAACTAAAATGCATTGTTACCGCTTCCATCTAAAAGTAAGTCTTATTCATATACGCAGTATTAATCTATAGCTGACTGTGCTTCTAAACGTGGGTCTTAATTTTCTATGTCCATTTTATTTTAGTTTTCATCTTATAACCGGGGAAAGGATATTGATCATAACAACAAAAATGTAAAAATATAAAGTCATAGATAATAATCAAACCGTTGTTAAATGTTTCTTGCCAAAATAGAAGATAAACAAATTGTTTGTTTATTCATTAGCAGAGTTTAGACAAATACATGTACAGACAGACAGATAGGCAGACAGACAGACTCTTATGAATAATAAGATCCTGTTTGAAACACACAGTGAGTATGAGATCAGAGAGATAACTACTGAATGTTGGCAAGCTGGTATGTAATGATACTTGCAGTATATGAAAGTTTTTTCAGTGAATTTCATATAGAACAGTCTATAACACTTTATTTCTCCCTTTTGAAAATAAACAGTAACATTTTTGTCAACATGAAAGCATGATGGGTTGGATCCAGACCTTGTTAAGTGCATGAAATTAGTTACTCCTGGGCTAAACCATGTTGATTTCAGGGGGAGCAAAGTTAATTGTAATCTTTGCATGCAGGGATATATCTTTAAATTGCTTACTGCACACAGATACTGACCAGCTTTACTATCACACTGTTATTTAGACTTGGGCTGGGAAACATCACCTCTCAACTCTAATACTGTTTGCAACAGATGAAATATGACTCCCCTGCAATCACCATGGTTTACCTCAGGAGTAACTAATATCAAGCACTTACTTAAAGCTGGATCCAGATCCATAA
>WWET01000316.1:327629-345051 GCA_011038615.1 Limnodynastes dumerilii
TTCTTGGTGTTGTGTTATTTTTTTCTGAGTGCCGGTTCCTGCTATTATATGTGCCGTGTGGATTCATCTACATTGTTACCGAGCACCGGAGCTCGTTGCTGCAATTTTTTCATTAGAGGAGTGTCTACTTTTCTGCTATTTGTATAGACGTGTACCCTACGCGTTTCGTTTGCTTACAACTTCGTCAGGGGGATATATATATTATTATATTATAATATATAAATACTCAGTATAGTATAGTGTAATGCAGTGTGTCTATAAACTTGTTTCATTCTATATTTAGACAAATTAATGTTTTTTAGATGTATGTTAGATCTGTAGGGCCGTGTTTTAACAGCATACAGTGGGTTTTACGGAGGGAAAATCTCCATCAGGACCAAACCTGAGCTGGAGGAAGTGTACAGAAATATAAGCTGCTTTTGCAGAGAAACTGAAATTTGCTATTTTAACTCTGTTTTTCATTCCTAAAAATGTTGCTGGGATAGACCCATTCAAGCTGAGACTTCACAAATTAACCAGTTGTTGCCCTCCCTCATATCAATTATCTTACTGACTCCCCGGCACCTGCAGAAGTATCGTCTGACACAATCGCAGACTGTGGTTAAATTTAAACCGAGAAATCAGAGGCTGAGTCACCTCAGACAGGAACAAGGATGAAATAAATTAGTGCTTCCTATCCAGGCTCTAATCTCAGAGCAGTGTCTATGATTAACACATTCATTACCCTCACACGGCACCTGTGCAGCATATTTTGGTGAGTAAAAGATATTTCTATTTTATGGAAGATATGGAGGACCGGATTCAGAGATCCGTTTTCACGCGGCGTTGCGTAAGTAGTTTTTATAATCGGATAAACTGCACATGCTTAGTAGCTTTTCCCACGCTACGTAGTATTTATGCTCGGAAGTCCATTAGGCACGCACTTGTGAATCGCACTTAGGGACATACGTACAGAGGGGCGTGGTTTTTATACGGACAGTAGAAGTGGGTGGGGGGACGCATTTAAATGGGCGGTTAGATACGCACGTACATACCTTAACATACGCTCGTAACTACACACGTAGGGATAAGGGTGCTCTATGGTGGCGTAAGTCACAGACAACACGGCCATGTAAGGGGAGTGTCATTGGTGTTAACTTGCGGCGTGCATATAATTGTGTACCTTCAAAAAACGGATCTCTGAATCCGGTCCGGAGTCCTTAGTTACTGAACTCCCAGACACCATATTAATTATAGCTTCTTTAAAGTGTACATTGCCCATTAAGTATCAGAACCAGGACAAATGACTGGGGCGTCCTTTTGTGGTCCAAAAGGAGGAGAGATTTGGCCAGGTCCAGATCTAAGTTTGACACCTGACTTAAACACGCAAAGTGCGTACATCAGGTGTCTGGAGGGAAGGGTACAAGCGATTTAGGGCCGGATCTGCTATCATGTGGAACTCAGATCCGTACGACAAGGCAAGTCTTCCCCTCCACCCACCACGCATGCTTTTTATATTTTACAGTGTGGGCTCGGTTTAAGACTTACGTACGGATCAGCGGTCATACGTAACCGCCCTTAAGCAAGCATGAGAGAGGGGAGTGACAGGGGAGTACGGAAGGCGTGCGTGGGTCTGGATTCAGATTGAATACACTACATTACAGCTATGTCACACCCATCAAAGGTTGCTAAAGGGACCTCAAGGGGACAGATCGCTTGGTTCAGAGAGAGACGTATGCCTGATTACAGAGCGTTTTACCCCTGCGTATGCCCAGAAAATAAATGTGCAGCGGCTTCTTAAGTGCAGATTGTTAAGAAACTTACCACTGCGCATGCGTATTCATATAGACTACGTAATGTACGTAGCTGCTAAACATGTAGATGCACTATGTGCGTTTTTTTCGGTAAGAGGAGGTGTGCAAGTGCCGTCTCCATAGAAAGTTAGGCGACGTGGCAGGAGGGAGGCATTTATTAGATTAGGCAGCCTGAGAGGGGTTGGCAATGAAAAACTCTAGCATTTTTGTGCTCTGTGAACCTGTCCGTTAAAGCTCAGATTTAGCAATGTTACAGCTCCGATCCTTAGCTGATAAACCCTACAGAATTATTATGGATTGTGGCGCCATAAAGCAGGAGGTAATCTCCAATAGAAGACGTAACATGAAGATATCTATTTTTCTAAATATGTGCTGACCACTAGTGCAGGGGTGAGGGACCTTTTTTCTGCCAAGGGCCATTTGCATATAAATATAAAATCATTCAAGGGCCATACAAAATTATCAACTTAAAATGGCTGGAACTGCTTCTCTTTGGTGAGGAGTGTGATGTTATTGTTGATGTTGCTGCTCGCTACTAGTTTGTCAGGTTTGCGTCGGTCAGTCTTCCCCCTTTTCTCTATGCTTTTTTCTCCTCTTTGTACTCTCTTGTGTTGCTGCAGTACCACTGACCGCAGATACAGGGTGTCCAATGCTTTTTTAGTATTTTTTTTTTTTGTATATTTATAGATTTTTTTAAATGATTTTTTTTTTCTGTCTTCATTTTTTTGGTGTTTGTCTGCTATTTGTCTGAGGGTCGGACGTTCCCCACCCCTGCACTAGTACCTCATCTTGCAAAATTTAAATTTAATGAAGTCTAGAGTGTGGCTAGCAAAAAGACTGTGTGTAGTTAAACAGGTAGGAGCCTGCGGATGCCCTGACACCAGGGTGTTCATAGTACTTTTTATATGCCAGTCTAGCCTTCCAATGGGTACCAATCTTGCTCACTATAAAATGCTCTCTCCTCTGCTAGGCACACTATCAAGGTGATACCACTTTCTACAATAGGAGGTCTCCCTTAGTTATCAAGTTTAAAGTTCACATTGCAGATTAAAATTTAAGGCACCAGAGAGATACAGGGCCGTATTCACAGATCCGTTTTTTAAAAGTAGGCAATAATACGCATGCACTTAGCAAGGCATCACCCAACAACACAAATGACATTCCCCTCTCACGCCTGTGCAGTCGTAGACATACGCCTCCATAGACCGCCTCTAACTTTACATGTGTGCTTACGTGTGTATATGTATGCCGTATATGAGATTCTATGTAACCGTACCCTCAAAGACTCATTTAAATGCCCCCCCACCCTCTACCACGTAACTTTTCAGGTATGTCAGGTTTGCGTCAGTCAGTCTTCCCCCTTTCTCTCTGTTTTTTTCTCCTCTTTGTATTCTCTTGTGTTACTGCAGTACCACTGACCACGGATACAGGGTGTCCAATGCTTTTTTGGTATTGTTTTTTTTTTTTTGTATTTTTATAGATTTTTTTAAATGATTTTTTTTTTTCTGTCTTTTTTGGTGTTTGCCTGCTATTTGTCTGAGGGTCGGACCATAAGATTTCCAGACGTTCCCCACCCCTGCACTAGTACCTCATCTTGCAGAATTTCAATTTAATGAAGTCTAGAGTGTGGCTAGCAAAAAGACTGTGTAGTTAAACAGGTAGGAGCCTGCAGATGCCCTGACACCAGGGTGTTCATACTACGTTTTATATGCCAGTCTACCCTTTCAATGGATACCAATCTTGCTCACTATAAAATGCTCTCTCCTCTGCTAGGCACACTATCACGGTGATACCACTTTCTACAATAGGAGGTCTCCCTTAGTTATTAGGCTTAAAGTTCACATTGCAGATCCGTTTATAAAAGTAGGCAATTATACGCACGCACCTAGCAAGCCAACACCCACCAACGCCCATGACACTCCCCTCTCACGGCCTCGCAATGGCACACTTACACCTCCATAGACCACCTCTAACTTTACCCGTGTACTTACGTGCGTATATGTATGCTGTGCATGCGATTAGATGTAACCACGCCCTCATAGCCTCATTTAAATGCTCCCCCATTCTCTTTCACGTACATTTTCTGATACGTATTTCAACCCCGCCCCTCCGTACTTATGTCCCCAAGTGCGATTCACATGTCCGTTCCTAAAGCACTTACCTGCGTATATTTAACGTAACTTACGTAAATAAAGTTACTACGCATGCGCAGTTCACCCGATCCTAAAATTATGCATGCAACTCCACTTGTGAAAACGGCCCACGATATCTATACGTGGTTTAGGATTCCTCTGGCTGTGTCTCTTTCTTTGCCCATCAAATGCTGGTGGATATTATACATGGACCCCTTGTCTTGGTTGTATCAGAGTTAATGGCCATAGCTTGAAAAGATTTTTGGGATTAGCTCTATAACCCTTCTGGGTTCATGTCTGTGTGCGTTAGAATAGGGCATTGTTGAATGTTTAAGACTGTTAAATGTGTGAGAATATCTTTGCTCTTCTTTGTGTTCAACAGGGTAAAATATGTTTATACCCTAATCCTGAAATAAGTCTTATAACTATACTGCTCAGTATAACTTTCAGTAAAACTAATATAATCTACACTCTACACTATAAAAAAAGGACCTCTAAAAGTATTAAAATGTCACCATGAAAAAAAAATAACATCAATGAAAACTTTTATGATCTTCTTGCAGAAACATAGCAGCAGTGAATGAGGCTCAATATGGAACAGAATTGCACTTCATGGTTACTGTTATCTCAAGATATGCAAAGTAGCAAAATACAAGGCCAATCTTTCATCACACAACCATAACTAACAAGAAAATCAATCGCTTGTTATCTAAATGTGGAAAATCCTGATTTTTTTTGCTTCCTATAACCAATCTTTCCGGCTGTTCTGGGTTTTGAAAGCAGAGCTTGTACATAAACAGTGAGAGGCGCCTATTCTCCTGGGAAAAGACAGGTATATGCAATCATACGCCGCATCACATCAATTATTCATTATGCAAGATAACACTTAGGGTTCCCCATCTGGATTTATCAGGCTGATCTCACTCTCTGCTAAATCTGCGCTCAGTTCTGCATTCCTGTATGTGGCACCACAGCTCATCTAAACATAACATCTAAACTAAGTCTCCAGAAATGTTTGCTGAACGCTTTCCCCCATAAGGAAAATCTAAATGGGTTATATTATGCAAGCAAGGAATCCTGGAAAAATTCTCTATGTAAATTATCTAATTAAACAGACCTAATAATGAAACACAAACACAGAATAGTTTCCTGTATTTGTCCATGTAGGTGGGGTGGTAAATCAATATACGCTGCCACTTACAAAGCTCTCAAGGGTGCACTAAGAAAGTATTTTCTGTTTTTCCGTTCCCGCAGTTCCGATACACAGATGAAAACAAATGTTTGTGTTACTACGGCAGCCAGATGATCACAAAAGGTTTCCATTTAGTAAATACTTAGTTAAGCTCCGATGTGATTTATAATATATATAGGGTAATGAATGTTGTAATGGTTCTAAAGAACGCTGAATAAGTGGCCTGAGAGACCACTTAAATTGTTCTTATAGTCCATTAAAGCTACAGAGTAAGGTAGAAATCCTTTAGAATGACATTAAGAATGTTAATAAAAGACTGTTACCCTGGCACACTGGTAATAGGTTGCAAATGTTCCTGGCATTTGCTTCATGGTATTATGTAAATAGAAATCCATGTATTATACAGTATATTTAACTGTAGACTGTAAATTATACATTGTTGCTGTAATGTAGATTTATTTCAGCTCTGTACAGTAAAATGTCTAGCTGGTTAAAAATGCCCATATTTAGAATTTATTTGTTAACAATATTCAGGGATATGATCACTTCTTATTCCATGTGAAGTACATCATGTACTGTATGTAGGAACTTAAGTGTATTTCATCTTATAATGGTTTTTATACTGGTTTTCAGAACATTTTTGCTTTTAGATGTCACATAAAAAAAAGTGAGAGCAAAATAAACAGTCTATCAATCAAAACGGCCATTTAGTGTCTAAAATCAATCATAGATTTTTATTTAAAACAATTTCATATGAAGAGGGGTACAGAAAAGAAACAAGCAACAATTAGCAAAGTTCAATAAAAACAGTTGGGAGTCCCCGGTCCGATGGGCTGCTTTTAAAAAAAAAAGAGGCAGCGGAAAGTTCTTTTTCAGCGGTCTCTATTTTGAATGGCAGCCATTTTATATTTTTTATTTTATGAATGGGTGAGTATGCTGATCGGTGCTTAGCATATAGCATAGCAATCAATCGGGTGTATTAGGTGAGACCTGGGTTGAAAAACCTGGGTCAGGATCTTTCACATCTTCACTTACCGGGGTTGGACATGTGAAAAAACCTTCCCGTGTCTAAGTCCTGGGTTATCAGACCCAGGACCCCGGTACCTTTCAGATTACCACCAAAAACCTGGGTTCCCGGGTTTTTGGCCAAGAACCCGGGTTTTTAATGGTGATCTAAAAGGGCTATCAGATTCTAACCACTTAGGGGGTTGGAATAGATCTCTCCAGCACTGAGATTTCTGGATAAGGAGAAAAGACATCACTGAACAGTTAGGAGTAGCAAATGTGGGCGTTGTGCTGCATATTGCTACACGCAAATACAAAATAAAAGCCTCAAATTGACTTCACATAGAAGAATTGAAATGTTTATGTAATTTACAAAAGACAATTTCCAGTCTTAGCTTATGGCTAAATGGCAAGAAAAAGACAAACCAAAAAGATCACTTTCACAAAGACCTCATTTCAAAATTCGTTACTGGTGTTTGGCGGAATGACCAGACTTCAGATCCACCAGATGGCTTGCCAGATCCATTTCCAGAGAATCCTCCCTTGCTTCGTCACTCCTGGCTTTGGACTTGCCATATTACACCCTATTGTATGGATAGGATCATATGTTGTGTGTTCTGTCCCTTCCCTTAATAGGTTTTGTGTTTTCATTTTTGATTAATAAATAATAAATTGTTAATAAATTCTTCTTATTTTTGCTCTATATATGGTGCTTTGAGAAATTGGATTGACAAATAGTTTTATGGCTATTTGGGATGAATGGACATTTTATTTTAACATAGGAACTTTAATTAAGAATAATCTATAGTTTTCAACTAAGGGTATAATCCTACGAGGTTTTATTAAAATCAATGAATTTAAAAAAATGTATACATACATATATTACAAATAAGAAGAGGCACTTCCAGACTTGTACAAGGTGAAAAAAGGTTAAGGTTTTATTCCGACTTTATTCCGATTTCTTCCCCTATCCTCTTACTTTCTGATGAAACCTGTTCCTGGAGAACATCAAAATATCTTTTAAATTCACCACAGCATTGGAACATTTCTCAAGCCTTTTTGCACCTACAAATCGCAGGATATCCAAATAAGCATCAATAAGTCATGGGGCTATTTATCTTCAGGACTATAATACAG
Source organism: Limnodynastes dumerilii (assembly GCA_011038615.1). Classification (NCBI taxonomy): domain Eukaryota; kingdom Metazoa; phylum Chordata; class Amphibia; order Anura; family Limnodynastidae; genus Limnodynastes; species Limnodynastes dumerilii. The sequence goes on from WWET01000316.1 coordinate 334,889, forward strand.
TGTTACAGCATGGTTTACAGCGGGGGACTCCTTAGGGAGAAGGCCAGTAGTATCAGTGGTATCATTCCACGGGATGACGAGGGGAAGATATCTCCTCTGGACTACCAGCCACTTCATACAGCATCTGGAGCACAAGATACCATCCGAAAGAGCCCATTGACCAAATATTATGTTTTAATACCCTATCCACTGTGCCAAAGCCTGTGAGTATTACAGATCCTCCAACATGAGCCATTCCATTAGGTACAATTTAATTCGCTCCTGAGCTTCCAACTGTCACTCACCTGGTTTAAATGAATTAACTGATATTTAAAAAACTATTTGCCTTTTCAACAAAGGTGGTTACCATGGTAACTGATAGTTAGAAACTGAGAAGCAGAGTATTTTGTACCTAATGGAATGGGTCATGTTGGAGGGTATGGTATTACATCATTCACTGTAAAGATTAACATCACAGCAATAGCCAGTGGGGCATAACATCTAGCTCTTAATGGGAAAATATTTGGGCAGTGCAGGGCTGCTAAATTTACAGTTGGTAGGTTGACCTATTCAGTATTACTGGACTAAGTAAATCACAGCTGTTAGTCAAAATATCAAAAAATAGACTGCAGTAGCAACTATATATAAGGAGGCATTGTGGATATTGTCGTCATATTCCCACCAGGGAACAATTAGAATTATTGTGGATATATATTTATTCATGACAACTTTACATATTTGCACTAGGACATTTGAATATATATCATTATCCACGGGTGGAATCTTATGGAAAATTGGATATTCTGACAGTCATTATTATGCTGTGTTTTAAAGGGGCCCCGTATTTAAAATACAATAAGCTGTGGTTTATTTTAATATATTTTTTCTATTTTTTCTGTATATATGTATACATGTACATTTTTTTTTCAATTGATTGATTTTAATAAAACCTCATAGGGTTATACCCTTAGCGCATCCCTTTTTTCCTATTTTCTATTTTGAAAAAAATTTCAAACTACACAGTCTCCTACTTGGCGCTGGAAGATATTCTCCAAATATAGTTTATTATTGTATAGTTTTCAACTGTTCATTCGCTCTGCTGACACTTAGTTCTTATAAGTGCAGCGCTTCAAGTCACCGTCTTATTATTTCTTGTCTATTTGGGGGGTAGAGGTTCCTCCAGGGTGCAGTGAAGTTCTCTGATACAATGGTCTTTATTTGGAAACATATCGTACTACAGCTGAATACAGACTGCCGGCGGTAATACGACTTCTGGAGTCACAAGGTATCATCCGCCTTAAGGTAAGTGTTTAACCTAAGCCTACCCTTAACCCTTTCCTTACCCTCTCTTTCCCACAGCCTAAACCTAACCTTCCCCTTCTTCAGCCTTAACCCTAATGCTCCATTTCCCTATAGCCTAACCCTAACTGTCCATGCCCCGCTACCTAACCCTAACTCTAACCTTCCCCTTAAGCCCTAACCTTAACTATTTACCTGCTGCAGCCGCACAATAATTTACCGACCACAGCCACCGCAGCCTCTCGTAATTCCGAATGGGGAAATAGCAATTTTCTATTTTCAAAGCTTTTCAAGTAATGATCGAGCCTCCTTTCAGCAGGCTTCTGTATCATGTTTGAAATATGGCCACTAGGACCAGAAGCCGCATCCCTCTAGGATGGTTAATGCAGCTGAAGCTTTTTAGCGCATTTAAACAACATCATGTATATTCATAATTGACCATTTATTATGTTTATGGAAGACCAGCCAAGAGCAGCATCCAAATTTCCAATAACAACCTAAGAAGAATCAAAATCTACAACAAAATGGCTGATAAAGAAGAGGAGATTCATCCAACACCAACACAACACATCCAACATCCAACACCACTTAACAAACTACATATGGTATTTAAAGTTGGTGTGATTTTGGTTATTAGACACCCCTAGTTGGTATATGAGGGTTATTTGACGTATGCAAAATTCCAGCCTTCCAAGCCACAGCACAAAAGCACAAAGATTTATTATATTTATAACTATACAGGTGGTGAAGTGTGGTTAATAAATCATCATCAGTTTGTATCTTTTTTAATAGACTGAAGGGAATTACAAAAGACCAAGAGGCTTATTTAGAAATGATGTATAGTCTAAATACAGTACATCTCATGGGGGATACTAGGTTAATGTGCATATGGTGCTTCTAGGAGAACAGTGTTTAAAGCTTTCAAATTAAAGGCAATAAAGAAGATTAATTGCATTAAAATACATTCCTATGATAGCATACCACAACTCAATACAGGCAAATAAAAAAAATACTGTTTTACACCATTGACATTGACTATGGATTTTTAGTTAGATTCTAACACAAGTGACTGACTGCATGGTTACAAGCACAAAATAAGAATTTAGAGAGACAATGGTTGAAGTGGAAATTTACAAGTGGAATGAAAACATAGAAATAATAGCAGTGAACAGAGATTTATAGGTTTCCAATTAAAACAGTTAGAGTAGGGTGTGGGTCGGAAAAGGGCCGTTCTATACTATCCAATTTCGAATTGGCTCTGCATTTGATCGCTTTTGTCCCGCCGAGGACAAGCAATCAAAGTTCCAGAAGATGAATGTGCAGCGGTGAGAGGTGAGTATTTATCCTACCCCAACCCTTATCCCAATCCTTACCCTAACCATTTCCTTCCATTACCCTAACCCTCCCCTTCCATTATCCTAACCCTAACCCTCCCCGCAGCTTGACCCTAAGACTCCCTCCCCCCGCAGTCTGACCCTAAGTTTTCCTTCCCCACAGCCTAACCCTAAGACTCCCCGACCCACAGCCTAACCCTAAAACTCCCCTCCCTGCAGACTGAAACTAGACTGAAACTAAGACTTCCCATAGCCTCCCCTGTAATACTCACCTATCTGACGGCACTACAGTTGGTCTTCAGCGGATCTTCGGCATACTTACACATTTATTAATTACATCTTCTAATTAGCTATTTTCTAAATAAATACAGACAAAAATTAGCTTTTGGCGGTCTCCATTTGGGAAACAGCACTTTCTGTACAGAGACTGCATCCTGTAGGAGTAGTGATGGGAGGACATACCACTGTATACCCCCTCACTTCCAGCTCTATAAATTCTGATGAAATTTTGTCACTATTTTATTCATTTATTTGTTTACCCTGGCAGTGGTACAAGTGGGAAACAGCAAAAAGAATAAAAAATAAAATACCATATAGCTCACGTCTATAGCAGTATTCTTGTACTATGTATTTATAAAATATATTTCATATTTTAGAACAGATCAGGATAGAGCCTTTTGAGTAACTCCATAACCCCCCCCAGTGTACAGTATTGTACTTCAGCATTGTTATGCAACCGGTGAGTTCTGCTAACCTTACAATACATACCTGCCCTGCCACAATATAATCAGAATTATATAGCTTAATCTTATCACTCAGTGCTGATACTGAAAAATGACTGATAAATACAATGTTACTGTCACATTCCATGTTTTAAAATGAATCATTCTCTGTAATGTCTGTTTTGTTTATTTTATCTTTGCTTTTATAGCTTAGTGTTTATTCATTGTGCCAGGTTGGTGTTGTGTGATGCCTGCTTTTTTCTACAGCCCTCATCTGTTTGGTATATGTTCCTGTATCCGGTATCATGTACTATAAAATTCACAATACACTTGATTTCAGCTGGCGTCTGTCCTTATTGGCCAGCATACATGACTATGCATCACTTGCAATGCTTTGACTTGTGACACCCTTGTAGATTGATTTAAGTGCTTTACATGATAATATAGATAAATTAGGAGTCATTTTCTTTGGCCACTTATCTGAAATGCTGTAGGCTGGGCTCCTAAAATACACATCTGGGGCCGTATTAGGAGATCTGTTTTACCGGCCAGTTCCGCATGTATTTTTAGGTACATTTCAACTGCGCATGCGTAGTAACCTTAGTTACGCAATTGACGTTGATGATATGCGTGGAAGTGCATTACGGACGGACCTGTGAATCGCACGTGGATACATATACGTCCGGGAGAAAGGAAAAATACGCACGGGAGAATCTAAATAAAAATGGGCGGGGGGGGGCATTTATATGAAGGAAAGTTGGTTCCAACTATCAAGATACAGACGGACGGAGAACATATTCGCACGGATCTCCACCAGTAAAGTTACAGCTGGTCTATGGAGGCGTAAGTCTCCGAGAGCACGGATTAGCAACTGGCGTTTTGGTGGGTGTTCCTTGCTCTGTCTGTTCGTATATTTGAGGACCGATCGGGACACGGATCTCTGAATACAGCCCCTGATTTGAGGATGAAGGCCCAGATTCACACTGCCGGACGTATAGCATATATGTCCGTAGTTGACCGTTTTTTGCTACTGCGCATGCGTAGTAAATTTTTTACGTAGTCTACGTATATTTAATGAAAACATACGTAGATTACGTAAAAAATTTACCACGCATACGCAATAGCAAAAAGCGGTCAAATACGGACATATATGCTATACGTCTGGTAGTCAGTGTGAAATTGACTATCTAGACTTCTCTGGATCATACAGGTGATCTGTTTGTTCTTCTGATGGTTCCTGAGTGATGATATATTGTGGAAACTTTCCTTTTGAAAGGATTATACAATAGTTCTCCAATTTCTGTAATGGTTACGCTTTTCACGGATATAATCATTTCTATAAACAAATATAAAGTAAACATATAAATATCTTTCAAAAGAAAGGATCATTTACACCAAAAACTTGTGGCTGTTCTCAGTTATCCCGAATCAATGAATTTTCCAGTGACAGCTTCTAATCTGTCTCAGTCAAAGAAACTGAAATTGAGTTAATCCACCGATTTTTAGAACAAACACACAGAACCTCTGCTGATTCCAGTTTCATTTGCAACAGGTCTACTTGTGGCTCAGTTATCCCGAATCAATGAATTTTCCAGTGACAGCTTCTAATCTGTCTCAGTCAAAGAAACTGAAATTGAGTTAATCCAATCCACTTTAGAACAAACACACAGAACCTCTGCTGATTCCAGTTTCATTTGCAACAGGTCTTACATCTGCCTCTCTCTTCTGTTATCCGCGCTGGCAGCTTTGGAGTCCTCACATAAAACCTCTCAGAACCCAGCTCTCCTGGCTCAGATTGCATCTTTAAGGGCCGAACTAAACACCCTCCTTACTGCTCAGGCGGCGAGCAAGTTGCGCTGGCTACAGAAATCTTTTTATGAGAAAGGGGACAAGGCGGACAGACTGCTAGCTTCCAAACTGCGGTCTAAGCTATCAGCCCGTAATGTCCTGGCTATTAAGTCACCTACCGGTACCCTCCTGCACGACCCCCAAGAAATTTGTAGGACTTTTCAGCAATATTACCACAATTTATACAACCTGCCTACCCCAACTATTCCCCCTTCTACCTCTAGAGCCTCTCTCATTAATAACTTTCTGGCCCATGTCAGCCTCCCCTCCCTCCATCCCGATCAGGTTGCTCCGTTAAACGAAGAAATCTCACAGGACGAGATCTCCATAGCAATAAAATCGCAAAAAATAGGTAAATCCCCCGGCCCCGATGGGTACTCTGCCGCGTATTATAAACGCTTTGCTCCCCTACTGCTCCCCCATCTACACTCTATGTTTAACGCAGCCCTGTCTGGTACCCCTTGGCCACTTGAGACATTGGAGGCAAGGATAATAGTAATACCTAAGGAAGGGAAAGACCCTCAACTCTGCGCAAGCTATCGACCCATCTCCCTTCTTAATGTCGATATAAAACTCTACGCTAAAGTCCTGGCCACCAGACTCAATGTTGTCCTGGCCTCTCTGGTCCACTATGACCAGGTAGGTTTTATTCCGGGCAGGCAGGCCAGGGACAATACTCGGCGGGCCCTGACCCTCATACACGTAGCTAGAACTCGCGGCGCCCCCTCGGTAGTCCTGTCCCTGGACGCTGAGAAGGCGTTCGATAGGATCTCCTGGGACTTCCTGGACCAAACCCTGCAAAGATACGGCCTATGTGGCCCATATTTGGATGGTATCCGGTCCTTATATTCTTGTCCCTCTGCGCGGGTAATGGTGAACGGCTCCCCTTCCCCGCTGCTACATATCAGCAATGGTACCAGACAGGGCTGCCCCCTCTCCCCTCTAATTTTTGCCTTGGCCATCGAACCCTTAGCAGCGGCTGTCCGCCAATCCCCCGACATATCGGGTATCCAAATTGGACGTCAGGATTACAAACTGTCTCTCTTTGCAGATGACGTACTGCTTACCCTGACTAATCCACGAATCTCCCTACCGAACCTGTTTGCTGTCTTGCAGCAGTATGGCCAGTTGTCGGGATATAAAATTAACTTCTCCAAATCAGAGGCTCTTCTTTTAAATACCCCCCCGTCGGAGAGCCACTACCTGACGACCACCTTCCATTTTAAGTGGCAACGTTCCAAAATGCGGTATTTAGGCATATTCTTGACCCCCTTGTATTTTGTTTTTACTTTTAAAATATCTTCAGCTATAAGCACGCTTTGTATTATTAAAAAGAGGAAATACTGATTTTGGAAATAGTGATTTGTTATCACTGTTACATACTCTCCAACATTTTTTTATGGAAAATAGGTACGCCTGGGGGGCGTGTCTGTGAAGAGGGCATGGCTTGTCCTATGGAGGGGTGTGGCTTTAATCTGCTGTCATTTGCATGTATGATAAAATGTAAAATCTCATTTTATAGCTTATCATATGAGCTAAGATTTCACAGGAAAGGGTCTTGTCACTAGCAGAGCTGTTGGAGTCTGTTCCCACAGCTCTGTTATAGTGATCAGATGCTACAGGACTGGAAGGTAAGTATAGGGGAAGGAACTGCTGGGCCAGAATACAGTACAGGAGCCCTTGTAACCGGTACAGACCATTAAAAAAAGGTACTGTACCTGCTAAATAGGCACAGTTGGAGGGTATGCTGTTATCACATGCACCATAGAACTGAAAGAACTGACCTACTATTTCCTTAATTATACATTGCATTTACAATTCTCCAGCAAGGTAGATGCCCAACGTCCCATAATTCCCTATAACTAGCAACAAATATTTGTATTATCTATGGTATAAAACAGTTTTTGTCCACACAAATGGTATTGATAAGAAAGTGACAACAGATTTGTATCTCTTAGGAAAAAGTATTACGTGAGGTCCATGAGATGGCACTGAAATGCCATGTAAACCTGGCTGGCATTTAAGGTTGTATCTGTGTATAATTACCTTTTCAATAATGGAAAAATATATATATCAATAATCAGTGAATCTCCCAATCAGTGTGAGTGTAAAGCAATAAAAACCTATACAAATTTTTAGCCACCCACCTATTCACCAGCCATTCATGTAGTTATGTAAAAGTGTTAAAGGAGCCTATCTGATTTTTTTTTTCTGTCTTAGACATACAACCACCCATCTCCTAAATCCACAATCACCTTCACTGTATTACTGATATTAATGCCTCGGTATAGTTCTTCTGACACTATGTAGAATGGTTCTATGCAATTCATGCCTCAGCACCTGAGTTTCCTTTTTACCTGAAACTCAGGCGACAATTATTACTCCCCCCTGCCCTGTGTATTAGCCTCCCAGTAACTCAAATTTGCCGACTCTCCTGTAATGTCTTGGGGTATGCCTGAAATTTGAGCAGCACTCACTAACACCCAGTAGTGTAGGCCATCCTCCAACATTTGACCCACAGAGGGGCTTGATAATACAATTGGGTCATCAAGTCCTGTCCCCACTGTTTAATCAATCAGGGCTTAAGAAAGTGTTTCACTGCAAATGGCCGTATCATGGCTCCACCCCTGATTCCAAATGCTGAGAATTACCATACCCTTGATTTTAAATGTTTTACATACACAAAAAAAAAAGTATCTCTATTATATAAGTATCCAACTGCAATGAGAAAAAGGAAAGGTCAAAAGTATAAATAAAATTCAAAAGTAAACAATGCCAAGAAAAAGCACCTCAGAGAAGAGAAAGCATAGGTGACTAGAAACAAATCCATAGGCAGCCAATCATCAAGGCATAAAGGAAAGTATAGTTCCTGTAAATCACGTGCGATCATCAGTAGAAGCAAAGAAAGTCTTACATGTCCCGTTTAACATAAATTATTCCCGACAGCTGTTTCTGTGTACAGCAGTACACCATCATCAGGGGAGTCCAACTGGTAAATGAATAGGCTGCAACAGGCATAGCCGCTACAGAAGGATTCAATAGTGGCCCCAACCAATGGCAAGACAGGCGGCGCATAGACCGTCCTGTCACTGATAGCGCGCTCCTCCAAAATCTGACATTTGATTGTCTGTATTCAGGTTGCTAGGCAACCCAGGTAAACAGAGCTCCGGCCAGCCCCTACAACAAGCGATCAATCAAAAGAAGGGAGGGTGGCTTGGAGCCCTGTTAATGCATTTTTGAATTAGGATGGAAATGAATGGTAAGGCTCATTAAAACACGAATGCACAGTGGCACATGGTACAAAGCGGTGCACGGCGGCACACATACGATATACACACATAGTAAGTCTGGCAAAGGAGACACATTGCGCTTCATAGCAGAAGGCATACATGACCAAAAATCAGTGTACAGCGACACATAGATAAAACCAGGCACTGGTAACATTGGGCTCCATGCCACTGTTACCAGTAAAGCCGCATACGTGATCGTAAAAGTTAAGGTAGGAATCTGGACACGTAATGACCATGGGCACCTGTAAGGCACCCGTAGGTCTGGATCTGACCCTTCAAGCCCTGATATATATAATAAAATGTGGAGAATTTTGAAGATGATTTTATCTATTTGTGAAAGTTCAGGTGTCAGTAAAAATAAGCTGTTTATTATAACACGTTGACTGCATACAAAAAAAAATCAGAATATATTTTTCTTGTGTTTCAAGTTTAGTGACTGAGGAGCTAACCCACAGCTCGGTCTTAACTTGCAGAGCAGACACTGTTATATCAATCATACATATATATGCTGACTTCACAGCAGACTTGCACTCTCTGCAGAGAATAAATTAGCCAAGAAGACATGTAACCTATCAGGTTGTGACGCCATGCTGAGAAATGAAAAATCACAATAAGAAGACGCAGCATGCGTAGGTGCATCATTGTAATTTCTGATACAGTACACTGAGCAGACAGGGAGGATCGGCATATAATAAACAGAATAGCAAAGACCTCTAGGGATCATTGTGGTTGCAGAAAAGGAATTATTACTTCAACTAGTTCAACTAACATAAATTGCTCTTGTTTCCACAAATTAATAGTGCAAATCTAGAAAGCTATCTGCATATCACAAACCATTAATGACATTGGAGAGGATTCACGTTTAAGAAGCTTCTGCTTCTTAAGTGCGGAGAATTGGGAATTGACCTACTATACACTTAGGTGCGTAGATTGAGTATGTGCACGTAGTAGCTTAGGAAGAAGAAGGTGTGCTAGTGGCGCCTTGGGGAATGTATAGATAGAATTGGGTGGGTGAGGGATGAGATTAGCCGGGGAGGGTGTGGGGAGGCATTCTTAAGACGGAAAATACGCACGGTAAGTTAAGGCGCTCTTAACTGCTACTAGGCACCTAAAACTGGGGGTTGGACAGGAGGGTTAGGTGCAGGTCAGCACGCACCTAACTCTCTCTTATCTATGAATACGGTCCACACTATTCATTTTTCACATTTAATTTCATTTTTGCTATTTTTTTAAAATAATATTTTAGTAATTTATTATATATTATACAAATTAAATACAAAAGAGATAGAGATACCAATATAATATAGAACCATTAGCATTAGATCATATAACAGCCAAATTTACACAATGTCCTTTGAAGGAACTAGGGGAAGTACATGTGGCAGCCTCCATTTCTCCCTCTCAGTCTTAGTAAGGAAAGCTTCGTTGATGCAATGGGGACCTTTTGGCTGTGACTTCCGAAGGAGGAGAAGAGGATGCCGCCAGGAGTGTATCTATGGGTCCAGAGCCCCTGGCAAATTAAGGGGGACTGGCGCACCCTCCCCCCACACACACACACACAATTACCCATTTACTCCCAGTACTTCCATCATGTGCCTCCAGCACCTCTCCCCCAGTACTCCCATCATGTACCTCCAGACTCTCCCACTACTCCCATCATTTGCCTCTAGCACCCCCCCCCGTACTCCCAT
>WWET01000316.1:345539-361837 GCA_011038615.1 Limnodynastes dumerilii
CAATTCCACCCCCAGTACTCCAATGATGTGTCTCCATTCTCCCCCCCACCCAGTATTCCCATTATAGGCCCTCAGCTTCAGCCCCCCTCCGACCCCCAGGTTTTCTTACCTTACAGGCTCATCCGCTGAGTGGGACTGCGGCTAGAATATGAAGTCCTGCACAGGCCGAGACTGGGAAATGAAGTTCATTTCCCAGTCTCCCAGTTTCCTATTTCTTCATATTCTTGCCGCAGTCCCATTCAGTGGATGAGCCTGTAAGGTAAGAAAAGCCGGACCTCATTTTAGAATCCAGCCGCAGTCTGACTCCAGACCACCAGCGTTGGTCTGGAGTCAGACTGTGGCTTGATGGTTAAAAGGTCCTAGTAGGCAATACCATCTCTTAGCCTAGGTGGCATCACCAGGAAGGGGGGGGGGAAGGGACAGGCCAAACTTCGCTTAGGATACCCAGAGACCTAGCATCGGCCCTGTCAATACCATATCCCAAAACCCTGCTTTATATTACATGTTGTACACATATGTATTGGGGGAATTAATATAATGGTCCGTGCAGAGTATAAGAAAAAGTGTAAGGTACCCCGCGCTACTAGGCCAAGCAGGGAATAAAGTCACTAAGAAACTTTAACGTGACTGTCAGAAACCCCACTACGAAACAGCGAAAGTGTGAGTAACAGCTCTTTTCCATGCTGACATTGCCCCCTTTTGTTGATCAATTGATTGTAATCATCGCGACTTTAGGAGTCAAACTGTTTCATAAGTCTGACCCCCATTGTATCAACAGTCATCAACTTATACAGTGTGATCCATAGCTTCACATTGCACTTTCATACTGGCACTGCCCATATATTGACCATTGGTTTGTGATTATTGTGACATTAGGATTCATTCTCTCTCTTTTTTTGAAGTGTTACTTCAGTCATTCCAACCAGTTGTATATTCTTACATTTTTGAAGCCACAAACAGCCTCATATCTGCGCTGTGGCCTTTGTTCATGAAATTTTGTTTACTTGTTTGTATACAAATACCAACCACTTATTGCCATTACAGTAGCGCGGGGTACCATACACTTTTTTTTCTAGTTTGTCATCTCTCACCTGAGATTGTGGAGAATTCTAGAGGCTTCCCCAGACCCCTTGAGGCCATCCCCCACTCCGGCCCCTCCCTCTCCTCCCACCTTCCCTCCCCCTGTGTTTTTTACCTATTCAGCCCCCCACCCCTTTGGCCGTAGCGACACTATCGATTAGGGACATTGCAGGTTTGCTATATTCTTTCTCTGTGCTGAGTATAAGCCTTACAGCTTACTCCAGCTGCTGGGCAAGTAAATTGCTAGAGTGTTAATTCAAATCATTTCTTAAGCGTACTTCAAGAATGACCAAGGAGGTGGCCCATGAGATAAAACGTTCAACTCTCCCAGCAAATATCCCTTACAAAGAGTTCAGGGACAATAATTCAAATATGAGGCCCAGCAGGCTCCAAGCCAATACAGCAGGGCCCGATGGAGGAACGGTAAACCAAGAAACTACCAGAAACTATGACGCTTCTAGAGAAGGTTAACATAAACATATTGGGCCGTATTCACAGATCCCTTTTCAGGTGGAGTTGCGTGCGTATTTTTAGGTACTTTTTAACTGCGCATGCGTAGTAACCTTATTTACATAAGTTGCGTAGAATATACGCACGTATGTGCTTTAGGCACGGACATGTGAATCGCACTTGGGGACATATGTACAGAGGGGCGGGGTAAAGTTACGTGAAAGAGGGTGAAGGGAGGCATTAAAATAAGCCTTTGAGTGCGCGGTTAGATTGCACATACGGAATACGTATACACACGTATGCACACACGTTAAGTTAGAGGTGCTCTATGGAGGTGAAAGTCTTTGATTGCACGACTATGAGAGGGGAGTGTCACGGTTGTTGGTGGGTGTTGGCTTGCTGCGTGCGTGCGTATAATTCCGTACTTTTGGAAAAACGCATCTCGGAATCCGGTCCATTAACACTTAAAACTGTACAAAATATGTTCAATCATTCAAATAATCCTATAATCCTGTATTTTGCATACATGCTTGCCAAAATGTACCAATATTTATCACTTGAAATGTAATATTTAATTATTAATTGCTTTTCTGTGGCTGATGTCCTCAAGGAGGAACTTCATGAAGTGATAATCAGGGGTGTCGGAACTCAAACAATTATTTTGTGAATTAAAAGTAGGGTGTTTGTTATGGGGAAGAGGATATTCTAATGTTTGTTTCATTTATCTACTTTTTGTAATTTTTTGTTTGTTTGCATGAATAGTTTTGTTTATATAAAATTGTTTTATACATTTTTATTAACATTTTCTATTTATTGAGATACAAGGGTGGTAAAAATGGATACTTATATAGTAAATATAGTTTACCAAAATTCTTAAAAAGTAAACAAACCATCCACTGACTGTGGTCTATTGAGGTCCTAATTCTAAGCGTTCTAGTTAAATTTGCTCCTAAAAGGAGGTATTTGAGCAATCCAGAGGTTCTAGGCTAGAGCCCACTACAACCCTTTAGGGCCATGATGAAACACTGTGGTTACCATTGACCATAACATATAAGAAAATAACATTTATTGAGGAAATGACAGTACAGAAGATAACACAGGGTTGGGGTGAGGATAAACAAAAAGGAAAAAAAATAGAGAGCAAGTAAAGAAAAGGAAATGAATAGGAAATAATTAGATATGATATATTGCAACTAAAGTATATTCACATTCATATCCATTCACATTTTTATAATTTTATACATTTTTATGTGTGAAATTTCTTGACAACTGTCACAAAAGTTTTTTTCTAAAGATTTTCACTACTGAGTCATTTACAAAGGCGTTACTTAATGAAACTGGCACAAAATGTGTAGCAACAAAAAAAATTAGACAAGGTTTATTAAAATATGTATCATTAGAGGGCATAACTGGACAGCACTATTACATTGGATAGCACTACGTGAGTATAAGCAATTACGTTATTCAGACAAGGTGGAAAGTACTCTGGCAAGTTAAGCAAGCAGTAACCTTTTCATTAAGTATGATGAGCCATTATTTTATGCAGACCTATTCAACAATAGGCCAAAAGACATGCTGGTATTTGGAATACATGAAATGGCAATGAGAGTCCTGTTGACATTGTGGGAGCTTGTTTCTAAAACCTGCCAAGACAAATTAAAATTAAACTAATTAAAAAAGCCTCTTATGACAGAATATTTCTAGAGTTGTCAACTTAAATTATCGGTGTCATTGTAAGACCTTAAAGACCTTGGTCCAGATCCAGAACAACGCCTCTGTGTGAATTTTCGCATGGCGAACATGTAAAATAGCGTTTTGGTAAGTACTGCGCATGCACACGACAGATAATACGCTACGTAACGTAATGTAAATGTGAGCGTATGGGGCATTTACGTATTTGCTGCGTAAATTCGTACGTGTGGGCGTGGAAATTTGCTTTTATTGAATGTAGCCCAGTAAAATTCGTACGTGTGGGCGTGCCAATTTTAAGTGAGCCAAAAGTACATCTAAAATACGCACTGTAGGTGGGGGTTTTCATTAAAATTGTACAGTATGGGCGTGCTTAGCTGCGTAAATACGTGTTATCCATCCGTACGTGTGTGGACGACAGCGGTTACGTGGGCAAAAGTTAAGGTAGGGTTTGGAAAGCGGAAAACGGTCAAAATACGTACATTCAAGGGGAGTGTATAGAAGGCACGCACGTGTAAATACGCTACGCTAGTAAAAAGATTGCAAGCGGAGTTCTGGATCTACCCCCTTAATTGTATACAATCTGTTTTGTTAGAACAAATATACACATTACTATAACATACTATAACTTTTAAATGTAATAACAAACATAATAAGCCTCATGTAGATTCAGATTATTTACAGAGATCTTTAACACTTTAGCTGGGGAATGGGTAGGCCAGATCCCGCCTGACAGCTAATTTATTATACAGAAAAACTTTAGCCCAATGTGATAGTGGCCGGATAGGCATATGGAACTGTGAGCTTGGGAACTGATTCTAAAAACATCACCACCACTCAATAGACCTGTGTAGTACACTCCTTAACCAGACGCCTTAACCACCCAACAATGTACCAGTATGTAAGACAATCTCCAAGAAAATCCGACATATTGCTGCCCCAAATCCAATCAACCATGTTCCCACAATCTCCAAACCCAACCTATTTTACGTCATCTATTATTTACTTAACCCCATGATCTCCAACCAAGCACACATACTATCATCCATTATCCACTCAACCATGTTTCCACAATCTCCAACCAAGTCCACATACTGTCATTTATTATCTGCTCAATCATGTTCCCACAATTTCCAACCAAGCCCACATACTGTCATCTATTATCCGCTCAACCATGTTCCCTCAATCTTTAACTAAGTCCACATACTGTCATCTATTATCTTCTCAACCATGTTCTCACAATTTCCAACCAAGCCCACATACTATCATCTATTATCCACTCAACCATGTTACCACAATCTCCAACCAAGCACACATACTGTCATCTATCATCCACTCAACCATGTTCCCACAATCTCTAACCAAACCCACATATTGTCATCTATTATCCACTCAACCATGTTCCCACAATCCCCAACCAAGCCCACATACTGTCATCTATCATCCACTCAACCATGTTCCCTCAATCTTTAACCAAGTCCACATACTGTCATCTATTATCCGCTCAACCATGTTCCCTCAATCTTTAACCAAGTCCACATACTGTCATCTATTATCCGCTCAACCATGTTCCCTCAATCTTTAACCAAGTCCACATACTGTCATCTATTATCCGCTCAACCATGTTCCCTCAATCTTTAACCAAGTCCACATACTGTCATCTATTATCCGCTCAACCATGTTCCCACAATTTCCAACCAAGCCCACATACTGTCATCTATTATCCACTCAACCATGTTCCCACAATCTCCAACCAAGCCCACATACTGTCATCTATTATCCACTCAACCATATTCTAAAGTCTCTAAAGTCAACATACTGCTGTTCAGTATCCACTCAACCACGTTCTACAGTCTCCAAACCAAGCTCACATACTGCTGACCATTATCTACTCAACCACGTTGCCATCATTTCCAAACCTCAACATAGTGGTGAGTAGACATTTACTCTACAAGAATTATTTCATTCAAGATGAAACTTTCACAAATGCAAGTATAAAGAAATAAAGAAGTCCAGATCCTCATACTTTGATGGTTTATTTAAGGGTAGGTCAGAGATTTGACTTTGATAAGACGCATACACTTTTGCAAAGTGTCCCTCTGAAGACTTTTCTGCACCTCCACGTCTCCTGAGATTGGAGAGCAGGTCTTCACAATAAAGTGCACTTGGCACATCAAGACAAAATCAAATTATCTTGCAGTGCACATCATGTAAGTGACCTACCTAAGTCACTAGTGCCTTTCAAAACATGACCAAATTCCCCTCATAAGACACTTATAAATTAATAAAGGAAAAACAAGGCTACACTTGTGCTTGTTTTATAAAGCAGCAAGTATTCTGAAATCAATTGTTTATTCCCCTTGAATATAAACTATTTTTTTTTTACTCAGCTGCTTTTTCTCATTTGAATATTGCATTGAAGACGACCTTCTATTCTACACACTGTCCTTCCTTCCTCTCCATGATTAATCTTGCATGCCATTAATAAATATATAATGTGCTTAACATTATATAAGATCAAATATTCAATAAGCTCCACTAAATATGTAGAAATTAGGAGCCTCAGAGTAATTACAGGCCCGTTTTCAACATTCAGACTTAGTCACATTCTGTAGACAGCATTCAGTTATGTTTTATAATATATAGGCACATACCTGTAAGTTATATGTAGACAGAAGACTTGTACAAAGCAACAATATATTTATATTTTCTAGGAAGTGTGTATATATTTACTAACTGAACTAAACAATGAAAGGCTAATATTTATTTAAAAAGTACCCCCAGCACAGCAGAACACAACAAGTGATTGACAGCTTGCAGCCAGACGGGCTCTGTGGTAGGATCCTATGTGGAGTGGAGGGGATTTTTTTTTCAGATGTCATTACAACACTTTCCTAAAGATGTGGGAGAGTTTTCATAGGTCTGAAATGGGATTGGGTGAAATTCATTTAACGTCCTTCAAATTATACAGTATCTCCTATAAAAATTGCCAAATTATTTCAAAATGTTTTACAGTATGTCCTTATTGAGCCAAATTTCAAAATATAATGTCTTTCATGATAATCATTAAAAATATAAAAAGGACTAAAAGGGCTGTAAATAGATAAAAACTGTAAATAGCTAAATAAATATCACATATGAACATGTTATGCAAAATGTATTATAATGACCATAATGCCACATATACTGTTCCGTTTGTAAAATAAATAAAAGCATTATGACCCTCTTAAAGTATAAATTCTTCCTGATTAATGTATCAATTGCCTGGGGTTTCATTATAAATAGAGAAAGGAATGCTGACCATTGTGGCCTTCCCTATCCTTTGTCACAGAAAAGATATAGGGCCTGATTCAGAGGCTGAAAATAAGAAATTAAAGTTACACCTGGACAAAACCATGTTGATTTCAGGGGGAGTCAAGTTAATTTTATTCTATGCATGCAGGGAGAATGCTTTGCTTTTACTTATTGCACACAGATACCTGATCAGCTTCACTTTTAAACTGCTAATTAGACTTGAGCTGGGAAACATCACCTTTTAACTATAATACTGTTGCAACAAATGAAATTTGACTCCCCTGAAATCAGCATGGTTTAGCCCAGGTGTAACTTTAAGTTCTTATTTTCAATCTCTGAATCAGGGCCATAATCCTTAATATAAAATATTCTAAAAATCACATACAACTGTTCAAAATAGGGCTTGGCTCTGCTGTCATTGGGGTGTATTTATACCCTTTGGCAGGCTGTGAAATTCCGTTTCCTTGGTGACCAAAGGTTTTTTGGTGCAGGACATGAGTTGTGTCGCTCCAATAGGGTTTTTTATTTTTCAGAAAATTTGATTCCAAAGAACCACCTCTCCATCCTATTATAATTTAAAGTCAAGATATTTTAACTGCCTTCGGTGATAGCTGGGGTATTTTATAACATCATTCAAAGTTTAGTGTCAACATGATCCCCCCCAACTTCCCTTGTGATTATCAATGGTATTTAATAGTAAGATAGCACTATCAATGGCCCCCAAGATATTATAACATTTTTAGATAGTGTGGTATGTATATTCTCCTTTATTGGGTATTGTCATCTAGAATATACTGTCCTGGGGGCAAAAATGGGGAGGCTTTATATATCATATATAAGTATGATATATAAAGTATGCAATATATAGGGGAGTCTAAGGTGGCACATATTATATTATTATTATCTTTGATATATTAACACTTGGGAGTGGCACATAATATAGTTTATTGTGTGCCATTCCCAGACCCCTGCTATATATATATTACTATATGTTCCATCCTAGACTCCTAATATACCCAACATGTATTATAGTAAGTTCTTTTCCCAGACTCTCTCATTTACATGTATTACATGTGGTATATTAGGTGATGGAATACTATATAAAGTACTGTACCATAACTTGTGTGGGGTATATTAGGGTTCTTAGAATGTAACATTATGGGCCAGATTCAATTAGCCGCGATGACGGGAAAAAGTATGCGCTGCGCTTTTTCCCGTCATATACGGTATGAAAAATAGGCGATTATTTATGCGCACCTCTATGGGGTACACATAAAAGTCACCCAAAACAATTTCAAGGAATTAGCTTCGCACCGCAAAATACGCTGCTGCAAAGCTAATTGAATCTGGCCCTATATGCTTTATATCAGGGCTCGACAAATACCAGACGCCATGGCAACAAAAATTTAGGACCTGCAACCGGAGTGCAGAGAAGAAGAAACTGATGGATCGTCCACTAGGTCACCCCCACTGTCTCCTTCTCCCCTGCTCACCCCCTGAAACAACTGGGACAGCAGAGCAATGCTGACTGTCCCTGTAGTTTCAGCGGGCAAGAAACTGCAGGTGGTTGCTCCCCCTTGTTATTAGCCTGACAGTGTGCAGTTTAGCTGATTTCTTCTTGTTGGATCAATAAATTGCAATATGGATGATAACTGTTAAGAAATCATGGAACAATTTATATATTGGAGAACGGCACTCAACTCCCTTACAAAATTAAAATTTGCACAGTGTCGCTTTCCGACTTCAAAGTTCATTTAACAAGCATCCGTAGTTTATTGCCATTTAACAAAAATCCAGAGTTTATTGCTGACGTTTCAGAGACGTATAGTCTCTTTCATCAGGGACATACAGTAAACAGAAGCATACACCAAGAACAGTTTATTTCCAATAGAACATTAAGGTGCGTTAATGACTTACCCATCCCACACCGGAGCGCGCCCTCCATGTGTACTACCACCACTGTGTCAGGTGCCGCCGTGCCAGCCCGGCTGACTTCCGGCACCTGACAGTGTGAATGAATGAATGAATTATATTTTTGGCAAGCTGTTTATTATATGATAAATTGAGCATTACATCTCCCATACACACGCTGTCCAATTTTGGTGCAATGTTTAATTTAGTCTTGTTTCTGTTTTCTGTATAGTAAATTATATAGTATGTTACCTGAAATATTTATTCATATACATAATATCAATATAATTTAGTGCATTTAGATACTGGGGATAATTACTTGTTTGTGTACTAAACTAGAATATATTACTATTTATTTAGGAAGAAAACCTTTTATGTACAGTTTATGCATTTTAGGAAAGAGTCAAGTAATTAAGGCAGCCAGGAGTAAAAGTGATGTATTACACATGTGGGAACACAACAAACATGAAAGATCCATCTGACCGATTTTCTGTAAGTCTCCCTGATGTGAATTACCAGCCTCATTGACTGTTTTAGCATTAACAGTCTCAATCTCTCCTATTTCATCTAATGTCTAGTTCTCACACTGTCAGTATACAAGTCACATGGTGCAATCTCAGATCAGTACAATGGAAAGAGGCTTAAAAAAGTATGGGAAATAAGAGAAAGGAGAAAGCTCCATTTTAATAGTTCACAAACAAATACTACCAATATAAACATAAAGTTTCCTAAAAGTATTGCAAATGAGAATAGTTTGTGATGCATAACACCAATAAAAAGTGTACTCAATGATCACTAAACAAGATCCAACATACTAATGTCAAAATTAGAAATTAGAATATTCGCAAAACAGGCAACAAGCTAAAAGAGGAAATACTCATTGATAATTAAAATATATTCTTTTTCAAGATTCAATAAAAAAAAATAGGTTAAGCTGGGAACGCATTCAAGTTATTAGCGATGATCCAACATCTTGTCAAATCTATAGTAACACTTATAACCCTGACTTTGTTTCCTGTGGATCACTTCCCAAACTGTACAAATAAAAGTCACCCACAAGGTGGCCCCCTTCTAAAAATATGAATGGACGTCATGCAGTGAAGATTGTGGGCTGGATCCAGAACTAATAGAGAGCTGAGTTACATACACAAAAAAATCAGTCAGCTCTGTAGAGGTCTTGCACATACGCAATAACTATACTTCCGCAATGCAGATGCCCACTGCTGCATGCTATGCGGAAATCTGTATAAGAGATAGGCATTGGTGGGTGGCCTTTGTGAGTAGTACAATAAGGTCTGGGTTTAGCTGTAACTTAGCTAGGGGTCATGACTCAATCCTTAAATTTTTTGCCAACTGATTCCTCACTTGAATATAATGGTAGATAGTTTTTGAATATATGTAAAGGATGGACTGTCAAAGTCAGAGCTAAACTTGTTACGTATAAATAATAAGACGTGCAAATTATTCTGGATTGTGATTATCAAGGATATTATAACATAAATGCTTTGCCCCTCTCTTTGGAGCTGCAATGCTATTTTGTGATACACTCATTTCCACTTTATCCTATGCTACTGCTATCCACTAATTTTATTCTTTTGCTCACCAGAGATTGTGTACATAGCACCTGAGGGAAGGTGGACATATGTGTAAAACTATTTAGCAGCTGTCTCTGTTTGGATGCCATAAATATGAAAACATCTCTCTCACAGCAAGAAGCAGGAAGATATGGTCAAAAGACTATATTATCAAAGACATTCCAAGATCTCTCCACGTAGGAACATACTCCAAGCCATGATATATAAAATGTTTGCCATAAAATATCCAGATCCTTTTTGTGTATATAAGGCTAATGCTGCTTCTCACCTTTATAAATAAACAGGGGAATGGGCACTGAGCACAGTGTCTCGGGAGTACGCTGGCCAGTGACAGGAGATGAGCTGGCACAAGTCTAACGCTACTTCTCACCATTATGAATAAACGACAGGAGGATGGGTCAATGAGTGTGGTGTCCTGGGAGTACACTGGCCAGTGGCAGCCGCAGGTGGTGTTTGTAAGAAGAGCATACCGCCATACCGCCGCTGAAACAATGAAAGGGAGGCAATTGTAATTTTACACATATTTTTTCCATCATTTTAACAGACTATTGTTAAAATATATATATACACAAGTCCAGAGTGCGCACTAGGAGTATATTCAATGTCACCTGCAGTCTTTGCTCAGTCCATATGAGCTGATAATGAGGAATATATGTCCAGAATAAACTACTAGGCACCAGAACTCTCTGACAAAGTCTTGTTGTGATAAAACGCGTAGTGATTGGATAAGCAGTTTTCCTGTTCAATCACCATCTAATACACTGTCCTGAAATGAGGTTAAGCGAGAGCGGCTGATGTTTCTATAAGAAGCCTGGTAACAATGCCTGGGGCCTCTTCTGCAAGACTGGTGTATGGTGGCTGAGTTTGATTGATTCACGCTTGATCATTTTATTCTCTGTTATACAATATTTTATTACTTGGCAAAATATAAATAAATAAATATATATATATATATTTATTTATTTATATATATGTAAATCACAGAACAGAAGCATAGTATTATTCGTAATTCAGCAATGCATGTTCTCAATTGGACATGATGTTCCTCCATCTAAAGAGGAGCGAGCATATAATTTGCTTATTAGACAAAATAGTAAAGTGGTACATGATGTCCAAATCTCAGCATTAAAGCAGGGGAACATCTGATCATAGTTATTGCTTAAAAATTATGACACTGGAACATCATAAACTACTTTACCATTTAATTTCATTTAATTGCTAATAATAATATAATCCTCTTTGGCTAGAAATATTTCTTAAAAATATAAAAATATAAAATATATAAATATAAAAATATTTCTTAAAAATGAAATGAATGTAAAAACCATGTAATGTTACCCCTGTCTTCTACGTCACACTGAGAATCACGGCTTAATTGTTCCTTCTTATACTAACAGTGCTCATGATTGCTAAAGGTTACTCTCAGTGATGAATATTTAGATGCCTGAACAATAAATCCTGTCAATGCAATAATGTAGAAAATAATTAGAAATGGATGACTGAGGTGCACATTGTATGGTGTATACTTACCACATATATACGTTTCACTTATCATTATAGATATTCCTCCATTTTTACTGTTCAAAGACAAACCCTCCCTGATATTTTGTATGTATAGGAGACAGCTACAATTACCTGTGTCTGTGGTGAGGGCTAATGTGACATTTTGCCCTTATTTTCTACTTCTTAAGAAGGAAAATACGAAGGGCAACTTAGGGAAGCCCTGCGGCACTAGGTTCTTTAAAAAAGGGGGAGGGAGCTTTAAGATACAGCTTTCTTAAGCTCGAATATGGTCCATTGCTTTTAAATTTAAATACATATGTTACTGAAGCCCTTGCACAGTATACATAACAGTGTACCACCCAGCACTTACACAATGTATATGGTCGGATGAACGTGCTGTTAGGCAAATGCGCTTCAAAATGTGGAGCAGGTTGCATAAGATCCAGAACCCCACATAACTGCTTGCAAGCATATACGCCACATAGGGTAAGTAGATACGTGTCCAAATACGCAGCACAAGGGCAGTGTAGTATACTGTATTTGTAGTATACTGTATTTGTAGTATACTGTATTTGGAGTATACTGTATTTGTAGTATACTGTATTTGGAGTATACTGTATTTGGAGTATACTTTATTTGTAGTATACTGTATTTGTAGTATACTGTATTTGGGGTATACTGTATTTGTAGTATACTGTATTTGTAGTATACTGTATTTGGAGTATACTTTATTTGTAGTATACTGTATTTGTAGTATACTGTATTTGTAGTATACTGTATTTGTAGTATACTGTATTTGGAGTATACCGGTACTTTATTTGTAGTATACTGTATTTGTAATATACTTTATTTGAAGCTAGTAAAAACTGTTATAAATACAGCGAACATTTCAGATGATATGAACAAATAAAAAATAGTATTGTTTTTTTTAATAAAAAAATGAATACATAAAATAATGCTATTTTTTTTTTAAGCGGAATATTTTTCTGAATTATAAGCCGCATTAAACAGCAACAACGTTTTCATGATTATGTCTATGATAAGTGTCTGACCTTTGTGACGTCTGCCTTAGCACGCCCCTACCTGTACATTGACTACACCCCTCTCCTCCACCTCACGCCCATAGGTCCCCAGGGTTGTGCTATGATCTGAATTGGCCATGACTGCGCACTCTTCAGCTGGCGTTAGCTCAGATCTGGATCAGGGCCACAATGTGTTCAGATTTGTGTGCGCCACTGGATCAGGCCCTAATTATACTTGGTCCCTGTCAACTCTATTAGAATGCAGTGTTTTATGTTCAGTACTCTCAGCGGTCACAGCAAAAACCAACACAAATGCAATGACAATATAACATGCAATGTGTGATGGCTGGCTGAAAAAGATGTAACATTTATCAATCTAATGGGAACATGTTGAAGCTCAAAACAACTTTTCTTGAATTAGATTTTTTTTTTATATATAAATCTGAAATGTCTTTTATTTTAGCGATATTCCACTAGTGCGACAATTATATGTGCTTGGTTTAAGCATCTCTGATCTTAAGCAAGGAAGTAGCAGTTACAAAAAGCATTAAAAATACACAGCTCCTGAAATAAAGCAGTAGTCCCCATCATGTGTCTGCAGCCTCTCCAGTATCCCCCATCATATGTCTGCAGCCTCCCCAAAATCCCCTATCATGTGTCTGCAGCCTCCCCAGTATCCCCCATCATGTGTCTGCAGCCTCCCCAAAATCCCCCATCATGTGTCTGCAGCCTCCCCAAAATCCCCCATCATGTGTCTACAGCCTCTCCAGTAGCCCCCATTAATGTGTCTGCAGCCTCCCCAGTATCCTCCATCATTTGTCTACAGCCTCCGCAGTATCCCCCATCATGTGGCTGCAGCCTCCACAAAATATCCTATCATGTGTCTACAGCCTCCCCAAAATCCCCCATCATGTGTATGCAGCCTCCCCAGTAGCCCTATGTATGTATCTGCACCCTCCCAAGTAGCCCCATTCATGAGACTGCAGCCTCTCCAGTATCCCCCATCATGTGTCTGCAGCCTCCCCAGTATCCCTATCATGTGTCTCCAGTCTCCCCATCATGTGTCTGCAGCCTCTCCAATATCTCCCATTCATGTGTTTGCAGCCTCCCCAGTATCTGCCATCATGTGACTGCAGCCTCCCCAGTAGCCCCCCATTCACGTGTCTTCAGCCTCCCTAGTATCCCCCATCATTTGTCTGCAGCCTCCCCAGTATCCCCCTTCATGTGTCTGCAACCTCCCTAGTATCCCACATCATGTGTCTGCAACCTCCCCAGTATCCAACATCATGTGTCTGCAGCCTCCCTAGTATTCCCCAGCAGGTGTCTTTGGCCTCACTATATTTTACCTATTTTTGTGAAGGTCACACCAGCGTCACACTGCAGGAAGTCCTGGCTGACACTGACACAGAATGTCTGGCTGTACTGAAAGAAAGGGGGCGGGATGGGTTCATGGTGTGGGTGGAGTGTGGACCTGCTCAAGAAGGAAACGGAGCCCAGCAGGTAAGAGTGAAGGGAGAGATTGAAGGGAGGGAGTGAAAAGAGTTGGAGGCATTGCACTGAGGCACCCTTAGCAACATATTGGGTTCGGTTGCGGAGCACTGAATTACAGCAACAGTCCAATTTTAAGTGTGGATGGTGCACATCCTGTGCTTGGAACAGCATCAAAACGAGGGGAGTGTATTTTAGTAAAAGAATTGTAGGAAATGAGCGGGTATGACCCAGATCTACACTTGAGTTTTACTTTGATTTTGATGCAATCAGCTCCCATAGAAAATGATTTGGAGAGTCCCACAAACAGGGGGCCGCACTCTCCATATAACAGTGATTTCGGATTGCAGCCACTCCCGCTTAATACGTGAAGAACTTCCCGGAAGACTAAATGTCTAGAGGAGCACATAAGGAACAACTACACTATATGAGACATCATTTCTTTGACATCTGAAGGAGTCAACTGCATTTCAATCTGTCAAAACAGAAAATATTTTCTGTTTCGACAAATCAGATAGCAAAAAATTTGTACCTTGTAATTAGTGCAATGTGGATCAGTAGCCTATATTTTTTAGCTAAATCCAAACACGATTATAATAATTTTCCATATGGTAATATAACTAAACTAACCTACTCTCAGCTCTGTCCAGACTGAATACTGTTACAAGTTGGTAACTCACGGCAATGTCTCTTAATAGCAGGACTTATAAAAGGTTCCTCTGTACTTAGGACTGTCAGCAAGGTCAGACCCTTCACCAGAGTGACCTCTCTTAGCACTGTTACGCTCTATACGGGTGTGCTCGCCGCTATGATGGTCTGTTTTGTGACAGACCATTTTCAATGGCAGCTGGTGGCAATTGCAAGCAGTCTCTATTCTCAGGAGTGGTGGCACTGCAAAGATTTCTACCCTGACCTTCCCCTTTTTCATCCCTAACCCCAAACTTCCACTTGTTTGAGCCCTAACCCTAATCCTCCATATCCTGTAGCCTAACTTTAACCCTCCCTTCTTGAGCCTTAACCTTAACCTCAGCCCATCGCAGCCTGTCACTAGGAAATAGTATTGGGAACAGGTACCTATTTCCACCAGTTACCAATAGCAGTTTTCCTTTCCCTGAGCATTACAGCAGTGATACAGCCACAATTCAACTGGCAGCAGTATCATTGGGCCAAATCCAGAGCTAAGACCGCTAGCATATTTACGCTAGCCGGAATCGTAAAAATGCTATTTTGCAGGTACTGCGCATGCGTGCGGCACGGCACGTAACTCTGAACGTATTTACTGTCCTAGTTTCAAGAGCGTAACTATGAACGAAGGGGGGTGCCAGCCTTGCGACACCCGTTATGCTTCAGAGGCGGGGTGAGGCATTTAAATCGTACAGTATGGGCGTGCTTAGGCGCGTAAGTACGTGCAGCCATTACAGCCGACAGGAGTTACGCTTTGAAAAGTTAAGGTAGGGTTTGGAAAGCGTAAAACAGCAAAAGTACGTACGACCGAGGGGAGTGTCTAGGGGAGCGCATAGTAATTACCATTGAAAAGTAAAGGGAATGTAGGTCTGGATCTGGCCCATTGTCACAATACAGCAATTCGGACCGTTAAACGTGACCCTCTATATACAAAGCCCTTCTCCAAGTTTATATATGGGAACTTGGCAAGAAGTCCTACTTATGGTCTCTCTTATTTAAAATTAATGGTAAAAACAAATTAGCGCAGAACAAACACAACTGGTGTAATGTCACCCATGCTGTGCAGACTCTCCCCATGGTCACGTCTGTATGTGTTTAGATTACAACTGTAAATCACGCTCATTTGCCTATTTCCTGGGCATGTGTCCAGAATATAGTAACTTAAAATGATGTGAACGCGCTACATTAACATAACAATACAAAACAAGATTTATAAATATTGAAATGCAGTTCTCAGGGGCTTCTATATCCATGCTGAAATCTTTGAAAAGTCCTAAAAGTCCTAACTCTATACCAATATTCTAGGTATCCTGTGGCAAATATGATGTTAATGACAGCTTGGAGTTGGCTGTCGCTCATGTAAACTTCTGATTCATACATCTGCAGCCTGCTACCGATGTTTCCTTACTATGATATTTCCTTATCTGCGCAGTGCAGAGAGCAATCAGCCCAAACACGCACAAACACACATATACACACACCTACGCACTGGCTGATAAGCATTGAGCCCAGCCCAGTCACCCACACACAGCTAGGTAGAAGGCTAGAGGAAGTCTGCTTTATCAACCCCCCCCCCCCCAAC
>WWET01000316.1:361842-396474 GCA_011038615.1 Limnodynastes dumerilii
ATCCACTCCCCCCCCCCCAATACAAGGCTACGAAAATGGGAAGCAGGGTGTCCCGAGAGATGGCAGATATCGGAGAAGTTCTATGTCATCATTAATTGGTGACATCTATCACAGCAGGTAGTGAGCTGAAGAAGGAACTCTGTGATATTCCACTGATTTAAACAACTCTCATCATCATCCTCTACTAGAACAGTCTTGCCAATGCTAAAATATATTACTTCAATTAGATGTTATGAAGCCTTCACCAGAACTATAGATCTATATAATGATTATAAAATCAGAAGTTCATTACAATACTTCAAAGAATAATTTAGAATTTTCCCTGCTTCTGAGAATAGCAATAAGGCTGGTTATTATCTGTGTCTCTGATAAGTAGCACATTCAATGCAGCAATCTCCTTTTTAGCTGATTACACAGCAACTCTCATGTAATAAGGACTCTGAAGGGTTACTACTCAGTTACGCTGCAGCCGCTATTTCATTAATAATAAAAAAGGAAGAGAGCCATGGCTGGCCATTTCCCAACAACAGACACACAGCCTCTCTCATGAGAGCACTGCAGCTGGCTACACCAGCGTTAATAACAGCTACTCACCACCTGGATGTTCTAAGGGAACGTGCCACAGTAGCTGACTATGGCCATGCCATCATTAGAGGATATATACAGCATATGCACCTGCAACTGCTTCTAACGACAGCATTTGTCACAGTCCCAAAATTACACTGCTGTACATTATATAGAAAGAGCTGCAGATGGGCGTGTGTCGCCTTATAAATAAACCTTGATAATAATAAAATAGTTAAATGTATATTACAGGCCCCTATAATTTATGAAGGTAGATTTAGGGTGTTCATCGGTAATATAAGCACAGTGACAGTGTACAGGACACAGATAATTATGCCCCTGTAAGATCTATGGGCTGGATCCAGACTTAGGTAAGTGCTTGAACTTAGTTACTCCTGGGCTAAACCATGTTGATTGCAGGGGAGTGATATTTCATCTGTTGGAAACAGTATTAGAGTTGAGAGGTGCTGTTTCCTATCCCAAGTCTAAATAACAACAGGATAGTAAAGGCTCAACTGAAAACTCCACTTAAAGTCTTTTGGCTGGATCCAGACTTAAGAAGGAGCTTGAAAATAAGAGAGGAAAGTTACTCCTACGCTAAACCATGTTGATGGCAGGGGAGTCATATTTCATCTGTTGCAAACAGTATTAGAGTTGAGAGGTGATTTTTTTTCTATCCCAAGTCTAAATAACAGTGTGATAGTAAAGCTGGTCAGTATCTGTGTGCAGTAAGCAATTCAAAGATATATCCCTGCATGCAAAGAATACAATTAACTTGACCCCCCTGCAATCAACATGGTTTAGTCCAGGAGTAACTGACTTAAGTCTGGATCCAGCTCTATCTCTGTAACCCAAGATAATAATCAACAGAGGAATCAATAATCAACAGAGAAATCAATAGGTCAGGAAGTCAGAGCATTGAATAGAATGACACATGTAGGTTCCAATGGCTGAATACATGCAGAAGTTCTTTCACTTAATAAAAGTCTCATTATACGGAGCAGGATTAACTCCCAACTCAACACAATGAGCAACAGAAAAGAATATAATCCAGCAAAATCCTACTTCACTGAGATAGACCCAAAGCAACTAAAGGAGAGACGCAGCAAACAACAGATACGTCCTAAGAGGATGCAGGAAAAGCAGCTCAGGAACCAGGACACAACTGCAACATGCAAACTAAAGATAGCCACTGAGCATAGGCAACGTGCAAAACAGTAACAAGCAAATTAACAGCTCTCACACACAGGGTAAACCCCAGACAGACGTGACAACTATACAGAAATAGACATGGATGCCTCACAGCTCGCAATGATTGAAAGCAAAGACAACCATCAAGAACAGACCCTTTGAGGGGTGTCCTATTTTCCCTTTAGGTACATTTCTTACCAGGAATATCATATATACATTCATATGCAGTGTTGCTGATGAAGATCGGCATATCTAGGCTACACTTGGTGTATATTTAACTTTAACAGGTCTACTTATAAAGAAGAGAGAGAGAGAGCAGAAATATGAAGACAATACATACTTTTCTTCCTTTAGTGTATCCCCAGTGCTGGAGATATCACTAAATTCTCACCACTGGAAAGCTAATAGCTGCTGAAGTCAGAGACAAAGAATGTGCCGATTTCCGAACTGTTTAAGTAACAGCCGGTATTTGGTATGGGCGCGTGATGGGCATTAACAAAATTGTTGGTATCCTCTGATAGGTCCTGTTCTGTCCTGTGTATTGCCATTTGGAATTTAAAGCAGGTAACGAATGTGGGTGAGAGGTGAATATGTTGGGTATCTTGTGTTTTTTTATGAGCGTGAGTGCCGATTTCAATGAAACCGACAATCACCCACCTCTATTATCTGTGGCGATTTTTGTTCCCATTCTACAGCGAGTTTACAACTCACACCTTAGTAAATCTGAGATTTGTATCTCATCAATGGGAAAAATCGTCAGAGATCGCTCAACAAGGGTGATTTTGGAAAAACCTCATCTATGGCGAATTTCATAGGAAAATCACCTTTAGTAAATCAGAGATTTCAAAATCGCCACAAAAAAATAGCAAACAATGGCGATTTTCACAATCTCGACTTTAGTAAATTTAGCCCCAAGTCTCCAGTTAGCTATAATGAAGACATTCTGAGACCTTTGTCTTACCTTAATGCGTGCAGTATGCAATGTAGCTATGGTCCAGATTCAGACCTCCTTGTGATTTCTGTACACACGGAGGTCTAGCAGTCTGCACGGATAAAGGGAATGAACTCCACTGTCCAGGGCCGCCTTCAAAATTTTTGGGGCCTGAGACACCAGTGGGGCCCCGCCGAATATGTGATGTCATGTGTGCGAGACCCTGCAGACCCGCGTGAGCATCTGGCCGGTGCAAAATTTTTCCCTGCGCATTGGCCCTGTAATGATGGCAGGCCTGGGATAGTGGAGCTGTGGGCCTGGGATAGTAGTCCCAGCTGTCTCCCCCTGATGGCGGCCCTGCCACTGTCACTCCCCCCTCTTGTGCAGATATGGCAGTTTAATCTTGAACTGATAAACCCAACCCCTACTGTAAAAAGACCATGGTCCCTGCCATCCGCCTAAACTCAGCCCCGTCAGACAGATCTCCAGGCTTACGGCGTAAGTTCTGTGTGGAACATCTGGCATGCCCACGTGCACTGCCAGAAATCACCCAGCATGCGGGAGTCGTGTGATGAATCTGTCCCTATACTGTGGACATTAGTGGTGGAAGTGGTGTGGACATTTAGAAGTGGTGGTATAGAAAGAAAGAAACATAGAATATAATATAAGTGAATGGACATAGACAGCTTTTCCATGAAACCATTGGGAGAAGTGACAGTAATGCACACCACCGCATACCGTCCACTTTGCCTTCTCATGAGCATAATGATGCCCCAGTCTTGTTCTCCTTGATAGTATTGACACAGGTCAATTTTTAACCTGGAAACACTTACAAGTATAATGTATTGACTTAAACACATATTTTATCAAGCACAGGTTATCATTACATTTAGGAGATATGGAAACGAATATGGAAATCAATAGTGCAATGATTGACAATGAAGTAAAGAGATAAAGGAAAAAGAGATCAAGACAACTTATCAATCACAAGCTGTCACGTCATTTCTTTCAGACCTGCTGGATAATAGTCTGTAGACTTTCAGAAGATATAATATCATTCTATATGACATTGTTTTTCAAAGAAGATTGAGCATCATGTTTCAGAGGGATCTGTTGAAACCCAGCTCCAGAGATAAACTTAGATCTTTGAATGTTTACTAGTAAATGTCTAGACATGCTGTACAAATGATCCCCTGCGGTTATTTCTTCCGACTCCCAAAATCCTTGACTTTGGGCCCTTAGTACTGTGACCTACATATGGGTGAAGGCGGCTACAGTTTGATAGATATATTGTGCATCACAGTAAATATGACTTTAAACCTCAATGTGCAAGTATTATTGATAAGATTTAGTGGATCTTATCAGCTAAAGTTTCTTTTATTGACATCCAAGAATTGAAATAATAAACAAAAATTTATGATTTTTTTTTAAGTAAAAACAATGTTTCCTTTCAACATGTTTTTTTAATATATTTTTTTTGTCATATTTTATTAAATGTTTCACTATAAATGTATTTGTCTAACTATTGCACTGCTTGCAAGTCAACTGGCCAAGCAAATGCATTTACAGACCATCTTAGCTTGGCCATACAAAGTGAAGAATTAACCTTTAACTCTCTGGAAATGTTTTAACAGGTAGCGCATACTCACTATGGACCTGATTCACACTTAAGGGTGAGTTAGATGGGGGCAGATGCGCACCTAACTCACTCTTCCATCCCCCACCCCGCCCCCCCATTTTTAGGTACCTTATGGCACTTACGAGTGCAATAGGGCTACCTTATATCTCCGTGCAATATCTGTACGGACATTGCACCTCCCCGTCTCCCCCTCGCCCTCCCAGCTAATCTAAACTTCCTGGGCAAAACCCCCCCCCCCACTTCTTCCTAAAAACACCCTGAGGCAGCATAACGCTGCCTGTATGGACTTAAATAATTGCGTGTGGTCTTTAAAGACCGTACCTAAGCTATGTACATACCGATTTGGTACATTGATAGCGTAAATGACCTACTACCCATGCACAGTAGGTAATTTCGGGCAAATACGCACTTAAGAAGCAGAAGCTTCTTAAGTGTGAATCAGGCCCTATGTTATCAATGGGGCATATTTACTAGATTTATTTTATTTAAATGTTCAAACACTGCCTTTTTATGACTTTTTTAAAGTAAAAATAAGTATTTAATAAGGGAATAGAAGAATTTGTTGGCAATGGTATCAATAAACCTATATCTGTTTAAACTTTCTGTTTTATATTTTGTTGGATATAAGGGCAATGGGTATACAAAATATACATTAGATGTAATGGATGTTTAATGTTATATGAATTGCATCGTAACTGCCAATTCTGACACTGTATATGCTTGTTTCACCAATGAGAAATCCTTGAATATTATAACCTGAGATCTGTTATACAGATTTACGTATTTCTTTTATTCCTGAACTCATTAATAAAAATAAATTTAGACACAAAATTAAGCTCTTGGGAAAGGGGGCTTTCCAGTCATTAGGATACCTGCTAAAGAGAAGCATCCCAGGACAGATGGACACTGGATCCACAGTTCTTTTCTGGGTCCATTTTCTATGGTGGGGTTGGACAGAGCAGGAAGTGGAAAGTGTTTCCACTATGCAGGATGGGGGGCAGTATGTAGATAGTAGAGTGAAAGTTCTAAACACCCTCTGTACTATCCAGACTTTTACACCGTCCCCATTTAAGGTAGGGTCCACAGATCAAATTTCCATATGACAAGGCTGGATCTAACTGAGATCTAGCATTGGATCCCCCAATGTTGCTATACTCAGATCTTTGTGTGGAGCTGCATCAAAAGTCTAGATTCGGTCCAAAGCTCTGCCACCAATGTGAGTGGAGCTCTGATCACAGCTGTAAAGGAGTTCCAATGCTGGATCGCTGGGGAATTCTAACTCTCGTGTGTGAGAAGAGGCAAAGGACCCTACCTTTAAATTTCTGCACCATCCCCACAGGGAAACAGGATGGTGCGGCCATCCAAAAATGAATGGGTGAGTATGCGAATCGCATACTCCCCCATTCATAAAAAAAAATTCTGTAAGGGCTCTCATTCGAAATGGGGACAGAAGAAAAGCAACTTTCGGCTGTCAATATTTCGCAATGAGGGGATCCGCAACACATACACAGCTTGCATACCTGATGTATGCATGCCATCTGTCCCTACTGCTGCAAAGTGCTAGTTATTATGTAAGTCTGGACTTGTAGGATCCCAAACCGTAACGGAATAGTG
Source organism: Limnodynastes dumerilii (assembly GCA_011038615.1). Taxonomy (NCBI): domain Eukaryota; kingdom Metazoa; phylum Chordata; class Amphibia; order Anura; family Limnodynastidae; genus Limnodynastes; species Limnodynastes dumerilii. Next base: position 367,782 of record WWET01000316.1, read on the forward strand.
TAAAGCGCGCATACACAATTGCAAAAAGCGGTCATTTGGGGAATTTTGAATTCGGCCCTATATCCTTATCTCTCTTTTAAGCTTTGCTCCAGACTGAACAAATTCTAATACTCTAGAAAGTTGAGAACCACACACTTTTCTAAATATAATAAATGTTAATCCTATACAGATGTATATCCCCACGTATTTTCTTATTATAGGTGGTGCTCTTGCAGAACCAAAATGAATTACAATCAACACAGATAAAGGGAGTTCCCAAACAATGAATGCAAACTGATCTGTCAGTGACATCTGGATTGAATACATTAAAATATGACATTTTTATAACAGATTATATTAAAATCAGGGAGATACTAACAGAGCATCATATGAGTGTGACCTCTTGGCTTACAATGTAATATTAACATGCTGAGGGCACATATTAAGAAACTTTTATTTTCTAATTAAGATAAACCCATTCATTCATCCTAGTTGTTTCTGCTGCATCTTATAATTGGACTTGAATTATAATCCACTTTATCTCTATTTTTCAGTTATTTTGATCTTGATGTAGCAAAATGTTAATTAACTGCCCTATTCCATTTAGCAAAAAGTCAGATCTTTAAATGGTTCGAATTTAACCTGAACCTTAAATCTAAATTTGCTCTTCTAGCGCCTTAATCCATCTTTCTCTATATTTAGTCAATAATTCTATTCATTTAACACACATCTAAAGCTACAATAGATGGTTCAGAATACACAGGACTGTTTTAATAGGATGTCCATCTTAACCTTGTGGGATTTGTTCATGATTAATATGTTTCTGGAGAGTGACTAAATTCCACCAGGATTTCATTCCAAGTTCAATAAAAAAATAAAGATATTAAATTAAAAAAAAAGTTAAAAACCCATAACAGCAAAGTACATTGGGCCTGATCCAGACCTTGTTAAGTGCATGAACTTAGTTACACCTGGGCTAAACCATGTTGATTGCAGGGGGGGGGTCATATTTCATCTGTGGCAAACAGTAGAGAGGTGATGTTTCCTATCCCAAGTCTATATAACAGTGTGATAGTAAAGCTGGTCAGTATCTGTGTGCAGTAAGCAATTCAAAGATATATCCCTGCATGCAAAGAATACAATTAACTTGACTCCCCCTGAATTCAACAGAGTGGCATGAAAGGTACAGGAACCAATGCTTTCAAACGCATTGCTGTGCCTCTTTCTTACAATATTTAACACCACCCTTATACTGAGTATTTCATATTTATATAGATATATATATATTCTACTCAGACCTAGTGCAATGAGCACCAGCGAGCATGTGTGGGGGAGGTGTCACTGGATAACATGGCTGCACTTCTTTTATATTGTGGTTACAAATGTTTTCTGTATGTTATGACTTTCATGAGGGGTTAGAAGGATGCAATCTGTACTGTGTGGCGGTGTGTATGGTAGAGCCATCACTAGGATAATGGGGCAGGTCCAGAACAACGCTTCTGTGCAAATTTACGCCTGGCAGACACGTAAAATCGCGATTTTGTATGTACTGTGCATGCGCACGACAGATGATACGCTACATAACGTAACTCTGAGCGTATGTGCCATTCACGTATTAGTTGCGTAAATTCTTACGTGTGGCCGTACCAATTTTACGTGAGCCAAAAATACGCCTAAATTACGCTATGTAGGCGGGGGTTTCATTTAAATTGTACAGTATGGGCGTGCTTAGCTGCGTAAGTCCGCGTTGCCCATAGGTACGTGTGGACGAGAGCGGTTATGCGGCTAAAAGTTAAGATAGGGTTTGAAAAGCGGAAATCGGTCAAAGTACGAACATTCAAGAGGTGCGCCTAGGGGAGTGTATAGAAGGTACGCACACATAAATACGCTACACTAGTAAACAGCTTGCAAGCGGAGTTCTGGATCTACCCCATTGTCTGTATGATATGGCTGTCACTAAGATATAGTCTGTATTGCAAAGCGGTCTCTAGGATGCAGTGTGTATTGTATGGTGGTTATAAGGAGACAGAGGACCTGATCCAGACTTCCATGCGTTTATCGCAGTCTGTGAGTATCACGCCCCTCTCTCATGCATATGACCGCTAGTCCGCACAGAACCACTAAAACCCACCTCTACTGTACAATTTAAATGCTCCCTACCTACCTAACGGAGTTTAGGCAGGTAGAATGGATGCGTCTCCCTGACAGCTGGATCTCCATGCGTATGCTATTACAGAACTTACACACTTGATCTAGACTTAATAAGGACAGCCAATTTATGCATGCGGCATGCGTAAACCTGGCTGCGGAAGTGCACTGCGCATGCGTGCAACAGATGTTATGCACTGTAACTCTGAGCATATGCAACTTGTACGTAACTCTGTACTATATGGCATGACATCCCTATGCAAGTCGAATATATGCATTGTGGGCGGGGGTGTGGGTCCCATTTTTTTTGGAAAGGTTTAAACAAGTTTAGTTTTTAGTATTGAATTAAACATTTTCCAATTTTCTAAGTTAAAAAATAAATAAACCAATAAATAAAAGTAGACTTTTTGAATCCACCTTTCTATCAGATTGCATATATATAATAATAATAATAATAATAATAATAATAATAAATGTATTTGAACAAAATAGTTTTGTGCATCTACTATGTCAGCTAATCTATTGATGTATACAGATAGTTACTGGTCATACATCTTTCCCAATATTTTCAAACACACAAAACACAGCATGCGTTGACATGTGAAAAAAAACAACAAACTTATAGAACTTTTAATCTCAATTTATTTTATGCTTTAATGTGTTCATCTCCCACCAATCCTTTTCAAGAGCTTGCTCTATGAATTTCACCAGTGGAGCTGATGGAAAGTAGAAAAAGGATGTCAGAGGCTATTAAATGTCTCCATGCAAAGGTCTGAGCCACATGAAAACGTCAGTGTGTACTGATAAGTGTTCCTTTAAAGATCTTCATGTGTAGTCACACAAAAAGAGCAGAAATATTTCTATGTACCAGATTTATTGAAGTAATTTCATGTCCCACCTGCCTGTAAATATTTCCATTCACCAATAAACCTTCTGTATGGCATTTCCTCAGATGGCTAATTACTCCAGTTAATGGGCGAAAAAAATCCCAGCAACAGATTGTTCATCGCTTTTAATATTTTGTCTTATTTTTGTGTTGGAGTCTAACATCTAGATGTGCTCTATCAAAACTACGTATGTTGCCAACAAAATCATCAGTCATAAACACATTTTCTGGTAATAGGTCAGGTGGCTCATTTACAATCTCTTATGTTGACATTATTCCCCTGACATACATATATACAATTTTTGGGCCGTATTCAGAGATCCGTCATTGAAAGGTTCGCAATTATACGCACGGACGTTGCAAGGCAACACCCATGACACTCCCCTAACAGGGACGGGTTGCTGGAGACTTACGAGTCCCTCGAGCACTCTGATCTTTTAGTTGGATTTTACATGCGTATAATACTTACGTACGTGCGTATCTAACTAAATGCGCACTCAAATGCTCATTTAAATGCCTCCCCCCACCCACTTTCACGTCTTTCTCTGGATGGATTATAACCACGCCCCTCTATGTTTTTTCCCAAGTGCGATTCACAAGTCCGTTCCTAATGGCGTGCGTAGAATCAACGTAGATAGCGTAAATTTAGTTACTACGTATGCGCAGTTCTTCCTAAAAATACGCACAGAACTTCCCGCAAAAACGGATCTCTGAATACGGCACTTTATTTGCAACTTTTTCCATATGGGGTGGATCCAAATACTGAACCGGATCCACAGGTCCATATGAGACCCCACTTACGCACACAAATGGGCCTAATTCACAGTTAAGAATCTGTGTGGTTTTAGGTGCGTATATATATAAAAAGGGATATACTGCTCATGCGTAGTAATTTTTATACGCTATTTACGCTGGACTTGGGAACGCAAATGCCGTGATTCATCACTATGAACTCATTTCGCTTGCGGAGGGAGTTGCCTTGCTACTAGTTGCGTATATTTAAGTACTGACGTGTTCTTAAGTGTGAATCAGACCTTAAGTGCGTAAGTAGGCTCTATGGACTGCAGGGCGCGGCCACCGCGGGACTTCATATTCTGGCGCAGTCCCGCTCGGAGCTGGAGCCTAGACTTCATTTTAGCATCCAGCCACAGTCTGACTCCAGACCTGGATGCTAAAATGGTAACCCCCCTGTATAAGTAGCACCCTGTTTTTGGAAACCATATTTTTTAAAAAAAGGTGCATCTTATACATGGGGAAATACGGTAATTTATAACTCATGGTGCGTGTACAAGCATATAAATTATTGATAAAGTACAGGAAAAAAAAGACCATACTGCGATCACACCCATTGCGTATTATTTTATTGGCTTGGTTTTTAGGGATTGTTGTAGAGACATCCAAACTATATACTGATTGGCATATAGCACATTGACATAAAGTAGTGACACCTTACAATGTGTAAATTAAGAAATATTCATATTTATGACATATTGTCTGATTACTTTTAAAACAATCATTCAAAAGATAGCAATAACGTAAATTCTCATTACAGTAATACAGTCATATTTCTTCACACATAAGATGAACCCCTGCCATTTGCCAGCATGTGTGGGTGCTTTGCTCCAGACAGGTTAGAGGTGAGGTATTATTAGTATTGATGACTAATGTCTGAGCCAATTAACAAACTCACTGTCTGACAGCTGCAATGTCAACTGGAGATATATAAATTACATGGATCTAATGATGAGGAAAAAATAATTGGCAATGGTAACAAAAACACCCTGAAGTGTGATAGTTCTCAATTTAACTTTTCTGTCACAAACACACATTAAACATGACTGTGTGTGTGATGAGGCTGATTTATTAAATGATAAGGAGACGATGCTGAGGTTAAAGATAGACAGGGAAGACAGACACTTTACAGTATGCAAATATTTTCCAGCTCTCTCTTTATTAGCAGCAGATAGAGTCACAATATTTCTCAGGCCTTTTGCAGTTATATAATAATGGTGTTAAGAACTCACTGTAATTTACAGTGTTTATTGCAGATTAAGGTGGAATTATAATATAGTAGTACAAATTATTTAGGTGACATCTTTTTAATGGTCCAACTCAAATCGTTGCGAGTCCCCTTACCGAATACTGTCATTATGAAGTACGGACAGCCAAAAGTTGCTTTTCAGCTGTCCCTATTTCATAATAACAGCAATTTTCATTTTTTTTCTTTTATGAATGGGTGAGTATGTGATCGGCATACTCACCCATTCATTTTAGGAAACGGGGACTTAGGGTTAGGGTACGGGTGGACAGCCTTATGCACAGCCCATTTGCAGTTCCGTCTGGTAATCCTAGCGTAACATCTGGAGGGCGCATGCGCCCTCTAGTTCAGTCAGATGATTTACGCACCTTGCATGCGTAAATCACCTGACGCTATTAAATCTGGATCCGGTCCATGGTCATTATAAAGTACGGGCAGCCAAAAGATGCTTTTCAGCTGTCCCTATTTCGTAATAACAGCAATTTTCGTTTTTTGGTTTTTTTTAATGAATGGGTGAGTATGTGCTCACCCATCCTAGGGTTAGGATGCAGGGGGGGGGAGACTTAGTGTAAGGCTGTGGGTGGGTGACTTAGCATTAGGCTGCGGGGGAGGGTTAGGGAGTGGATTGGGTTTACTTACCTTTCGGAGCACCGTATTTGGTACTCCAGGGATCGATTGATTGCCCAGCCAGTTCGGAACTAGCTGGTGGTGAACGGCCCTATCGAAAGAGGGCTGTTCGCACTGGAGACCCACACTTAACGCAACCAGGGAATTAATAACAGGGCCGGATCCAGGCCTGGATTTATGTCTGATGGCGTAACTTATCTCTGTGTTGATTTGCACTGCACATGCCTAGAAAAAAAAACCGGCTGGTGATCCAGACCTGGACACAAGTCACTGCTGCGACCACTTGTGCTCAGAGAAGCATTGTGTGGGAAGGATGGGTGGAGGGATGTGGTCAATATACAGTAAAAGTTTGTTCACGTAATTGAATCTTATCCAGAGCCGAACGCAGGCGTAGTTACACACAGTCTACGGCAAAACATTTGACATGTCTAAGAACAGGAAGCTGCAGACAGCTGGTACTCCACAATCTATTTAGAAGCATTAACCATTTAAGCATTTAATCTTCCGAACACAATGCAAATGTTATGGAAATGCTACTTACGCATTACATTAGTTCAGGGTTGCCTAACTTTCTATTTGTTCCCTCCAAAAGAACTCGAAGGGAAGAAATAGATTCCAGAATGAGGGCGGGGCTTCATGACACCATTTATGCAAATCGGGTACTTAAGCCACACCCACTTCTATCAACACTACTAGTTCTAGTGTTATTTCTATATATAACTCCCAGGCTCACAAAAAATCATGAGTATACTATGAGTGCATTCATATTGCCACTACAGAGTTCACAAAAAGCATAGCCACCATTTCCACTGAACATTACAGTGAGTGCCCTGCACTTGCAGGGTATACTAAGGGAAAGGAAACAGAGCTGTGAACAGTAGCTGTATTGTGCTTCTCTGCAGCCTGCTGTACTGGCTTAGGAGTACAGATCTGCAGTTGTGTGCACGTCTGTATAGACCTCCTTATTATTATAATAAAATACGTTGTATAATGTAGTGCACTAATATTCATGATTTGGTGGAATTTACTGCACATATAACAAATCATCAAGGGAACAATTAGTTACCAATTAGTTACTCGAAGAAAAGTCAATGAAAATAAGAGTTCACATTTCCAGCCATCGTCCTCACACATTGTCCATATAGGGGAGTGACTGGTGTGTTAATTAGCGAGGAATAAGGAGAGAGAGCTGTTAGTGACTGGTATACTGAATGCTTTTATCACACTCTCTCTCTGCTACATAGTGAGGTCTTTATACTGTAACCTAGAGAGAGCTGGAAGTTCTTAAAAGAACTTATACACATTTCCATAGACGTCTGACAGCATTTCATGTAACAATTCTCATGGAGAGGCTGATCCAGAGTTTAGGAGTAAAACAGGGGCAAGTGTACTGCTCAGTCAATCCATTTTACAAAGTATGTAATATTAATCAATTTGTATTCAATGCAATGCAATATTTAACTTTTTCCCATAAAACTCAAATACTGCTTAACTCAGGGTTGCCGACTTTCCCGGAATATTCGAGAGACTCCCGAAATTTGGCCCGTTCTCCCGCATGCCCCGACACCCAATTAATCACCAGTATAATCCCTAGAGTTACTATGGATGGGCGGGACTTGATGATGTCATCAAGTTCCACCCACCCCTTTAACACCTGAGATCACACGGGTGATTGAGAGGGGCGGGGCTTAATGATGCAATCTGTATATGCCTCACAAAATGTAGAGTTACGTGAAGAAATCCCACCTCTCAACTCTTATTCCATCTGCACATTTTAAATTTGCTTTCCCCGCAGTTCAACATAGTTTGGCCTAAATGCATATATTTCTTCTGTTGCTCCCAATTGTTAGTTAGCCTCCATGGGGCGTAATCAGAGATCCTTTTTTAAGGCTAGTTATGTGCGTATTTTAGGATCAAATCAACTGCGCATATGTAGTAACTTTAGTTTACTTTGACTATACGCACGTAACTGCCTAACGGACATACATGTGAATCGCACATGTGGACATACTCACGGAAATCTGACGGACAGAAAAATTTACATAAAAGTGGGTGGGGGGGGCATTTAAATGAGCGCATAGAGGCGCGGTTATCAAGAATCGCACGGATGAGAATAGAGTGGTCTAGGGATTTGTAAGTCCCTGACCGCACATCTTGGAGAGGGGAGTGTCGGGGTTGTTGGTGGGTGTTTTTCCTTGCACCGGCCGTGCGTATAATTGCGTACATACAAAAAAAACGATCTCTGAATACGCCCCCATTTCTGCAATATTTCATGATGTTTTACATCCCAGTGCTTCAGGTTAAGAAGTCCTGTAGACCAACAAACGCACAGTAATATATTAGATGCTGTGACAAGAAGTAACCAGAGAAGGACTAAGTGATGTTTGACTTTCCCTCCTGTGAATGGATTGCAAGTGGCAGCCGGTAAGAGGCACCTGCTATATTCTGACCTCCTCATTTGCAATGCAACTGCTGTGCAGTTGTGGCATATAAATGGAAGTTGATATTGGATTAAAAAAAAAAATGCTATTTATTTTTTCTAAAGTAATTAAAGTAATTAATATCGAACACTACTTCATCTCACTTCATTGTAACACCTGCAGGAAACATCAATTTATTTAAACATAATCTCTCCGCTGCCAGAATCCTCAGATGTATAATTTATGGGCCCTCGAATAAAGTTATTTATCTGAATGAGGGTTTCATAAAGCTGTAACAATCACATTCTGCCCACGCAAACTGCTGTATTCCCTGCAGCTCATTTTTTATTTACCTAATTCTTGCTGCCGGCATAGTTAAATCCCTCGCATCTTCAGACAGAGCAAATTGACTTCACTTTGTCCAGAACAACCCGTGGGCTTCCTTATCCCAGCAGGAGTGCTTGCAAAACCTACTGGGTATCTCCACGAGGTGAAGGTGCTAAGCTACAAGAATATTTCAAACCTTTCAAAGTGACAGCAATCAGCTTTTTCCTTGGCTTAGGTGGAAAGGCAAGAAATATGGGCTGGATCCAGACTTAAGTAAGTGCTTGAAATTAGTTACTCCTGGGCTAAACCATGTTGATTTCAGGGGAGTCATATTTAATCTCTTGCAAACAATATTAGAGTTGAGAGGTGATGTTTCCTATCCCAAGTCTAAATAACAGTGTAATAGTAAAGCTGGTCAGTATCTGTGTGCAGTAAGCAATGCTAAGAATACAATTAACTTGACTCCCCCAAGAAATCAACATGGTTGAGCCCAGGAGTAACTAAGTTCAAGCACTTACTTCCGTCTGGATCCATCCCTATGTCAGCAATGTGTAATTACGATGTGTATATATGCACAAATTTGGGGGCATAGGAGTCGGGATAGGGAAATGTCTGTGGCACAATAGAGGTGTGAATTTGAACATGAGCAGGGGCTGCTGACCACTGGTTCTGTATGTATATCATTGCAATGTGATCCCTTTCAGACCCATATTTAATGATCATGGGGCTGATTCAGAGATACGATTTCCACGGCACTTAGGAGCGTATATTTAGGATCTTAGAAAATTTGCACTATGCGCATGCGTAGTAATAGTGCAACGCCGTCTACGTAGCGGTTAGGAGCGTAAATTCGCTAAGAGCGTAAGTTTGAATCGATCGCAAGCACTTAAGATCTTAAGTGCTGCGAAAGTTTAAGATCTTAAGGATTTGCATGGAAATGGGCGGGGGGAGGCAGGGAAATGAGGGAAAGTGGGCGCGGGCTGACACTTAGGATCGCAAATAAACGCTACTACTTCACTTAAGATCTCAAATGACAGCGCAGAGTTAGGGTTAGTCAATGGTGGTCTAACTTTAAGATCCACCGCTGTTTGCAAGGGGAGTGACTGTTTATGCAGTGGGCTGGAACATGGTAAGATCTTACCTAAGGTGCGTATATTTGCGATCTTTTCGCAATCGCATCTCTGAATCAGCCCCCATATGTATTACTATTTTGCTATCATGTAGTCGCATAACGCATTAATATAAAATGACACTGAATTATTATGTAATAAAGCTTTAATTGTGAATGCTTAAATGGATGCATGGCCCTAGTAAATGGCATATGTTGGGTTTGTCATGTACACATGGGCCTGATCCAGACATCCGGAGCATGTACGGCGGTCTGTAAACACGCATGGAAGAGGTGACTGGACTCCCCGTCTCTCCTCTCTTTTGTGCGGACTTTGGATGACTCATGCGTCCATAAACCTATTTAAATTCACCGCACAAAAATTCATTCATCTGAAGCAGATCTGTACGGCGCTGCCCACCTACCTTTGTCTGCATGCCTGTCCCTGCCCCTCATGCGGGGATCCGGTATGCGGATGTCTTGCATATGGAATTCTGTATGCAAGGAGATCTGTTGTGGAACATCTGGCGTGCGCAGAGCCAGAAAAGCATCCAACGTCCGCAAGCAGCTTGAGGGAGTCAGGTGTCCGACAGTGTTTTGATTAGGTCCATAGTTACCAAACAGGATGGTCACAGTGAAGAAAGGAAAGAAGATGATTACACCAATTGGACATCGTGTTTTTGGGATGTCCCAACCTTTTGACCTATTATAAACTGACCTGTGTAACTGTAACTCCATTTAACTGTGATGTTAGCTCTGCCCAATGGCTTGGGAGTCTGTTTTCACTAAAGCTTGTGTTCTGGTGCTAGCCTTACCTTGTTTTGGCAGTATTTCATAATATTATTCAGTACAGAACTTTGGAACACATTTTTGTTAATAAAACATCTTTTGTGCTTTGGAACCAAACCAATCAGATTAGACTTTTACCTTTAATAATACTTCTCACCCTCTGTCCCTGCCCATCGGGATAAAGCTCTCTGATCGGAACAGAGCCCTAAAAGTGGGACTATTCCATGAAAAGCAGGACGGTTGGGAGGTACACAGTCTGAACAGATGGGCTTGGAAAAATGTCCAAAGTCCAAAATGTGAGGAGGGAGCACACATCTGTAGGTCTGCCCATGGAAGGCGCCAACTTTGCCACTGATCCAGGAATCTGTTTCTGAAAATTATTACTCTAACACTAGTACAAACGCCAATGAGACTGGCACAGCGTGGAATGTATGACACTGGGTGTTTGCATTTAATGTGCTTAAACAACAATTAAAAGATCATTTCATTTGAGCCTGGTTAAGGTTCACAACTTTCTCCTACAAAGTTCTTGCTGTAACTGCTTATGATAACAATGCACAGTAATAGATAGGTGGTAATTTCTAAATACCTGTGTTTGGCTCATAAGGGGGCTACAGCTGCAATTGTTTTGCATACACCTGCTTTTAATTATAAACGCTCACAAGCCAGTGTGTCCTGACCTGTTTACATGCTATGTACACATTAGATATGCATGTATATAGCATACATTTGAAACTGGACTAAACTCACAGGGGTCTGATGACACTCATAACATGACCAAGGACGTCGGCAGGATTCCAGACAGGAGCGAAGGTAATGCATGACTTCTCCATTCTCTGCAGGTGCAGGGTAGCTGCCTGTTCACACACATGGGCTAATCCAGAACTGCACTTCCACCTTTTTTTAATGCCCAAATAGGTACAATTGAACAAAATTGTACATTTTAATTATTTTGCATGCAGGGAAAATACTTTGCTTTAGATCATAAAACTCACATAATGCAAACCTTTATGAGCTAGAAAACTTAACCTCTTAAATCTTATTCTGTCTTCACAGTTTAAATCTGCCTCCCTTCACACTGCAAGTGAATCAGCCCAATAGTGGAACAGGGACAGGGTGATGTAAAGGTGAACCGAGGATTAAATAAATCCAAGGGAGATTAAACTGCGAGTTGGGAAGAGGCTGGGGCTGGCTTAAATTGTTGCAATTGCATTGTTATGCCCTTTTGACCCAATTGGTGGCCTGGGGAGGAGACTTGGGGGTCTGTGCTTAAAACCCCCTGAGAAAAGTTGCCCAGCCTCTTCTTTGCCTTGGAATTCGCCCACCCACCCTCCTCATGTTGGACAGTATGAGCTGGGGCTCACAAAAGGGTAATCCATTATCTCTGTTTCAGCAGTTTCAGCAGAATCCAGTTGTAGTGATGTACGAAAGCATGACGTCAGGAAGGCAGTGCAGTGCAACGGGAGTATCCAGTGAGGCGTAGTGGTGGTTGAGCCAAGGAGTCTTCTTCTCTGTTGGCCCGGTATGCACCGTGTTTCATTTTATGGGTGGGCCCAGTGTTTAGTGGGTTAAAGTGTGAATTCTCTCTGAGGGGAAGAAGGGCACCAATGAAAGTGGGGTAGATTTCAGACACCCACTTTGTGACTATTCTCTAAGCAAGGCTTAGGTCCAGATTTACTAAGCTGAGGGTTTTGAAACAGTGGAGAGTTTGCCCATAGCAACCAATCATATTCTAGCTGACATTCTCTAGAATGCAATAGTTAAATAAGATCTAGAATCTGATTGGTTGCTATGGGCAAACTCTCCTCTCTTTCAAAACCCACAGCTTAGTAAATCTGGACCTTAGAGCGTTATGGCCTACACTGCCTTCTCCGCCACCATCTGAATTTGTTTCAGCCATTACATTATCTCTCGCCATCACCGGAGGCCCCACCTTAACAAAGAAACCACATGGTTCTTAAAATAAGAACTTAAAGTCACTCCTGGGCTAAACTATGTTGATTGCAGGGGAGTCATATTTCATATGTTGCAAACAGTACTAGTGTTGAGAGGTGATATTTCCCAGCCCAAGTCTAAATAACAGTGTGATAGTAAAGCTGGTCAGTATCTGTGTGCAGTAAGCAATTCAAAGATGTATTCCTCCATGCAAAGAATACAATTAACTTGACTCCCCCCTGAAAGCAACATGGTTTTGCCCAGGAGTAACTTTAAGTTCTTATTTGAAGAAGATTCTTAATTGTGAATCAGGTCCAAAGACTTTAAGCGAAATATGTAAAAAGTTCTATGTTTTTAAACATCAAAACCCCCAAAACCAATGGGTTGGTAGAAGAGTGGTTTGCACTCTATGTTTCCATTATTACTGGATTGTATCTTGTTGCTTTGTAAATCAAAACAAATTCATTTGCAGAGCCTGTTCCTGTCTGAGCGCCATGCTCACACGGCAGAAATGATAAATGTTTCAATTAATATCCATTTTGGGGTAGCCTGAAATAATAATAACACGATGACTGAAATGAATTCTATAAAAATGATCAGCATCAGGCCTGCGGTACTGAGCATGCTGTGAAAAGCGTGAAATGCCCCCGCAGTTTGGTAAGATTGAGTGGATTGTGTATTTAAATGTAATTTCTAATTTATCTGAGGCCAATAAATAGAAAATCAGAAGATTAACATGTAAAACACGGACTTTGCAGAGATCATAATATACATGCTGTGTGTTATCAGGCCATCCCAGTATCTATGTGCAGAAACAAGAACTGCTTGGCTCTCCAGACCCCAGTCTCTACAGCATTAGAAGACAGAGTGACAGAAGGCGTCTTGGGCACAGTTTTGTGTTCTATTATCTCGGATCTGGAAGAAATATTGTCTGGGATCCTCACAGGTAGCACCCAGGGATTGAAGCCTAGAGTTTATCAGAAACACACAACAAACAGAAGGACTGGGTTTGCTTTTTCTGTTTGTTTTAGATTTATTAGTCTGTTAAACAATGCATTGCCTTGGTCAGTTTAGGATGTTAGAATGTCTGGAAAATGGATTGCAATGTTCCACACTGCGGCATGTAGCAGGCAAATATGGTCAAACAGTTATTTTCATTTAATGGGCCAGATTTACTAAGCAGCGGGTTTGTAAAAGTGGAGATGTTGCCCATAGCAACCAATCAGATTCTAGCTCTCACTTTCCTATACTTGAGAATGTTAAATAGAATCTAATTGGTTGCTATGGACAACAGATCCACTTTTCCAAACCAACAGCTTAGTAAATCGGCCGGATTTACTAAGCTGTTGGTTTGGAAAAGTAGACCTTCCCAGTGGGGGTTTAACGCCAATCTCTGCCATATGACAGCCTGAAAGTATTTTTTTTTTTTAAAACCCTACAAAACAGAACATTTTTTTATTCATATAGGGCCACTATTTGAATAAAAAAAAATTCTTTCAGGGTTTTTTTTTTAAATACTTTCAGGCTGTCATATGGCAGTGATTGGCATTAAACCCCCACTGGGAAGGTCTATCTATCAGCCTTTCTTGCAATCCGTTGGTCCCTGGCCTGATGTTATTATAATAGAACAAAAAACACCAACAAGTCCCCAGAGTATAAGCCTCTGATGCAAAATGTAAGGTTGTGGTGAAATAAACACGTTGTTTTGATTGACTACATTGGATGAGTACATGATGAATAGGTATTGCTGCCAATGCAGACACAAATAAGATGTGTCCATATCTCCAATATATATTCATGATGAGCACACACTCAATGGAATGTATCCACTAAATACCTCTCCATGGACATGCACCCCCTGTGTGTACAGAAAACGTGTGGGGGTGTTTAATAACGAGTGAACTAACCCTGTCACTCCCCTCTCTCCTGCATAAAAAAAAAGTGACTTAGCAGCCTTAAGACAAACTCGTGGATCAGCGGTCCATCTGATCGCTAAATTACTCGTAAGTGGGGTCTCTCACCCACACTATAAAATTGAAATGCTTCCCACTGCCCACCTTAGCGTGCCCATTTGTACTTAAATTCCACCACACGAAACCGAGTTCTGTATGAATCTGATGGTAGTTACGTTAGTTAAACTAATGTAACATCTGGGTGGGGTAACTGCCTTTGTCTAATCACCTTTAGGCAGGGGCGTTTTAAGAAGTGAGGGGGCCCGTGTGCACGATTTGCACATGGGCCCCCCCCTTCCCTTACCTGAGACAGGACTGTCCAGATTCGCGGGCAGAACAGAGGGCGGGTCTTAATGAGACTATAAGCCCCGCCCCCTTTTCAACCCGCAACTCGGGACAGTTCCACCTCAGGGGAAGGGGGACTAATTTGGCATCTATTTCTTCCCTCCAGAAGATATTAGAAGGAAGAAATAGATGATGAATGGCCCCCCTTCCCCTGCCAACCCAGGGTGCAGGATGCATGCCACAGGGCCCCCTGTTCTGAGGGGCCCTGCACCCATTATAGATATGCCAATGCCTTTAGGTCCTGCAGCAGTCACTCCTCTGCGCCCATGGAAGTTAGCAAAATGGTTCTTAGTGGAGGAGAGCTATTATGGAAATATTACACTTTATAATACATACTTTATTACACATAAACACCCTATTCCTGACCACTTGTTGCTCATTACCATTTTCCATTTGTCTTATAAAAACACTGCATCCATTTTGAAACAAACCACACATTAAGTGTTCTCTAAGATAGGGCAGAAAAAAAAAATTCTTAACTCATAATAATCACATTTAATGGTACTTTGTAAATATTAATATGATTATTTTCCACTTTTTCTATTTTCCTCTCCTTTCTACCTCGAGGTGACAGCGGCTCATATTTTATCGCGAAGCTGCAGATGATTCTGAACATAAACTCCCCAAACCGCTTTTTATCATGCAGATTAGTGGTGTTAAAATTAAATTATTTTTTTGCTGTGGAATTTCACACTTTCTCTACAGAATGTGCAGAGCTGCGGAGCCTAAAGGTTTAATTATGCAGCTGATGCACTAGTCCATGTGTTTATAAAATTTTATGTACAATAAGATGAAGTATTTATCCTGTATGTAAACCCAGCCAATAAAGAAGTTAAATCCCTTCTCTACTATCAACAGTGGTATTGGCCCGACCACTCTATTGACCTTGTTTTTTGTTGAACACATCTTTCTGTGATTTGCTTCTCACTATGGACTGAATCCTGACCTCTTTACCGCACGCACTAAGGTCTGTCAGTCCGCACAGAAGATGAAAGAGAACTCTCATATGGACTTTAGGTCACTTATGCTGCCATAAGGTGCATCAGGTGTCCGTACGATCGCTGACCCGCACAGCACCACTAAAACACAGCTGTATTGTAAAATTTAATTTCTCCTCTCCTCCACCCACCTTACGGAGTTTAGGCTGTGCGGAGGGGATGATCCGCCCTGTCGGACAGATCTCGAAGCATACGGAACTAAGTTCCTTACACCTGGAGATCTGTTGCAGAAAATCTGTCAGACACATGCACACTTCCATCCAGACACCCGGCTTACGCACTTTGGATAAGGGTTTTGTTTACCTGACTAAATATAATGAACATAGGCAATAATAAAACTTATAAAAATAGAGAAAAGAGTGAAGAGTAACAGAAGACTGTATTCACTGCATTTGAGAAGGTAAAAAAGTGTCTGTTTTTTTTTTTTCAATAAAGTTTAGAGGAGCTGAGCAATATTATTATAAGGTAGGCCGTAAACTCCTGATGAGGGTAATGAATGAAAGCTATATCCAGGCTGCTGTTATTGACATAGATGAGTACAAAGAAAGCAGCCTCCGTATTGACCTGACAGTTTTATCGCACTGTATGAAATGCTTATGATTTTTTTCCACCTTTAAGAGCAATGGAAATAGTAACTGTCTATCTTTAATAACTTTTTATTAATCCCATGCTTGTAACTGGGTTTGTTTTATGATCGCATTTTAGTTCACTCGGTTTTGTCTAAGCTAAATAACATAACCAGGTAAAAATATATATATATAATCCATAAGAAATAATGCAATAGTTTAACACTTTTTTGGACACCATTTCTCAGTTACTGTAATTACACTGGGCCAGATCCAGAGATCAGTACGAAAGCGTATTTACGCTTGCCGCTTGATTAACTTCGTCTTTTTGTATGTACTGCGCATGCGCTCGGCAGATGTTAGGCGTTGTTACTCTGATCGCACATACCTTCCTCGTATATACGTGTGAAGGGGCGGGTCATCCTTATTACGGCCAGAAATACACTTTGTAGGCATTTAAATTGTACAGTATAGGCCTGGGTTAGCCCGTTATGTGCGACAAGCCACTACATACGACCGTACTTATGCAAGGAAAAGCTAAGGTAGGGTTTAGTACTCGTAAATCAAGTAAATTACATGTGACCAAGGGGAATGCATAATACGTACGATCCTGTAAATACGCTACGATATCATACCTACACTGCACTTAGGTCTGGATCTGGCCTATTGACTCCAATTCTTAATGTACTGTATATTGCAATGAAACCAATATAATAAAATTCCCTTCTGGATGGACCCTAATTTGAGTTAGTAAACAGTTGCTAAACTTTTGAGATAAAGCCATAACTAAGGATGTCCATGATACTAGGGGAGCCAATACGTGAATATTTTTTTATAAAGAGTTGCAACACCAGATTATACCCAAAGTCCTTTTTACTAATAAAGACCTGTCCTAAATTTTTGGCCTAGCTCAACTTCCCGTCAACTTAACAACTGTCATGTCACATCAGCTATGTTATGATGTATGCATAGAGGAATTAAGCCTGACCCCTTGACCTAAGTTGACGTTGCTTTCTTCACCTCACTATAGCTATTATAGTCAATTCTATTATGATCAAGTGATTTTAGTCAGAATGGCACATTTGCCATTTACTATGAAAGCCAAAACGTTAACAAGAAAACCAAAAGTCATCAAACATTATGGTAAAAGTCTAAAACATATGTAAATCCCAATTATCAAAAATGGTTGCCACCGTTTTAAAGATATTCATGCATTGTGGGATTGAGCACTTCTTATATAACTATGAAATTGTTATTTTTAGCAGCAAAGATATACAATTATTACATTATTTTTGTGTGTCTACGAACAATGCAGCACATAAGAACTATTTAGAACAAGTAGACAACCAACACAAACAAACCATAGTAATAGTCAGGAACTTACTACCTACCGGTTTGGGGCAGTGAACATATCTTGCTAGACTGATAATCAGATCATGGGTGATGGGATCCACCAAGTTACGGAAGCTTGCATATCGATAAAGTACATCATCCAGCGATGTAGACTCCATTCCCAGATCCTATATAACAAAAGAATCTGTGCTTAGATTGATAAATGACAATTGTTGCCATACTGCAGGCACTTTTCATGCACCCCATAGTCACTCCGCCAAGTCACAAGTGTCTTTTGGGGTCAAGAGAACAAGATGATATTGAGATCTCTAAAGCCCAATGTACAGTAGTTTTCCAATAGTTTAAACTTAGGAATCATGCTTTTTGGCATCATAATATGCATCATAAATTAGAGGCTGTGAAAACAATTAACACTCCTTCTATAAATATGAAAAACTGGAAATTATATAGTGAACAGACTAATTATAACATTAGTTTAAAAAGAGAAACATAGAATTTTAAAGCTCTTAAGAACTACTTATCCCAACTAGTCTGCCCATTTCATACTTTAAACCCATGTTGACATCAGAGCCTGTTCCCAGTGGAACTTGGGGGGTAACTTAAATACCAGGAGTTAAATGAGATAACACAGGACAATTCTTAATCAAACATATTTAATAAAGAATTAAGCAAAGTACATGAATACTTAGCTTTGGCTGCTTGTTATTGCTTAATAATGATCACCAGCTTTCCAGGAGCCTCTATCAAGATTGTTATCGAGTTGAAAAGGTCAATGGGAACTTCTGTAGTCAGTCCCGTAGGCAAGTCTTGGGTGCTGACCTTGTGCTAGTACCTATATATCCCGACATCAAAAGAGCCAGAACCCTCCACTTTATTAGGTTAGTTAATTGGTACTTCTTATCTAACTAATTTCTACATTCTACATATGCAGTATTGCATAATGTTGGTATCACATGCCCTCTGCTCCTACCAAGTTACCTTATCGGAATGTCAGTATATACAGTATTAATATCACGTTTACATAAAAGTATATTAAAAATGGAGAACAGCAGCCATCTTAGGCTGCCCAGACACAGACCCTATTTGAACCTTAGGTGTTTGGTGTGTTTATTCCCCAACATGTTTAAATTGCTCAACTCTGGTAGATTACTCCATTTAAGAACAATGGGGTAGATCCAGAACAACGTACGCTCGTGATTTTACACTTGCCATGAGCATAATTTCGCCCTTTAGTACTTACTGTGTATGCGCGTGGCAGATGTTACACCGCGTAACTCATAAAACGGTCAAAATACGTACATGCAAGAAGGTACGCTTGCGTAAATTTGCTACGCTATGAAACGTATTAGAAGCGTAGCTCTGGATCTGGCCCCATTTCAGTGAAGAATGCTTACTCTAAACCTGCTATGCCATCATGTTCTAATACTTCTATTCCTATGAAGAATGCTACCCTCCAGAACATGGCTAAACTCCATGATATAGTTAAAAACTTCTCAAAACGTCTAGCATACCCCCCGGCCCCATCACCCTTCTCTGCTCCAAGCTATACATATTAAGATCATTCTCCCTGGGTATGTTTAATGAAGCAGAGCACCATCTTAGTTGCCCTTCTTTGCACAGTCTCTAATGTATGTAATGCCCTTCTGGAGATATGGCCTCCAGAATTGATCACTGAACTATTTCTTCATATTGCTGCTCACCTTCTCATTTCCAGAGAAGCATATGGTTAGGTCCACTTTAAGCTGCCGCAACCACAGCTGTTCAGTATTTCTGTGAATTTTTTTTTTTAAAACAATTGTACCTGCATTAATATATTTTGCCTCACACGTTGAAACAGTACAGATTCACGTCTGTACTTTTTGTTGTTTTTAACTCTGGATCAGTCAATTAAATTGAACGCTCATCATATCCTTGACACTGTATTAAAGATTTTATTACTTTATTTTCCTACTTTTTCTAACATAAAACTCAACCCTGCAGACACAAAAACTCCTAGGGTTAGATTTACTAAACTGCGGAAAAGTGGAGATAGCAACCAGATTCTAGCTGACATTCTCTGGTATGTAATAGGAAAGTGAGAGCTAAAATCTGATTGATTGCTATGGGCAACATCTCTACTTTTCCTTTACCGTAGTTTAGTAAATCTAGCCCCTGGTCTCACAAACACGACTACACTAACTATCCAAAAACCAACACAAACGTTCACTTTGTGACAAGATATGTGTGCGGCAGATAATGGTATCCTAACCTTTAAAAATGTCACAATTCTGCGTAATATATTAAAACTCTTGCAGATGCCTTGTTTCATGTAAACAATATGACATTTGTGTGTCTTCTGAAAATCATTACAGTATATTGTCTGCAATACAAATTTTGGTGAAAAATAAACCATCATTAATGCTCTTAAGGGTCCAAAACAGATTTGGCAGTAAAAGTAGGTAAATATTTATTATTACTTAATAGATCTGATATGAAATGTCAGCAGTCAATATGTCGACACCAGATTGTCAACAAGTGCAAAATGCAGACAGTCAAAATGTTGACAGCTGAGTATTATGTCATAATTTGATCCTAACATCTGTAGATGTATTGATATGTTTTCCCATAATTAGCATTATTGGTGCAATATCATCCACGTCCATTGCCTTACATTATTAACAACTAATGGAATCTTATGGAGGAAGATAATCAATGCGCTTGGGATAAATCAGTGGCTAATCCTATATACTCCGGGGATCTACCTTTCCCCCCAAAAAATACAATGTAAATGAAATTAGAAAGTGAGTAAAGGATAAGCTGAATGAAACTAAATAATAATCTGAGATCTGTGGGAAACCAACTTGAATCCACAGCGTTCCAGTGTTCTGTTGCACCTAACTCACTCTTAAGAGTGAATCAGGGCAATAGACATTTTGATGTCGACATTTTGAATATCAACATAACAACCAACAATTAAACAACTCAATTAAAACTCTGTTTCCTAAGAATTGATATGGTGATAAGTTTGTGCATTTAAAAAACTTTTAGCTATAATTGAAAAATAATATGGTATGGCTAAAATATCTACATATGTTTTTACAGGTTTATGGCAATATACAGTATTTTTACAGTTTGACAATGATCTAATACCAAGTATAACGCCAATGCCTCTATATATATATCTGCAGTGTTCACTAAATTTTAGAGAGCCCCTCTCACAGCTCAAGTGTATATGTGCCACCAGAGTCCATGGACCTTCCTGATACCCCTCTTCCAGGCTATGGGGTGAAAAGCAAACAAAGAAAATAAATAGGATAAAAATAAAATTAAGGGTAATAATAAAGGAACAGAGAGGCTAGGTTCCGCTTACAATAGAGTGGGACTTCACAATATTGGCATTCTAAAAGACTGTTTTGGTCCTGATATGCGCAACATTCCCCTTTTACCTTCATGCGAGTGGTTATCTAACATATGCTCAGATAGCAGATGCACACACATCCTGCGTTTACATTTTTATTCTTTGCATTAAAGAAGGACGCTCAAGTGGATATCACTTCTGCTTCACAGAGCTAAAGTCATGAGTTCAATTACTGGACAATGACAATAAGTTTGTATGTTCTCCCCATGTCTTCACCCATGGCTTTTTTCTGGGTGCTCTGGTTTCTTCCCACATTCAATAAACAGTAAAACAGTAAACCAGTAGGTTAATTTGCTGCTGATTTAAATTAACCCCAGTCTGTGCCTGTCTTTCTGTGTGTATGTTAAAATCCTATGGGCTGTATTCTCTGTATTCACAGTGCTGCAAAGTGGTGCTATATTAATGATGATAATTCATGATTTTAGGTATTAGACATTTAATGAATTTGTAGTTTAATTTATTTGGCTGTTGCCATCCAACCAAAAACCTTATCTCAAAACTGGTTATCGATGGCCAAGAGCCTTTCTAAGCATGCTGACAGCAAATCCCTGTATTTAAATCTATTATTTCACACTTTGAAGTCACATCCAAATAGATGCTTAATGCCAGCTACCATGACATTTCTAGTGCTAGGCTTCAGTGTGCTCACCATTTCTGCTCCAGAATAAAACAAGAAGCTTAGTGAAACTGCATTGACAACAGCCATGTCCACCAAAAACTGCATGGGATTACATACTGTTTAGGGACCTATAACGTGCCTATGTCCTACATGATGTTAACCTCATTCTGCTTTAATAAATTCCAGACACAGCAGGATATGTATCTTTCCCTTCTATACATGACCATCTGCAAAGAGCATGTTCTTCAGACTGATGACCACACTGGATAACTGCACAAATATCATTTAAAGGGAATCTGTCACCCTTTGGTTATTACACAATAACATAAAAATAACATAAAAAATGTGTAGCAAAGAAAAGTAAAAATGTTAAATTAAAACCTACCTAAATTTACCTGGGGAAGGCTCGTTGATCAAATGGTAGCTTGTCAATCAAAGATCAGCCATGTTCAGCCAGCGTGATAATTGTAACCTCTCTTATTCCCCAGCTCCCCGTTACTGATCTAGACTAGTGAGAAGCAGGAGACAGAGCACTGCTTGATACTTACTTCTCTCTATGTATTCATTAATGTTATCAGAACAGCACATGTTTATTATGACATAGGTTTATAATATAGAGACATAAGACATGAAGAAAAATGGATCATTGTGGACAATTACAAGTACAGGGACATACTGTAACTTGTGCTTTTTTACATAATATATCAACATTTTGTAAGAGACCTTTCCTAGGGCCATTACCACGTATGTCCCAGCTAATCTGTAGACATTATGGGTCAGATTCAGACCTCCATGCATTTACTGCACTGTCAGTCCGCATGGAGGAGAGGGGTGAACTCCACTGTCACTCCCCTCTCTCATGCGGACTTTAGCTCAATTACGCTGACATAAAGTAGTGCATATTAGCGGTCTGTATGACCACTGTTCCACGTGGAAGGCTTAAAACACACCTATACTGTAACATTTACAGTTTTAGCTCCGTAGAATAGGAGATGCACTGCGTAACACCTGTCAGGAACATGCACACTTCCCTCCAGATAACCCACTTACGCACTTTGGGCCAGATCCAGACCCACGCATGCGTTACGTGCGTGTGAGGGTTTGTAGGTATGATCGCATAGTGGGGAATGCACGCCCCCTGCAATGCCCGCTCTCGGTAGTAAATCTGGACACTTACATGTCCAGATTCCTACCTTAAGTATTTAGACTAGGTCTGCGTCCATACAGCCACAGTCATAACGGGGCTTCCCCCCGCCCTGCTGCCCTCATTTAAATGGCTATCCCTGCCTATATGGTGGGGATAGAGCCATCGTAAGGGATGGGTCTTCCCCTTCCCCATAAGTACTGATGTACGTAACTTTGTTACGTACGATAGTACTTACGCTAAGGGAACATCTGCCGCGCACATGAAATGGCTTGCGTAAATTTACTGTCGGCCATAGGTTTGGATTTGCCCCTTTGCCTGTGCAAGTCGAGTTTCAGATGGAATAGTGTCCTATGACACCACCAGTCTGCGTTCCTACTGCAGCCCAATCCAAACTTTTCTCCCCCTTAAATTTAGACCCGCAGTGCTTGTTCCTTGCTTGGAGTTATCATTCCAGTCCTGTTATGCCAACTCAGTCATAAAGATCTGTATCAGTAAGAAAAACTTCCTTCTCTTATCTGCTGCATCCGTTTTTTTGCCACCGGTCCAGCTTTCTCACCATGGCCCACAGTACCCCCCCAGCTGAAAACAGGTAGTGTCTGGGCTGGCCATCATGGGAGAGAGCTCTGAAGACTTGGCTGCAGTCTGTAGAATGCCTGGAGGTCACCTTAGAGCTTCTCAGAGGCTACATGAGAGAGCATGAAATCTGCATCCTGTGACGCAGATTATGCCTAAGTGTCAAGCAGGGCCAGGAGCAGACCTAAACAACTTATTTTTATGTTGATTTTTTTTTGTTTAGTCATTAATTCGTTTTTTGTAATTGGATATTTGGATAATTAGATAGATTCCCCCCATCCCCCCCCCCAAAACAAAAAAAGACTGTTATTATTCATAAAAGTTGATTTATTAACAAGTTTTTACATAGCACCATCAGATTACGTAGCACTTTACAATTTAAAAAGTAGGTGAGAGGGCCAATTTGTCAGGTGGCAAATACATATTTTTTTTTATTCAACTACATTTAAATATATGACCTGTTATTCAATTGACACAATTGATTCCAGGACAGTTGATTAAAAAAGATTTACAAATTTAAATTGCATTTTAGTTGTACTTCCCAATCTGTATTAATGTTATTTCATATGTGAACTTTGGTTCTTAATAAATGTTATGGTCATTAGATTTTTTGACAGCCTCTAGGATGCTGTCTGTATAGCATTTCGCTCACTAGGATGCTGTCTGTATTATGTTTTGTTCACTAGAATGCTATCTGTATTGATATGCAGTCACCAGGATGCTGGACTGTGTTCACACTTAAGTAAGTGTAGAATCTACTTGCGTATTTTTACGATCAGTTAAACTTGAGCGACCACCCACAGAGGATATCCCGCTCGGACCAGGAACGACCCTTGACCGTCACTTCACTTCAATTTTCCAGCGCCGCCTTCCAGCTTAACCCGGGACAGCAGACAGACGAGAGTGCAATCATTGTCAGTCTAGGTACGGAGAGACTTTCCTCTGTTTTGGAGTTTGCAGTGAAATCTTTCCTGTTTGTTTTATATTGATTTGAATTATTTTGGTGTGTATAATAAAATCTTTTTGTCTCATATTTCCCCCTGTGTGGTACTGCGGAGGATATTATTATTGGAGACCGATCATCTTATTTGGAGTACAGCTACTGTGAGCCATCCCCCTCTAACAGACTCCTTTCTCACACCATCAAATACTGAGGGCAATCAGTGTGTAGACTCTATACTTAGTATCTGCCTGTTACCCTGTGCAGACCATTAATACATATTAAGTATTTACATCGGGTATATTTATTTATTTATTCTGTTGATTGTAGTTAGTCCGTCTCAATGCTCTAAGTGCTCCCAAGGTGGTTTAAATTGTTTTCTTTTTCCATGCAGTATCTGTCTATTTTTTTCTAAGGTATGTCATGTTTATTTTAATTTCTTGTTTAATTTTTACTGGTTATTTTTTATTACAAATGTTAATGAGAGCACTTGCTGTTTTTAGAAATCATTTTTTTTTTTTACTTTTCCTGCATTTATTTACGTATCTTTGAGTCATAAACTATTTTAAGCACCATTACACAAGATAGACTTACGTCTTATGCTGCACTCCTGCCTCAGGAGGAGGGGTTAACTGGGTTCTTTCTTTTCTCTGAATCTGTATTGCGGATATTTCACGTGTAAATATTTAGGTAAGTTCACAATTTTACTCTTACGCGTGAATACGGTCCGCTGTCTGTAATATGTGGCAGTGACTATAATACAGTCTGTATTAGGTGGCCATTAAAATGCTTTCTTTATTGGGTGGTAGTCACTAGGATGCTGGATTGAGTTCATTAGGACACTGTCTGAATTGGGCGGTGGTCACTAGGATTCTGTCTGTATACACCAATTGCGACTAAATATTTTGATTTTATTACATTTACTGATTGACAATACTATGGAGCGAATCCAAACTTCCAAAAAGGGGTTGACTTCCAATTGCTGGGACTGGAAAATGCCCACTTTTTGCAACTGCACATGTACCACAAGATCATGATTTGCATACCTACATGTTTCCGACGGTGGGGCTGGTGCAAGCTCTAATAACCACTGTATCCAGATTTCCGAATTATCCCTATTTTAAATGAGGGTGGATTGAAATGTTAAGGTAAAGGTCACCTGAAGGTAGTACAAGCGAGCGGGTGGAGTAACCTCGCACAGAAACCTGGATACCAGAGCTCAAACTGCAGCCTGGACGGTTGTCTGGACCCGGTCTTATGAAGATTATTGGCTTGTCCTGCTATCGTTCTCTATAACTTAGCATGTTATTTTAGCCTTAATCTACCACTACTGTGGCAGGTGATAATGATGGGCTAATCCTGTCACTATAATGTTGGTCGCACATGAGGCCACTTCAGGAATTTTTCCAGGACCATTTTAGGATCTCCCCCTGAAGTCATGTACAATGTATGGCCTCAGTGATCTTAATTCTTCCCCACAGCCAGAGCAGAAACAGAGAAAGAACCCCTGATGCTCAATCCCGTTTAACAAAAGAAAAAGAAAAAAAAACTAAACTTTGCTGCCGGCAGAACCAAGAGCTTTCCTTGCAATGAAACAATGAGTTTAAATAGCAAGAGACTAGGGAGTCTTTTTATTGATTTTCTATCACTGATTATCACAATGAAAGAACATTTTTTCTCACTGCTACATATTGACGGTGGCAGACTACTCATCTCCCTCGTGATACTGGCTGGCAACAGTAAGACGTCTCTTGTAGATTCACCAGCCTATCAATGATGCGATGCTTGTAGCACTGCTGTGTAGTAAGATGCTTCTCTATGTTTGGAATAGTGATGCTTTCCCAGAGGCACCCAACAGAGGCTTAGGGCGGCTTATTATATGTAAGCAGGGTAAGCCATAAATCTGAGAATACGGATACTTTACCTTTCTTATATAGGCCGCATATTCCCATATATGTTTTCTCACAATTGCCTCACATTGCAGTATATTTAACACTATGTGCTGCCCCAATGACCACAGCTGAATATGTCACTGTCACCAGAGGTAAATTTTGTCTTTGAAGGCTTCACCAAGATACTCTACCCAGTATGTGCCAGTATCACAGTTAATAAAACCAGCAGAATTCCGTACGAGGGTCGTGCCAAGCCCTCATGCATATGAGATACAAATGAGGGGGTGGGCATAGGTATATAAATTGTACAATAAGGGTTTGGCTAAGCAATTCAGTATTCCTTTCCTGAAGCATAACCCTAAGACTCCTCTCCGCAGCCTAACCCTAAGACTTCCCTTCCCGTAGCCTGACCCTAAGACTCCCCTTCCCTGCAGCCTAACGATAAAACATCCCCAGAAGTCTCTCACGATTCGATGCTGCTCTTATACTTTATATACTTATATGATTTTTGTGGTGTTAAGGTTTTGATTGATTTATGGTAATTACTTTTACCATTGTCAGATCATTGAGATCCTTGCCATGAGCACTAGTACACATTTATTTATTTATTTGTACTTCAGTGATTTTTAGAGTTTGGGAACTCTGTTATGTGCGTTTTGGCTGCAGATGTCAGTGCTTTTTAGTGGTCTTATTTATTTTACTTATTTATGACACTTCCCATATATCTCTTAAGCCAGCAGTTTCCAATGTATAAAGTGGTGAGAATGCGACTCCCGCAGTCTCTAAGATTTATTCACCGAAAGGCAAGAGTTTTATTAGCTAACCCTACAATTAACCCATTCCTAGCCATAAACCACTGTTTCCCACAGCCTAACCCTAACCTTCCCCTTCTTCAGCCCTAACACTAACTGTCCATGTCCCGCAGCCTAACCCTCCATGCCCCAAAGCCTAACCCTAACCTTAGCCCACTGTAGCTGCTAAAAAACCCCAAACTATTACCCGCTGCAGCCTGTAGCTATAGAGAACAAGGAAACAGGTTCCCAATAACAATTACATTTTTACAACTGGTTTTGAACACTGATAAAACCACCATTCAGTTGGCAGCTGTAACATTTTAGATGCAGGGTTGGCCGGACTGGCAACCGCATCTCTGTAACTTTAAGATGTTGGTGAAGAAGTGAAATAGTATCTAGTTATTTTATCTCAGTACCATTGAAACTACTAATGGCTGAGCTAATGCTGTGGCTGTGTGTATTGAAGATTTGTTTTGGCTATATAGATTGTAATAGCTACCAGATGCTTCTCTCCCTCGTATATTAATACTGGAGTTTTATTAGTATTTCTATGATGTATATTAAATGTAAATTATATTTTCTATACTCAAAGCACTTCTTATTAGAGGCCATAGCTGAGGTTAAGTTTAAGCGAAATAAGAAACCCATAAAACAAGGTAACACAGCTACACTCCAAGCTCACTTAGTAAATACCGGCCCGCATTCATCAGAGCGGGCCGGCGATCCAGAGTGTTTAATGCGATTGTCGCCATGGTTTCCATTGCGATGATAGCATTGTAAATAGCTAACTCTTCGTTTTCATATGATAAAGCCCATTTTCACACGAAAACAGGCTTTATCATATGAAAACGATCTTTGTAAATAGAGCCCTAAGAGAGGGCTAAACCATGTTGATTGCAGGGGAGTCATATTTCATCTGCTGCAAACAGTATTAGAGTTGAGAGGTGGCGTTTCCCAGCCCAAGACTATGTTACAGTGTGATAGTAAAGCTGGTCAGTATCTGTGTGCAGTAAGCAATTCAAAGATATATCCCTGCATGCAAAGAATACAATTAACTTGACTCCCCTTGAAATCAACATGGTTTAGCCCAGGAATAACTTTCCTCTCTTAAGTTCAAGCTCCTTCTTAAGTCTGAATCAGGCCCGGGATCTTCAAATTCCTGCTAATAATTTTGTGCAGTCTTATGAAGGTGCATTTTAACCTGCTGCAGTGTTGTACCCATATATTGCTTTTCTGAGTACAATATTATTTTATCTTTTCTTAATTTGATTGTAAAAGTCAGTCTATCTGCATATTCTACATTAAATAATAGGACCGGTGCTGGCTGTTAGTCAGTTAAGGGGAGCATAATGCCATAGCCTCTGTTGGTGAATTAAAATTTCACTATGTTAAGTGCAAGCAGGAGGAGCCATGTTCACATCACTGACGTTCTGC
Organism: Limnodynastes dumerilii; assembly: GCA_011038615.1. Lineage (NCBI taxonomy): Eukaryota > Metazoa > Chordata > Amphibia > Anura > Limnodynastidae > Limnodynastes > Limnodynastes dumerilii. The sequence continues at coordinate 396,049 of WWET01000316.1, forward strand.
TTGTGTACAGAGTGCGTATACTACCCCTTTGGAAGGCCCATTTACATTTGGAGGAAAGGCAATGGGGTGAACCCCGCTCTGTAAAGAGCATATTTACAAAAAGGAAAAAAACTCCCACTTGCTCACTGCACAGGGCTGATCTATGGTAGAGAGTACCAAAGAACTGGATTGTAAATGATGAAATGCAGGCGTTTTCTGTGGTTGTGGGTCCCCATAGCGAACGCCCCTATTTCAAAGGGCCGTTCGCTCCTAGCCAGTTCCAAACTAGCTGAGATGTCAATTGCTTATGCCTTGATGAGGCAATGCAATCGATCCCTGGAGCACCGAACACGGTGCTCCGAAAGGTGAGTTCCCCCAACCCGCTCCTTAACCCAAACCCTAAGTTCCTCCCCCCCCCCCCACGCCACCCCCCAGTCCCCCCCCGCG
>WWET01000316.1:396499-409525 GCA_011038615.1 Limnodynastes dumerilii
CCCCCGCAGCCTAGGCTTTCATGCTGTAAGCTTTTCTGACGACCCTCCATGCGTGCACACTTGGTGGGAGAGGGAATGTATTCAAACGTACAGTAAAGGCTTGCTTATGACCTTAATTACGATTCTCATTTACGCACCGGCTCCATTTTCTGAGAGGTGCGTAACATTTAAGGTACAATGACTGAATGGCCATTGTATCATGTTTGAAATGCTCGACAATAAGAAAATTGCTATTGGTAACAAGAACCTATCCCTAACTGTTTCCAATAGCGAAACAGCTGCGGCGGCTGTGGTTAGGGTTAGGGCTTTGACTGTGGCGGTTGCGGCAGGCCTGAGGTTACGGCTTAAGAAAGGAGGGTTAGAGTCAGGGCTTGAGGGGAAGGTTAGGGTTAGGCTGTGGGACATGGAGGGTTAGGGTTAGGGGAATACTTACCTTTTCAAAATAGAAATCTTAGCGGCTTCAGGAACCACAGCATTGCCATAATTAAAGATGGAGACTGCAGGCAATTTCCAGCAGTTAATATTTAACAACCATACAATTGTCTTTCAAAAAAGAGACCATCGTATCTTCAAACCACAGATGTATATTCAAAACAAGCTGCAGTGATGAACAGCTTCCATGCTATCATCGCTGGTGAAATTTGCCTCTGCACCTCTGTTTTTACCAGAACACAGTGACCAAACCAGCCTGCATTTTACTCATAACTACTATCTGCATCCATTGTGCAATCTCTAGACACAACCATGTGATTAGATTTGACCTATGGAATTTCCCCTCTATTATTAAAAGCAGCCTCCAATATTGCCTTGCAAAGCTCTGTTAATGAAATATGTGCTGAGAGATATTCTTGTATTTAGCTAAACATTACTTAACCCATTAATCATTCTAAGCTGGAGTTTTGTCTATTTGTGTTATGCACAGAAAAGGAATTCGGAATGATTGTTTACACATACAGCTTGTCAAAGCATTCATTCCCCTTAAAAGTCAACAGATTTGTCTCCATTACACATGACACTTACAGAGATTGCTCTGGGCAGCATTATTAAGCTGAAACAGTAGGATTTAAAGTACATTTGCAAACTCATAATTCATTATTTGCAGATTTAAATAAACAAAACTGCAAAAGTTTTTAGCCCATTTGCTTTGGAAACTTCAACGATAAACTTGCCCATCTGGGCCCCATAAATACCAGTAGATAGGGTGACTAGAAATATTGCAGGTCTTCAAGTGCTCACTCAAAACACACCTGTTCAGGCTAGCCTGCCCCTCCTTCACTTAACATCCCCACTGCATCCTAGATTTATCCCTTCTTTTCCTTCCTTCTCCCTCTTCTCCGCTCACACCAGCAGTCCACTTCCTTCCCCCTCCTTATGTCTTCTGTAAGTTCATCCCTCCCACATAAGGCCTGATTCAATTAACAATTCCACTGCAATAGACGGGAAAATGTTTGCGGTGCGCGTTATCCCATCTATTACGGTAGCTGATATGTGCATCTCTATGAAAACATGGAAAAAAAATTAGCACAATTAGCTTTGCACCACAAAATACGGGACTACGAGGCTAATTGAATTGTGTTAGCTCACGTGTGCAATGCCCTCCATCATAATGTTGTTCCCACCTCTACCACTCCCTTCTCACTTCCTACCCTTTTACCCCGTCCACATCTGGTGGCTCCCTCTCAACCTCTCACTGCACTCTATCCCCTCCTCCATGATCTGGAAAGCTTGACACCTCACATTTTGCCTCCATGTCTGTGCTTGCTTAACGTTATTGTATTTTTGTGATATTTTTATATTTAATTTCATTATATACTATGCTGTCCATCCCTACCCTGTATGTCTGTACTATGATTTGTTATTGTATTTTGTACAGCGCTGCAGACACCTTGTGGGGCCTTACAAATAAACGATAATTATAATAATAATGTAATTTTTTTTAACCCTAGTACCTAAGTTTTTACTGTGGTGCCCTGCATTACATGACTTTACACATGGAGAATAGGCACATACTAGCAATGACACTGGAGTTGACACCTATTGTCAGATCTCTTGTGCAGACAGCCGTCCTCTCTGCTAGAAGTTCTGGGGAGCTGCAAGGCAGCCTTAAGCTCTTCGATTAAATGAACTCCAGAGTCGTCAGATGCACTGTGCTGAATTCAGCACACAGGTCTTTCTGCATTTCATTCATTGGCATTCTGTACACATTTGCTCACACACTGGTTTAATTTCTGAGTTTTCTATTGTTGCACCAGTAGATGGAAAAATCTGAAAAACAAAATCTGCTAGGGACGAATGACATCTGTGGAAGGAATCTCTTTTTATGTATTCAGTTGTCTCAGGCTGCAATGCACCTTAATAACAGCAAGGACTTTCAGTACACATTCTTTCAATACAACAACACACATATAAGGGGACCATTACCTAATACAGGATTACCATATGAGAAGTAAAGGCTGTCCATTATTTTAAATAATAGCTGTTGACTGAATGATAACTATAAATGTATGGCTATTTAAAGACACATTTCCAATTATCTGTCTCTATCAGAAGACAGCTTGTCCTGACAGTATGGTAGGCCATTGTCTCCCTAAGCTCCTTTGTACAACCAATGAATGAGGCCTTGTGGCTCAGCTTTGTATACTGGTTACCAAATACAGTTCAGATTCGAACACTAGCTACCAGCATTGTACACTTGTCAATAGATATGATTCAGTTTAAATATTAGCCAATGGAATGTTTGGGAGACTTACAAAATCAGGGCATTGCTCAAGGATCTTGAATTGAGCTTCTAAGTAATTACATTTGTAGAATAGGCTTAGCTTGTAAACTAGTTTGTTAAACACAAATTTCCATTATAATATACAGGCCACGGAATAGAATAATTAAGAACTACTTAGCTATCCTATAGAAGACAGTAGTTAATTCCATACCAGTTATTTGCAAATCCACTGATCAATGTTTGAAATACTTCCACACATTGGTCCAGATTCAGAGATCCAGTTTTCTCCCATTCCCCCACCCATGCTATCCAATCAGAAAGCACTGTGACAAGACAATAATGCACAGCCACTAAAACCAGAGGCTTCCCCCACACCCTAGACGAACCCCTACATGATCATTGTTAGAAGGTAGTAGGTTGGATGAGGTAATTTCCAGGCGATGGCAAGATGCGAGTTGACTGTGGATTCACTTCACTCATACGATGAACTCCTTCAGCACCATTCCGACCTTAGAATATCAAACATGTATGACGAATCATATCTAAGACCTGGGTATAAAACTCTGGGCCCTGAAACCCTTCCCCCCTTAAACCTTTTCATGGGAAAGGTTTTTGTTATGTTCAAATTTTTGTATTGTACCACTTTCCATTTGCATGGTAATGTAACAATTGTACTTTTGCAGCTGTTATATTCTATCATCAGACTGTATGTACAATCCTTGTGTTGTTGTTATACGTCAATAAAAACATATACAATAAAATGAAAAAAAAAAAAAGAAAGCATTGTGGCACATTATGCTAAGTGCCCTCAGTGCCATCCAGATTTGCGCTCCTTCCCCATAGGTCCATACGAGTGAGATAAGTGGATCTGGCTTCGCTATCATAAGTCTGGGCCCAGTCCAGTGTTGGTAGTCACTATGATCACTGACTTTTTTTTTTTTGAGATTATGCCAATATGCTAAATAATAAATAAACACATTAGTAATAAAACACTGATCCTCGCATCAATCTAGTTATGGATATCCTGAACCGGATTCAGAGATCCGTTTTCATTTGGAGCATATTTTTAGGATCGGATCAACTGCACATGCGTAGTAAATTTTTCCACGCAAGTTACGTAGTATTTACGCACGGAAGTCCATTAGCCACGGACTTGTGAATCGCACTTAGGGACACACATGCAGAGAGGCGGTGTTGAAGTCCGTACGGTCAAAGTTACATGAGTGTGGACGGGGGAGGCATTTAAATGGACATTTGAGGGCGTGGTTAGATAGATACGCACGTACGTAACTTACATACGCCCGTAACTACACACATAGAAGTAAGGGTGTGTGAGGGGAGCGTCATGGGTGTTACCTGGCTACTTGCGTGCGTGTAATTGCGTACCTTTAATAAACGTATCACTGATACTAAGTCTGATCATACATAACCCAGTGTTCTGCATGATGCCAGCACTACTGATATTTGTGGCATTATCTAGCATAACCCTTTATTTGTATTATAACAGATAGCTCATTGACACTATCCATTAGATAGCTAAGTACATAACCCGAGATAGGAAATAGTGATTCCTCTAGTAAACACACACATGAAGGTTGTGCACAGTGTAATGCTTGCAGAGGGAAGGCTTGGCTGAGCTAAGCGTGGGAATGAGGAGGCCTCACAGAGTTCATGGTAAGTGGCTTGTAGCCAATAAAATAAGGTCTGTGACCTTACAGCTTTTTCTTACATAAACCAGCTAAGCAATCACTTGGAATTTGCAACTTTAAAGCTCTCACAGAGGCTTCATTGTATCGGCGATCACTATGCCCGGGTCGGCTTCTCTCTCTCTTTTATGACTACCTATTATACAGACAATCACTACCTTGCATCCTAACAAAAAAAAGCACATACACAGGAGGTTGATTTATGACTTCTTCTGCACAGTCAAATGCACTAGAAATAGGCCCAGGTTCATAAGAGACCTGAGATTTTCTGTATATTACCCTTTTTATTTTCTTTTATTCTGTCATTATCATAAGGTAATGTACATGCAATTTCCTCATAAGATGAATGGGGCACATTATGCGTCGTCTAGTTGCATTTTGAGAAAAAGCACATTTGCACATTTTATAACCACGAACAGAATTCTTCTTTGTTGCTTCATATGTGAGAAATGCCAACTCACCTATAGTGTCTGAAAGATAGAGCAGATCCTCCCAGAATATAATGAGAGCAGTCCACAGTTTCCCTTTTGATGTTCCCTGATGGCGGAACTCTCGATGCAGAGGTGGAACTTATGAGCTGTGGGCCCATGTGAAAAAATATGCTTTGTCCTGATGATATCCAAGGACAGTTGCAGTCCCCAGTTAGAAAGTTTCATTTCCGAAATAAGAACATAAGAAAGTTCCTTTTCAGATGTCCCTATTTTGAATACCCCCCAGTTTAGAATTTTTTTTCAGAATGGGTGAGTATGTCGATCGGCATACTCACCCTTTTCTCGTTTGGAAACGCGGCCGCTGCCGCAGGACCCGCACCACAGGAAAGGTGAGTAACCTCTCCAGGGTTAGGGTCAGGCTGCAGGGGAGGGAGGGTTAGGGTCAGGCTGTGGGAGATGGAGGGTTAGGGGCAGGCTGCGGGAGATGGAGGGTTAGGGTCAGCTTGCGGGGAAGGGAGGGTTAGGGTACTGAAAGAGTAGTGTTATGGTTAGAATTAGGGGAAGGATTGGGGTAGTGTTTTTGCCTTACCTTTCGCAGTACAGAAAGTTCGGTGCTCCGTGGATTTATTGCTATGCTTCATCAAGTCATATGCAATCAAAATCCCAGCCAGTTCGAAATTGGCTGGGAGTGTAAACGGTCCTGTTGAAATAGGGCCGTTCTTTCCGGAGACCCACACCCACCCCAGGTAACCCGGTGGGGTGCAGTAATGACGGCTGTGGGCCCTTGTATCAGCACAGGTCCCGATGCCGCTGCACCTGTTGCACCAATGGTAGTTCCACCCCTGTCTCAATGGATTCAATTCATTATAGTGACACCCCATCACCCCAACAACATTTTTTTTATTTCTCTTTTGACATTTTTTGCATTTTCCATCTAAGAAAACCACGTGTTGGGTTTCTTTGGATATATGATTCTTTGGGCAGGAGACCAGGATCATTACGCCGAATGCAGGCAAGGCCTTTGCCTTAAGATTTACACACCTACCCCACATAAGATGGGAACAGGTTTGAAAGCTGGATTGTACATAAGGGCAGAATCCAGACTTTACTGTACAATTTGCATCCCTCCCCCCTCCCACAGAGCGGGAACGATTCCACATGCTGCTCTGTCCTGCTCCTTATCAAAAAGGGGTGTTTTCCGATGCTAGTGATTGGAAAATGCCCCCTTGTGGTAAGTCTGGATCTAATCCATTGATATGCTGATAATGAACTGTCTGTTTACAATTTGGAACAGATCCAGACCTCCACTACCATAGTGGTCAGAGCTGCTGCCACATTGGTTTCGGAGGTCCGATACCAGATCCCCACCAGAAATCCACATGGGTGAGGAAAGGCCACTACTATCATTTATAAGTGACAAGTGACTCCTACCTTAAGATTTACACACCGTCACCATGTAAAATGGGAGTCTGGAGAGTATGTAAGGGCTGAAGCCAGACCTTACTGTACTATTTACATAGATCTCCCTTCCCACAGAGTGGAAGCGCTTTCGCTTTGTGAGACGTCCCTTCCCGCAGTCAATTCTTAAAACAGGATGGAATTTTGGTCATATAGGATCCAAATCCATCCCGGAAAAGTGAAACCCACGCAGGCACCACTTTCCAGAAGGGATTTGGAAAACTCATAATCGTAAAACGCCCCCTTGTACGAAGTCTGAATCTGGTTCTTTATTATTTAAAAATAAGCAATCAACATTTTTAACATGTTTTTCCTTAATTAAGCTTATGATTTTCCAATATTCAACACAATTTTGGCAGTACAGAACAAAGAGGTACTTTAATGGATAAACTCAGTAATAAGAACCTGAACTAGATAGAATGACAGGCATGCTAAGACTAACAATTGTTAATTCTTTTAATGAACGCCATCCAGTTGGAGATGGCTATAGCTGTTGGCTTGAAATTTTCTCCCTATTTCTGTAGTTTGGTGTCTAAGATGACCACAGTATTATAGAACTCTGTTCCTCTTACAGGATATTGCTTTAAGTATAGAAAAAAAGAAATCTGGAACCAACGTCAGGCAAATTATTGTATTACAAATGAACAAAACTTACTATGCCAGGAATTGATTATAGGATCACAGGTAAAGGTTTATATTTCACATAAAGGGTTTAAAACATATGAACTAGTTCTAAATAATTTGTTATTTTGACAGCAAATCCTGGACAATATTTAATCCACACACTAAAATTATTTAAATAAGCAGAAGGAAGGAAGATTAAAGTCACAAATACAAAATCAAAACAAGTCATAAGTAAAGAGAGTCACGAATAAACATAGAACATGCTCAGCTCTGAATTTCTGTCCATTGGCAGGTCCCAGGGTTACTTCAAATCAGAGCCGCGGGAGCTACTTATTTTAGAAATATGAAGACCATTTAGACAGCAGGCAGGTATAATAGGATTTCATCATTTTGCAAAGTCTAGATTAAATAAGTAAATCTTCAGGATAGGGAAACTACTCCTGGTGCTGACTGGTTTACTGAGCTAGTATATTGAGCTGGTTTAAATAATTGAGAAGGGATATACACAATGCCATCCTTCTCCCTATACATAGTTCTCCCAACCCAGGCTGGTAAAAGCATAGAGCAGCCCTGTTTGCAAGCTTACACTCTACAGGATAATGGTGATGGGCAAGTGCTATATACCACACAGTGTAACAGCCGGCTTGTATGGTAAAAGTGCTCAGTGCTCTGTATGATCCAGTCACACAGCAGTGTTAGTAGCAGAACGGAGGGGAATTTTAGTATGGAAAGAAAAGTTTTCTTTGCTTTATTTAGGTGGCCCGGTTGGTACATTGATGGCAGCAGGAAAGCATTTTATCGTGTAGAAATGTTTGTACATAGTGAGATCCTGGGGCCAGATCCAGACCTAAGTTCACTTTAAGTACGATCTCGTAGCACATTTACGCGATCTTAAGTACTATGCACTCCCCCAGGACGCACGTAATTTACTAGATTTACGATTTATCAAACACTACCTTAACCTTTCCATGCGTAAATACGGTCGTACGTAATGGATTGTCGCACGTAACGGCCTAACCCGGCCCATGCTGTACAATTTAAATGCCTCCCTCCGCCTACAATGCGTATTTCCGGCTGTCATATAGATGACCCCCCCTTCGTTCTGCAGTGCATACAAATAGTTGAAATGACGCATGCAGCTCTTGTACTTAACTCTGTGATCTGGCCCCTGGTGTATATTCCCACTTGAACGGCTGCAGATTTAGACTGCCCTGAACAGGGGTTCCCTGAAGATGTTTTGAATGGATGAAATCTTATCTAAGCCATTAGAATGAAAGGTGCTTTATCTGTCTGGGACAAGGGTTTAGCACCAATTGTTAATAGGAGGGGGTGGCAGGTGGCCCCTTTACAAAAAGGATATAACATTGGTCGGAGTTGTTGATTTAGTAGCAGTATTTTATTTCCCGCCCTAATCTAAAAGCTGTGAGCCATTATTCACTGCGCAGTACCAAACTCACAGCTGACTTACGCATGTAGCGTATATATTACACATTATTTTTTTTGTCTGGATCCGGCCCTTTGTTCTCAAGTAAGCATAAAGAGATATCATTTAGAAATGGGCATGAATGCTATTTTATGGAATTATATTATTTGGAATTGGAATAGGCTTTATTATGGTAATGGCCCAGATCCAGAACAACGCTTGTGAGAGAATTTACGTGTGACGGAGAGACGTAAAATCGCGTTTTGGTAAGTACTGCGCATGCGCACCATAGAAAATACGCTCAGTAACGTAGCGTAATTGTGAACGTGTGGGCCATTCACGTATGTGTCATGTAAATACTTACGTGTGGGCGTGCCAATTTTACGTGCGTCCAAAATACGTCTGAAATACGTGAAGTAGGCGGGGGGTGGTATTTAAAGTGTACAGTATGGGCGTGCTTAGCTGCGTAAATACGCGTTGCCCATACAGACGTGTGCGGATCACTTACGTTGCCAAAAGTTAAGGTAGGGTTTGGAAAGCGTATCTTGACAAAATACGTACATTCAAGGGGTGTGACAAGGGGAGTGTATAGAAGGTACGCACGCGTAAATACGCTACGCGAGGAAACGTACGGCAAACGTAGTTCTGGATCTACCCCAATGTCTATAAGCAGAAGTGTTTGTAAGCACAATTGAAATTATTATGCAAATGTAGCTAAAAATCCACAAGAAATCCAGCAAGAATGTCCATGATATTAATGGACAAAGGTGGAACAATCCTATGGGCCGGATCCAGACCTACGTTCCCTTTACATTTCAATGCACGGCGTATTTACGCTTTCTTATTACTAGGCGCTCCCCTCGGTCGTACGTATTTTTGCTGTTTTACGCTTTCCAAACCCTGCCTTAACGTTTCCAAGCGTAACTGCTGTCGGCCGTAATGGCTGCACGTGTTTACGCGCCTAAGCGCGCCCATACTGCATGATTTAAATGCCTCACCCTGCCTCCGAAGCGTAATTACACGTGTCATATGGCTGGCACGCCCTTCGTCCATAGTTACGCTGTTGATCATAGGCGTGTAAGTATATTCAGAGTTTCAGGTCGTAACATCTGCGCAGAACATGCGAAACAGCGTTTTTACAACTCCGGTGAGTGTAAATACGCTAGCGGGCGTAGCTTTGGATCTGGCCCTATGTCCCGAAATCACGAGCAGTCACTCTGCCATGTTGGTGTGTATGCGCAGTACCGGAATTTACCAAATTCTGCAAATGGGTTAAATCCATCAGATATTATGTTTTTACATTGTTTCACAGACATCTGCAACTTATTTACTATACAAGTAAAATTATCCAGGGCTTATCCATGTTTAAAATATCTCATTATAGCGCCCCTCTAACGTTGTAATACAGACAGTAGGGTTCATTGTATTTATCAGGGTCCAAACATTCACATCTATCAGATATATTCTACTCCTGGCACACCAACTGGTAAGAAACTAACAGTTCTATGATGCATTGAAAGCTATCAGCTATGCCTAAGCAGGCAGGGGGGCATGCTGGGAGTTGTAGTTTCACAACATCTGTGGCTAGTTACTAATTTGTGGAAAAGGAAAAGTGAAGATGTTGCCCATAGCAATCAGATTCTAGCTGATATGTTCTAGTGTGTAATAGGAAAGTGAAAGATTAATTGCTATAGGCAACATCTCCACTTTTCCTTTTCTACAGTTTAGTAAATCTAGGTCCTGGAGTGTCAAAGGTTGCCTATGCCTGACATATATCTTGGAACTCCGATAATCACCAGCAGGTTCAGTCAGGAGGCTTTAATTCTTCCTATGCATCAATCAGATAAATACTGGATCATCGCTGAGGTCCTGGCTATATGTAGCAATCTAGTAAATACAATTAATGATGGATCCCAAAGCAAATTCACCAAATAGCCCATATAGATATAGGGCCTGATTCAACTGACCATGAATGACTGCGTTAAGTTGCTTGCGATGCAAATTAGAGGTGCGTATTAAAATCCACAAATACCATATTAGACAGTTATATACACAATTTGCATCGCAACCAAAATAACGTGCTCTTTGCGGTTAATTAAATGGGGCCCATAAAATGATAGAACTATATTTAATGGAATAAAATATAACGTTAGAAATGCAACACTCATTCTCTCCAAAATTCTCCATTTTTTTTTTTGTTCGTGTTTCTTGCTTTTTTTTGGTTTATGAGAAAAGTAAAACATTATGCTAGCAAATAGCTGTGTCCAGTCAGTCAGTGTTTATTTCTTGGTAACAAGAAACCTATTGATTTGAACTCATATAATTATAGCCACAATCCCCAACTCATCGGAAGCTTATGTAAAGATTCATGCTGCAGTGATATCTCATAACCTAGATGTTTCCTGGGTCGCTTCATTATTTTAATGAGTATTTCAATTACCTTAAGCATCCATATTCTCTATACAATACTGTAAGTCCTTTGTTATCATAGACTCAAGGGGCCGGATTCACAACCCCATTTTTTATATACGTCCCTAATTTTCCGAATCTAGCTACTATGCATGCGTCGTAACTATTTTACGCTATCTACGTAGCGTTACATTACGTAGATTGCGTACAAGTGATCTTTAAAGAAATAAAAAATGGGGTTGTGAATCCAGCCCAAAAACACCATTTTATGATAAATCAGAATAAGTTATCCACTCATTGTAATATTTCAAGTAAGTTTATATATACATACTAACCATATAAAACTGTTTGTGATAAAAAGTACATGTGTGAAAAAGAGGATTAAATGTCATCTAATTGAATGGAAAAAGGGGAAAATGGGTATCTAGTTTTATGTTACTAATTTATCTTAAGGTGGATGTCTTTTGTACAATCACAGTTACAGACTTCTGCAGAATTGTGCTGGTTTTATTCTAATAGGAGAGGTCTTCCCTGGTGCAAGCTGTGGCAAAAAAAACCCCATTGAAAATAGAATGTGTCTTTTGAATGTAAAGGACTTCCTGTAGGTGCCAAGTTCAATAAAGCATGTAAAATAATTAAACATGCATAGAAACACTGAACGTGGTAGCAGATAAGAGCCACGGGGCCCATTCAGTCCACCCAGGTGTTTTTTCTTAAACTATATCATACTGACCCTTGACCCTATATGACCCTAAATTTAGTTTAAGATTTAGGATACGCTTATATTTATCCCAAATCTGTTTAAACTGTTACTCTGTTACTCAGATGGTGGAAGAGGCCATTACGCTATTTATTGTTAAGTGTATTGCAAGTAGGAGCATTTATTGAACATATGAAGCCTGAATGTAGGATACATATATTAATAATGACTATCATTGCTCTTCTGCTATTCAAAAATATTCAACTGTGTGCCCAAACGATTGTGTTACCAGCGCATTTACCAAGGCAGCAGCACGTTGGGCCGTGATCCAGATTCAGATCCTTGATCCAGATTTAAGATTGTTTTACGTACCTAAGTTACGCACTACTGAGCATAATGCACTCCCGTCTCACGTACGTAACTTTTCCTTGTGTACCTCTGTGTGTATGTAATGACATGTATGTAAGTGCCTGACCCAGCACATACCATACAATTTAAAGGCTACCCTTCGCCCCTAATGTGTATTTTCAGCTTGCGCAGAGATGTCATGCCCTATCGTACGGAGTTACGTATGAACATAATTACGATGAGTAACATCTGCCTCACGCATGCACAGAGCGTTCCCACAGCCAGATTTACGCATACAGGGTGTGTAAACTGGCTGTCGTTATTAAGACTGAATGAGGCCCATTACGTATTGCCTATATATGGTAACATAGGGCCTGATCCAGAGCTATGCTGGGCCGCTGCCTGTAAGTAAGGTGAGCGTAGCTCTGGAGCACTCCCCCAACACTCCCCCTGTGGCCGGCGTAACAACCCACTGTTACCCCGGCTGAAGACAACCCTAACTTCAGCTGGCGTAACAGTGGGTAATTACACCGGCCACAGGATCGTAAGGCCCTAACCCAGCCCTCCTAATTTCCCTCCCTCCCCCACCTACCTTCCGTAACTACAGCGTAGTTACGGTGCTGCACGCCCCTTCGTCCATAACTACACTGTAGTTACGGACGCCCGATCCAGGACTCCCTGAAAAAGCGATTACGCCGGACAACATCTACCCGCACCATGCGCAGAAATGCCGTTCTTACGCATATGGCCGCTGTACCTACGTCTGGATCAGCCCCATACCGTATACCTTCCAGTAGTCCAACATATACTTTGGGATTTTACTTTATTTTACTTATCATCAGACTTAATAAAGACTTACCTGTCCATAATCTTCTATTCTTCTGCACCTGCACAGAAAATTCAAGCTGCAGCCACCGCCATGGAATAACAGCGCTGGGGATCTTCAGAGACAGTAAGTACAGTATAAATGCCTGAACTATGGGATTCTATGACGGCCTCTTAAAATAGCAGTGCTACCTTTTTCATATAGTCTATGGTCTTAAATACGGAAATGCAGTGAAAGGAATTTTACAAAGAAAGCAGATGGTATCTTCGTATTGTAGCGCTCTCTTTCATAAATGTAGCCCTTAATTGCTTTAACATTGCATTATTATTATAGTTTAAGTATTGTAATGTATAGTACTGCTTTTAGCTCCCCTTGGATTCAG
>WWET01000316.1:409544-443616 GCA_011038615.1 Limnodynastes dumerilii
AGCAGGAAGTATGTCTGCATTGTGAAAACAGTGCTTAAACTTTCTCTAGTGCGATTATATGAACAGACATTATATAAGCTCTTCAGCTGTGACTGCACATTTTACTGTACTGTGTACATTACTCCACATAGCACAGTCAGTGCTCAATGAATCATACTGTATCAAACACAGTGTCTAACAAGTACACCACCAATTTAAATTTACTATTGTTTGAACATTAGGGATTATATTTCATTCAAGAATAAAACGAAAGCTACATTTTCTAAGAGTCATAACCACTTTCTTCTTATTGGTCGCTTTACATTGTGCATTCTTATTGGTGGACACTTTGGGCCTGATCCAGAGCTACGATGTAGCGCTGAGCGTACTAACGCTCAGCGTTACATCGCTGACTCCCCTGGCACTCCCCCTGTGCGGGTGTATAGCCCCTTCCTTACGCCGGCTGAAGGCTACCCTAACTTCAGCCGGCATAAGGAAGTGTGCGAGCGTATGGCCGCTTAGCCCGCCCTCCTACCCTCATTTAACTACCTGCCCCCACCCACCTACACTAACCTGAACGTAGGGACGCTGGTCCCACCAGCAGTAACGTGAGCGTAGGGACGCTGGAGGACGTCCCCTCCAGCGTCCCTACGGCGCTACTATGGACAACCGATCTACGATCGGGCGTTTCCATAGTGACATAGCATGCGCATTAGGGCTATGGCCGCCGTACTAGCGACGGCGGCCGTAGCTCTGGATCAGGCCCTTTATCACAGATCTTAATTTGCAAAAGACCCTATGATTGTCCAATTGGTTGTCAGAAATAATAAAGGATTCTGTTTAAGTGCATGGATAATAGATTATTGTTTAAGTATAGGATTTGTACATTTTACAGAATTGATTCTAAAAGCTTGTATGACATTTTCAGATATTGCTTTGTATATATGCATACATGCACAGCGCAGCTTTGAATTTAAAATTTACGACATTTTACTGAACCAAAAATTAATAATACAGAAATGCGTGAGGATGAGGAGGAAACGCAACGGGGGATAACTAATAGATTCTGTTGTTCAAAATAGTGCACGCAGAAGAACTTCCCCTGCACCCGTAACCAGGGGCCATATTCAGACCTCCGTCTTTTGTGCCCGTCCATCCGTAATTAACAGATTAAAGTTACTGTGCATGCGTAGTAATTATTGTACGCTATTTACGTAGCATTTCGCTACGTGGATTGCGTACATGTGGTCTTTAAGACCGCGTGTACGCAATCTATGTAGTGAAACGCTACGTATCAAGACGAATGTAGTTCTGGATCTACCCCCATATGTCTAATTACAGAATGAGATAAGCGTTAACTAATCTATACAGCAATATCACATTTTATAACTGTGCACCTCTAAAGATAGAATGACAACAGCTACTCCCAGTAATGTGTTAATCTGTTTGGATTATAAAGCCACCTATATATATATATAAAGTACATCTGATAGAATAATAAGTATACACATGAAGCAACTAAATACAGTTCATTCATTGTGAGCCACCATTTCACTAATTACCCTGTTAAATACCAAAGCTCATCCCCTTACACACAGCGCTTCTGAGAGTTGAACCAACATCTGTGCACACACCCTTTTTTGGGTAAAAACGAATAGGAACTTCCATATGTAACAACCCCTAAAAAGGTCTACAACACCGCTCACTACCAAACACTGATTGAACAAGCCCAGGGGCAGGTACAAAATCCGGGACACAGTCGTAAACGGATGTAAATATGCACTAATTAAATAATAATTCTCTCATCTGTAGAGTATTACACATCATTTCATACCTAAAAATTATTGAATAGTGTAAGAATAATGGTTAAATGGTTCTGCACTGCAAGCCACTTGCGTAAGTCCCCTTGCAAGTAAAATTTGGGCATGCGTGAGCCGCGAGACACGGCAGTGCCCATAACTCTGTACAACAGAGGGGAGTCACAGCGTTCCAGACCTGGTCTAGATATGGCTATTAGTTTCCGTGTATGCAATATGACCATGTGTGAAACTATATTGCGCTACCTTGTGTGCATGCATGCAACTTGCAAAATATGTTTACGTGGGATGTACTTAAAACACTTGTAGACTTTACTCGATATAAATTCGTGTACGGCTGTGCTCTATTGTTTTAAACATGGGTGTAGGCAAGCACTAATATAAATGTACGTGTCCTCCATTTTGCAAGCACTATGTTTGCAGCCAATTTTGAATCATGCCCAGGGTAGAGGTTTGTGGGGGCCCCTGCGTATATATAGGAACGGATTCACACTACCGGATGTATTGCATATACGTCCGTATTTTACAGTTTTTTTCTATTGCGCATGTGTAGTATTTTTTTTACGTGATCTACGTATCTTTTTGTTGCGTATATGCTGTCTTTACTGCATATATGCAATCTACGCAACGAAAAGATATGTAGATTACGTATGTGCAATAGCAAAAAACGGTAAAATACAGACGTATATGCAATACATCCGGTAGTGTGAATCCAGTCCATTATTTCATTTTTGTATTATCTTCAAATATATGTAATGAAAGAAAGAGATAAATATACATTATACCATACCACCAGCAGTATTGTACACAAGTGTTCAAAGCTATAACGCACTTAAAAGAATCTGACACAACATGATCTTAATTAATAAACCCCTTGCTGGACTCCAGAAGAATATTTGATTTTTATTTTAGTTATATATCTAAAAAATTTAAACCTAAAAAAGAAAAAAAAGAGAAGCACTATTCAGATACTTTAAAAAGAATATTAAAAATAAATTAAAACAACCAATATATAAATAATAACAGTATAGATAATAGACTAATACAAGAAAGGAATCTTTACTAAGTATCTTTTGCAGTTGAAACCTGAACTTCTCAAACGCACATCACCACCAAATACCTGAGTGTTTGACCAAAAACCCGGGTCTCGGCAAAAACACGAGTATTTGGTGGTGATGTGAAACGTCACTTTTTAGGAGACCTGGGTATAATGAACCGGAATTCAGACCCAGGAAAAAGGGTTTTTCCGTGTCTCATGCGGGAATGGTATCAGTGTGAAAGGTCCCGTGTTTTTTTTCAATGTCATTCACAAAGACACACGATTGGAGGGAATACAGCGCATGAGGATGATGTCATCACATGCTGCCACAGCACTGCAGACATCATGGCGCACTGATGAAATAAGGAGGTGAGAGAGCTCCTGGCTATTAGAGGGGAGGAAGAAATCAAGGCCCTCGAACAGTGAAATATGTACATATTTATTTTAACATATCAAAAAGTTGGAGGAAAGGGGCATAACAAAGACCCAACAACAAGTGGTCACCAAATTACAGGCCCTGAGAAAACAATTCTCTAAAGTCCACAACAGCCACAAGAAAAGTGGTACAGGGCGGATAAATTTGCCATTATATGAGCTTTATAACAAGGTGTTCGGCTGTTTAGCCAGCTGCAATCCGGTGGCCCTGTCTTACTCACTCACCGTGGCAAGGGAGACATCGTCATCATCCTAGACCAGTAAGGTCTCCAGAGTATCATCACCACTGATGTTCGAGGATACCCAAGATGAGGACAGTCCCTTGGACGACTCTCTTGTGACTGAAGCATCCTCCTCGAAACACCAATCTAGGATGAGTTAACTGTATGCCTAGCAACCAATCAGATAATGATTTTCATTTACCAAATAACTTCTAGAAAATATAGCTATAATCTGCTTTGTTTCTATAGGTAACATCATTTTTCCTCTTTAGATGTCCAATTAACCATACTTTATAAAGTTGTTTAACATCCAAATGATGATAGCCTCATTACACTTTTTATTACTAATTAATACTTTAAAGTCCAAAACATCATAGAGAGCAAATGTAGCCTAAACACTAATGCACAAAAACAATTCTATAAAGAAATTTCAATGGCCAAGAACAATTCAGAATGAGCATAAGTTCATTTGCTTTAATCAAATATATATTTTTTAATTAAATATCTGAATTTCAAAATAGCTTATGATGCTTTGACACTCAAAATTAGCTTAAGTACATTGCTTTCTCCCCAGTAGACTTCTTCACATAAAATAAATGTCACAGATGTGACTTTCAGACCAGCCAGTAAAAAATGAACCGAAGACCTTTAATTTAAATATTTCACATGAGAATGCCTTTTATTAAAAAATAATACTTCAGGATAGAGATATTCAGCTGTGTCACTGAGAAGCCAGAAAACTGTGAAAATGCAAGATAATTATGAACCTCAATTTAATGTGTTGGGAAACAGAATAAATAGCAAGCTGACAGCCATTATAGAAAAAGGAGGAGAACTACTACGTAATAAGCTAGGCTATGGTTATAAGCGCCAGACCGTCATCTAAAATACTGGACCCTAAGTGTTGTTATTGCTCATTTTCCTTACTTTAGTCTTTAATCACAAGCAGAATTTCAGGGAAGAAACAGTTATGCAGCGGCTCTAATGTATGAAAGGAAATATTCTTAGCTCAGTCTGGAAAATAGCATCAGATACAGGAAGTGCAGCTTCATTAGGCCAGTCACGGAGTAATGGGATCTAAAGAGGTTATTCTATTGTCTTATGGTTTGCTTTATAAAACCGTACATGTATCTATTTGGTTGTCTAGACTCGTACTACCTGTAAGACATGTATGTGATATTCCTCTTTTTTTAAACAAAATGGACAAATGTCAATATGGACTAAAATGTTAAATAATAACAAGAGACTGTATTAAAAGTTGGATGTATGCAGGAAAATGGTACCGTGCATGGTACTTCTGACCTGTTACGATGCCAACCTCCCGGGGCGTGGAGTCTAACCACTGGACGGTATTCGACAGAGTACCTGATGGTGGGGATGGACTTGGCTGCGAACAGGTGGCAGGTCGTGGCCCCCAGGGGGCAGCAACGCACAGTATGGTAGTATTGGAGATAGGAAAATAGGAGCTAGACAGAGGACAGACACCAGAGATGGCCTCAATTGTAGATAACAGAGGTAAGTATTAGAAAAATTAGAATTAAAATTAGGCAAGACAAGAACTAAGGCACAAATGGCCAGATCCAGACCTCTGTTGCCCGGCGTTAATACGCCGGGTGTAAGCGTAAGATCGTCTAAAAAGACAATCTGTGCATGCGCCGGGCAGATGTTGCCCAGCATTGCAGCAGCATAGTAATGCTGGAGGGGGCGTTCCCCTCCGTTACTACGCTGCAGTTAGTGCAGATAGGCGGGGGGAGGGAGGGTAATGAGGCTGAGAGGGCGGTGTTAGCATACTAATGCCGCCGTACCAGCATATTAACATTAGCTTACGATGGCTGAAGTTAGGGTAGCCTTAGCTGGCGTAAGCAAATGTGGGTCAAGGGAGAGTGTCTGGGGAGTGCAGCGATGGTACGCTGAGGGTTAGACCGCTCAGTGTACCATCGTAGCTCTGGATCAGGCCCAAAGAACCTAAGGAGTAGATCGAAGTTATCCAAAGTTGCCGTAAAATAAATTCACCATACTTACCCATTTATTATTTAAAGTTTCCAATCACTAATATTTTCAAAATAGAGACAGTCGATAATGAGCTATCCATAATAAATGGTGATGTATCTGTATCATATTAAAATCAAAACTAAATAAAAATTTAGTAAAATATTTCAAATTTCATCTCAGTGATCGCCACAATTATAAACAGGATTAAGTGAAAGAATTCTGGATGTTTATAAATGGTAAATGAATGTCTGAGTTCAAATAAACAGTATTTACTATGACAACTATAAAGGATTCTTTACTCCTGATCCAGAATTCAAAACTGGAAGTTCTTCTGAAGGCGGGGTAA
Source organism: Limnodynastes dumerilii (assembly GCA_011038615.1). Classification (NCBI taxonomy): domain Eukaryota; kingdom Metazoa; phylum Chordata; class Amphibia; order Anura; family Limnodynastidae; genus Limnodynastes; species Limnodynastes dumerilii. The sequence continues at coordinate 415,374 of WWET01000316.1, forward strand.
GATACATACAGAGTACACACTAGGTAGTATATTTATAAGAGTCGATTTTTTCAAGCGATTTGAAATAGACTGTTCTCAGCGCGATTTTACTGCAATTTTTTAGCAAAAATCGTGGTAGTCACTAACCAACGCTTTTTCAATGCGATTTTAAATACCCATCGACATGCATCAATTTTTCAAGGGCTAAATCGCTTTCCCTTGAAAACTCACCATCGCTTTATGTTTAAAAAAAAAAAAAAAAAACGAAGCGCAGCATGTCTGCATGGTTGCGCTGATAGAATTATAAGGCTCGACATTGCTGAGCCTTGTAGTAATATCAGCGTCAGCATGTTAAGCCTTCTAAGCATGCTGCGCTGTCTCCGGTGGCGGAAAGAAAAATAAAGTGTGGAAAAAACATATACAAATACATGTACATACATGTGTGCCTAAAATATACATTTGCACTTCATAATAATGCCCCCTACTCTGCAAAATTACCCCAGGTGACCACCCTGTTTATTAATAAATGTATTTTAAACTAATGTGTGTTGCATAAAGGCAATAAAATTATTTCACACTCACCGTTTAGCTGTCATCCTTCCTGGGAAGAGTTGCTTGTAGTTTCTTGTTTCTTTGCAGATAATCTTCTCCACTTGCTTGAAGAATCTTGTCCGCTTGCTTGAAGATTGTGTTCCGGTCCTTCCTTCTGCTCTTCGGCCTCTTCTGGCACTTGCCTCGGCGACAGGCTCCTTCCTCTTCTTTGGCGCCGCTCCTAATGACCATTCAGACACTAGAGGGCACCCTTTCATAGAAATGATGACGTCATAAACACTAGAGCGCTCACTAGAGCCCCCTAATGTAAATGATGTCATCATTTCTATAAAAGAGTGCACTCTAGCATTCCAGACATGCTGCGCTTGCATTTTGAAAAGAGAAAAACACATGTCTTTGACATGTATTTTTCAGGTACGGTGTGAGGGGCTTTCATTGAAAGTGCCCCACACATAAGGCGCTTTGTTTTTGTGCAATTTGCCGACGATCTAAAGGCGATTTAGTCAAATTGCCTTTAGTGAATACGGTGAATTGTATTTTATTAATGGCAAACATATGGACAATTTCTGTCCAGCTATGTTTGCCGGGTCGATTTTGCAAAAGGCTAAAGTTCCGGGATTTTGCCTTTAGTGAATACGGCGATGACATAATCGCCAGCAAAGTCCAAGGACTTTGGTCTTTTTTTGCAAAATCGACTTTTGTAAATATACCCTTAGATGAGAGGCATTTTCACTTTACATTAAGGGCGTAGAAGGGAGGGTTCATTTACCAGGAAAGTGGTTTTCCTTTGCACGCACAAAAAACTGGATACACTGGGGATCCACCACTTCTTCAAACCCACCACCCTTCAGTTATTATTATTAATTATTATTATTATTATTATTATATATAGAACACCTGTCACCCACCCCTGGAGCCACACTCCAAATCCCCCACTACACACACTAGGGATCATTTTTGACAGCAGTCAATTAACCTACTAGCATGTTTTTGGTAGGAAACCAGCCTAGTCCAGGAATCAAACTCATAACCTAAGTGATGTGAGACACAAGTGCTAATCACTGAACCACCTTCACAAGGAGACAGATGAAAACATGCTCCTCAATCAGAGGATTACAATCTTCATAGGCTTGGGTAAGCTTTAGCCAGAGAATTAAAACATTAAACAAACAGCACAACTGTTGCCAACTACAGAACTCCACAAATCCCTCGTCTATAAAACTTTTGCACAGACATTACAAAATGTAATGCTATCTGTGAATGTAATAAAAGTGCTAACTGCATAACCCTTCTGAAATTCTTCTTGTTTTTGTGTAATAGGTTTGTTTCATCATTTGCTTATTTTTTTATGGGTTTAAAAAGGAAGTTTAGAAATGGTTACAACACTTGGAGTAACACTGGTCTAACTGCAGCACATACGTAATACCTAAAGCTTTGGCCGAAATCTCAAACTCCAAGGGCTAGATTTACTAGACCGCGGAAAAGAAAAAGTTGAGATGTTGCCCATAACAACCAATCACATTCTAGCCGACATTCTCTAGTATGTAATAGGATGGAATTTCCTCACTCTGGGCCAGATCCAGAGCTAAGTGCACTTTAAGTACGATCGCGTAGCGTATTATCCTGACAGTCGTAACTGCCTAACTCAGCCCATACTGTACAATTAAAATGGCTCTCCTCCGTTTCCATTGCGTAATAATGGCTAGCGTAGGGTTGATACGCCCCTTTGTACATAGTTTCGAAATAGTTACGATGTGTAACATCTGCCATGCGTAGAGCGTACAAACAGTCGAAGTTACGCAAGCAGTTTGCATAACGTCGCTGTCGTACTTAGTTCTGGATCTGGCCCTCTATCTTTTAAGTATGTTGTTGACTCACTATTGATGTTGCCCCACAGTTTCACTCCAAAGTAATTATTTTTTACTTATAGTTTTAAAGTATGTCTTGGATAGTTTTCTGATTATCATAAATCATAAAAAATGTTCAGCTCTTTACAGACTTTGCAACATAAACATAGAAAGTGACAGCAAATAAGAGCCATGTGACCCATTCAGTCTGCCTAGTTGTTTATTTAAAACTATGCTGACCCTAGACTCTATTTACCTTCAATTTAGTTTGAAATTAGGATATCCTTATATTTATCCCAAGCATGTTTAAACTGCTCTACTGTGTTAGCCTCAAGCATCGCAGATAGACGGCTATTCCACTTATCTACCACCCTTTCAGTGCACATTTCCTCTGAATCCACCACCCTCCTATTTATATTCATGGTCTCATATTCTATTACATCTCTTCCTTTGAAAATTGCCCCCTCCTCGAGTTGTTCACAACCCTTGATATATGTGAAAGCTGCTATCATGTCCCCCCTCTCCCTTCTCTGCTGCAAGCTATACATCTTTAGTTCCTCTAGCCTTTCTTGGTATGATTTGTGACACAGGGCATGGACCATTTTAGTTGATCTTCTTTGCACAGTGTCTAATGTATTTATGTCTTTTTGAAGATATGGCCTCCAGAACTGAACACAGTATTCTAGGTGAGGTCATACCAACGATCTATAAAGGGGCATCACTACTTCTCTCTTTCTGCTACTAATTCATCTCCCTATGCAACCTAGTATCTGACTTGCCTTTCTCATTGCTTGGCTACCTTTAAGTCACAGAAAATAATGACTCCTAGATCCCTTTCCTCCTCAGTAGTTTCTAATGAAGTGCCAGTAATAATATATTGATCTTTTGGGTTTTTGTGCCCCAAGTGCATGATTTAGCAATTTTTTGGCATTAAATTGCAGTTGCCACACTCTAAACCCATTCAATAAGATTTGTTCCTTTAACAGTGTTCCCATCAATTTCCCTACTACTGATGTTAGACTCACTGGTCGGTAGTTTGACGCTTCTTCCCTATTTCCACTTTTATGCAGAGGGACGACATTTGCTATTTTCCAGTCCTCTGGAATTACCCCAGTTATTAGTGACTGATTGAATAATTCAGTTAATATTTTTGCCAGCACCCCTCTAAGCTCTTTTAGTATCCTCGGATGTATCCTATCTGGTCCCACTGATTTTTCCACTTTCAACTTTGAAAGTTCTTTTAATACCTGTTCCTCGGTGAAAGTAGTAGTAATTGCCCTATTGTATTATTAGTCTTCCCATTTAAAAGTGGACCCTTCTCCTCTCTTTATTTTGTGAATATTGAAAGAAATACTTGTTAAGATGATCTGCCATAGCCCTTTCACCCTTAACAAGACTCCCACACTCTGGACTGGGTTCAGACTCCCGCATACTTTCAGTACGTGTGGGAGTCTGTCCGTCCGACAGAGAGAAGGGAACGCCCCCTGTCACTGCTCTCTCATGCGGGCTTTATAGCAGCGAAGCCTGCCTTAACTAAAGCGTGCGGATCAGTGGTCCGGTAGAACGCTGATCCACACTGTACAATTACCATGCTTCGCCCGCCCACTTTAGCGGGGAGGAAGGAAATTACAGCCCATTTCTTCGAAAATGGCATCGTATGGAACTAACCAGCTGTGAAGTTCAATGGAATATGCTGGCACTATATAAAAAAAATTAACACAAATACAGTAATCCATTCTATCACATGGAAAATATTTCCTGTTCCACTGGCTAACAGGTAACAGTTCCCAGACTGTTTTATTTTATATTTGAAGAAGTCAAGTGTAGAATTTGGCTCGTTCAGTTGAATCCTGCTCCCTTCTTTGTGACTGGACAGTCCTCCTAAACTACAATAATTCAAAGGCTTCAACTTTAGCCTTCTAAAAAAATCTTTAAATACTTTATCCATTTAGAAAATCTAAAGATGATTTCTTAAAAATTATACCTTTTGATCATATACCAAACAGACATAGACCAGTAAAAGTATTATGTATGGACTTCCGGTGGCGCGGTGCACAGAGCTGGCCGCATCTTAATTGAGCTCCCCACTTTCCGCCGAAAAAACCCCCAAAAGCAGGCTTGCAAACGCCTAATCGCTGGTGGCTGGACCTCGCAGTGACGGTGGGGACACGGAGAGACGGCGTGTGGCGGGGAGCAACTTTTCCCAGACCCCGGAGTCCACCTTGCAGCCAGGCCTCTACAAAATATGGCGCCGGAGCCTCTGCTCTGAAACAACACGTTCCCGCTGTGGGGGCCGCGGCCCTGCGACTGGCTGGCCCGAATCCTGGGAGGGAGCCCAGTGACAACGAGCTTGGAGCTGACCCGGATTACCTGTGTCTGGATCGCCTGCAGCTGCAGCTGTCGGGAGACGTTTGGGAAGACCGCGTGAGACGCGCTGCGAAGAGGCGCGGGAAAGCTGTATCCACCGAGGCGACTGGAGAGGAGGAAGGAAACACAGCGGAGGACGGCGCTTGCTTGCGGGGGACCTGCTGAGCTGCCCCTGTACAGCCGTAGATGTCAACCTTGGAAGGCGGCGGCCAGACACAGAGGTACTGAGCGGTACTGAGCTTGCCCAGGTTCCTAGCGGTGACGGAGAGAGGAGGACTGCTGGAGGGGTTTGCGGGAGAACAGCCCTGCGGAGCTAACCGGACCGTCGAGTCCCACTTGGTCCCGCTTGGAGGTAAAGGGGGGTGCCGGAGGCAGTGCGGAGGTCCGGTCCCTGACTGTCTGGAGCTGTGGGCTGGCTTGGAAGAGGTGCAGGTGGCGGGAGGCCCGTATGATCAAAGGGGCACTTTGAGGAAGCGAAGCATTAGCTGGGGGAACTGGAAGACGCGGTGAGGTGCCTGGTGAGCATCCGGATACCCCCTGTTCTGCCCAGAGTTCGGCTTGCACCTCAAATAGAGCCCGAAGAATCCCCCCCTGTTTTTGATATTCTTCGCTTCTCTGACTCTATATATTATAGTATAACTACTGGAGTTGAACCTGGTAATTTTACCCAGAAGAATTTCTCCCCAGCTTCCCTATCTGATCACACCAAGGCAGCTTTTCCTGGACTACCACTACAGAAGCCCAGTTGTGAGTCACTACTATTACCATCGTTTTTTTTACCCCTGCCTGTAATCATATCTGAGGTGTGCATCACATACCTTTATCCCAGTTAATATATACCTGGATATCTGCGCTCAGACCCAGGGAACCTTTCTTGTTTCCATATACTATAACCGCCAATTTCATCTCAGTAACTACTGACTCTTTGTGAAGACTCGGGCTTAAGCTGGTAACCCTATACCCGGCTCGGACGGAACTCTATATTGTGTGTAACTGTCCAGCAAACGTGTGCGCCATTTCCTTATTGTTTGCAATTAAGATAAGAGGAGTTCCACTACTCTATTTTACATAGTTGATACCTCATTTAATGCTACTGTCTAGCTTAATTTGACGCCTACTGTACTTATAAAGTGTAGCTCTATATCCAGGGCTGTATATTCCCCCTTGTCACGCAAGATTTGCAGGGTAATACATCTGACTAGATATATGGTGTACGGGAGGTGGGTGGTTGGCTACCATCGGGACAAGACTCCTTAGGTGTCATTGGCAAATTGTATAATTAGGTCTGCCTACTCTATACATATCACCTTCTGTTAGATAAGTAGATTGCTACCGGTGGTTATAGTATCTTGTTATAGGGGCCAACTGTTGTCCCAGAGGACAGGTGTTGAGGGGACTGGCCAACAGTGTGTTTCTGCTCTACCTGGGGGACGGAGAAGTATGAGCTCCTAACACCTAGTTAAAACGTTAAATTTTTCTTATGCAAATTGCATGCCTTTTGATTTACCTGTTTCTGTATGTTAAAAATGTTTAGGATGTAATCCTATTTATGATGCAAGGTGATTACCCCTGTTTCTTATCTACAGTTGGAAGGGTATAGTTCAAAGCGCTATAATTGTTGTGAGAACATACAGCCACCACAATTTACGTCCACGTGGTGTGGTGGGCTCTGCTATGGATAAATTTATAGATAAATCAATAGCTAAAAATCCTAGTGCCACTCCACAGAAAATGGGCAAAGTTAGGGGTTCCGGGAGTAGGGCGGCCAATGTAGCGCCTGCTTCCCCTGAACGTGAGATAGAGGATGTTGGTTGCCCCAGAACAGGTGGTGCCCAGGCTCCCTCCTCGTCTTTCCCTTCCACAGCAGAAATAGTGCAAGAAATCACAAAAACCATGATGCCGTTAATAGATAAGCGATTTGAGGACTTGCAGGTGAAGTTCGATAGCACACTAGCGAAACTTGAGTCCAATAGTGTCAGGCTGACAGAAGTGGAGCAGCGTACTAGTGATGCTGAGGACGCGCTACATGTACTGCAAGAACAGTTAGCGGCGCAAGATACGGTGCTCAAATCCATGTCTGATAAATTAGAGGACCTAGAGAATCGTAATCGTAGGAACAATTTGAGATTTGTGGGGGTCCCGGAGTCATATAAAGGTCAACAATTGCTGGACCTGTTGAGTTCAACTGTCCCTCAGAGCTTATCTGGTTTTCCATATGTCTCGCCTCTGGCTATTGAAAGGGCACATCGCTTGGGCCCAGAGGGTCCAGGCGAACGTAATAGACCACGCCCGGTGATTGCCCGTTTCTTAGATTTCAGGGATAAGGAGAAGCTTTTGTATGCCTATCGTAAACAACAGCATTTAAAAATTGGGGATCAGAGGATCCTGGTTTTCCAGGATTTCTCTGCCTCGGTATCACAAAAACGTAAGGCGTTCTCAGAGATATGTGGCTTTTTGGTGGAACGTCAGACGAGATTTGCTTTGCTGTACCCGGCTAGATTAAGAGTGACCGAGGGGGCAGAGACCCTTTTCTTTACGGATCCTCAGAAGGCTAGGGAACACTTTATGGGTGCCGCTCAACCTCGCTGAAACTCGTTCAATATGTTCCTTAATACAGTTGCTGTAGGTCAAATTATACTGCTTATTAGGATGTTTTACATACAGGGGTATCAATCCTTGCTATTACTTTGTAATTCAGTAAAAGAATTACACTGTGCCTCTAAATCATAATGGGGCCCAGTGTCGGTTCAATAGTTGTTACAAGTTTTGTCAAAAAAAAAGTTGATGTTGTATTGTGCAAAATACTTACCATGCTGCTTATCCTGAGATGTAATTGTCATGAGCTCTTATGGTTGATGCCAGTTGAGAATAGAGGCATACTGCACGTAATAGGTAATTGGTATAGGGAGGTGGGGATGCCAGAAGTTCTGTGTTCTTTTTCCTTTATTTCTTCACCTAGAGATGCTGGCTAATGCTAATTTAAATTCTGATATGCAGGGTCGGACGCCAGCGTTAAAAATCCTTTCTTGGAACGTAGATGGCCTGAACACTCCTATCAAAAGGAGAAAGATTTTGACCCATATTAGGCGGCGTGCTCCGGACATAGTGTTCATCCAGGAGACGCACTGGAAGGAGGGTGATGTGGCACAGCTTAAGGCACCATGGATAGACCAATGTGTATCCGCAAATTTTAGGTCCAAGAGTAGAGGGGTGGCTACGATATTTCACCGGAACTTACAATATAACATATTGGAGCAAGTCTCGGATCCTAATGGCCGCTTTTTGCTTCTAGATGTGGAAATATGGCAGGTTAAATATACCCTACTTAATGTGTATGCCCCCAATGACACTCCCCATGTGTTTCTGCAATCCCTTTCGACCTTCCTCTCACAACGCACATTATATCATTTAGTTATAGGAGGTGACTTTAATCTGGTAGATAACCCCTTGTTAGATAGGTCATCCGTCTCACAATTGCAAAACCATAGATATTGGAACACCTTGCAGAACTTTAAACAGACGCACGCAGTTAATGATCCCTGGCGTGTAACTAGACCCACGGATAAGTCATATACATGTTTTTCGGCTGCCCATGGATCCTTTTCTAGGATTGATTTCTTTCTTATTTCCGACTTTTTATTTGAAAAACTCAAATTGATAGACATCGGAGAGATTGTCATCTCTGATCATGCTCCCATCACTTTAATCTTAGATGCCCCATCGCATCCCCAGGTCAATCGCCGCTGGAGATTCCCGAATCATCTGTATACTTCCCTAGAATTTGCGACCTTCCTCACGGCGCATCTCACGGATTACCTAGATAATAATATTGAACACTGGGACAATCCGGTGCTCTTGTGGGAGGCCTCCAAAGCGGTAATGCGAGGGCATATTATGTCTTATGTATCTAATAAGCGCAAGCAGGACAAGCAAAAGTATGCGCAACTGCAAAGGGAGGTACAAAACACATTCCAAACCTATGTAACCTCCCCTACAGAAGGCAACAGAACTATTTATATGCAGGCAAAACAGGTCCTAGAGGGGTTTCTCACCTCCAGTGTCAGGATTGAATTAGATTATGTGCGACATAAATTTTTCAGGTGGGGGGATAAGGCAGGCAGGCTGCTCTCTCGAATGTCAAAGCCTTGGAAGAAGCGGTCCTTTATAACGGCTGTTCGTGACCCTGACTCCGGTGCTGTTTCCCTGTCCACACAGGAGATTCATGACCAGTTTAGAAGATTCTATGAACGGCTGTACAGCCCGATCCCACACGATCCTACCCTGCAGGCCTCTCTCTTTCAAGAAGCACAATTACCCAAATTATCACAAATCCAGATAGACAGCTTAAAGGCAGACATAACAGCTGAAGAATTAAATAGTGTAATCTCTAAATTGAAGCCACAAAAGGCTCCTGGCCCGGACGGTTATACTAGTGAGTATTTTAAGATGTTGGGGCCGTCTTTGGTCCCCCCATTGTTGGAGCTGTATCGCACAATCTTTAAAGATACCCCTGTTTATCCCTCTTTCAATGGGGCTATTACAACTTTGATCCCCAAACCCAACAAAAACCCACTAGATGTTGATTCATATCGCCCGATCACATTATTAAATACAGACTTTAAGATACTCTCTAAAATGTTTGCTAATCGCCTACAGGCTGTGTTACCTGATTTATTGACACGCCATCAGTCAGGTTTTGTGCAGGGTAGGCAGGCAGTAAAAGCAATTAGGACTGCAATAGCGGCAGTGATAAGCGCGCATCAATCGGCATCGGGTGACCAAATGCTGCTTAGTTTAGATACACATAAGGCCTTCGACACTGTCTCCTGGCCCCACTTATACTCTGTCCTGCTAGCAAGAGGCTTTGACGACTCTTTTATTAATTTGGTTAAATTTTTCTATATGGATCCCAAAACTAAGTTATGTATTAATGGGGTAGTGGGCGGGGAGATAGTGATGGGTAGGGGTACGCGACAGGGGTGCCCGATGTCGCCCCTGCTGTTTAACTTGTCCATAGATCCCTTATTTCGAATCCTGGATAATTTGGAAGCCTTCCAAGGAATAAAAATAGGAAGGATGGAATTAAAACTAACGGCATTTGCAGATGACGTATTACTGTATATTTCAAACCCGAAGGACTCAGTTGACCTAATATTGGGTAAGCTGGCAGAGTTTGGGAGACTCTCGGGCTTCGCGGTAAACATGACCAAATCTGTTGCGATGTCACTGAGTAGAACTGTTTATATCCCGGGATGGGGCAGGCATTTGGGTTTCCAATGGGCAAAGGACCACATTCTATATCTTGGTATTAAATTACCAAAAAACCCTTCTAAGCTTTATGACCTAAATTATGGGGCTGCGATAACGACTATTCAGGAGGAGCTGCGAGGCTGGCGCTCACTACCACTGTCTTTCTTGGGTCGCATAAATTTAATTAAAATGATTACATTCCCCAGATTAATGTACATAATACAGTCACTGCCGTTACTGATACCTCAGAAGACGGTTAGGAAAATACATGCATTATTCAGAAAGTTTATATGGCTGGATGGTGCATCGCGTATCAGTATGGTAAAATTACAGCAGCCAACTACCAATGGAGGGCTGAATCTACCGAGTGTGAGAAATTATAATCTGGCAGCACTATTAAGATACCTCCGCGATTGGTTGCATGAGACTTGGGTGTACTGCGACGGGAATGTGGAACAAGCTTTCTTGAATGGCATAGGCCTGATAGGTTTCCTACATATGCCGGACCACGAAATACTACCTAAAATCAAAAGCAACCCTTTATTGTGGCATACTAGGAAAGTGTGGCATATTCTCCGGACAAAACATAGCCTAAATGGTTACAAATCATTGTTCTTGCCATTCCTGTCTAACCCTACCTTTCAGGGAGGGACAGCTTACTTTCCCTTCCACAGATGGAAGCAACGAGGAGTGTCCAATATTGGTCATCTGGTGGATCATAATATCAGGAAGCCTCTCACCTTTGTACAAGCTAAAGAGAAGCATTACTTCTTGAGCCACTATCCAATGGCTTTTTTGCAGGCTCAGTATTACACTGCAAGGACGATTCGTGGCCTTTCCGAAGCGGACTGGAATAACCCGCTGGATAAAGTGTTGGCCCAACCCCCTCCGCAAAGAGGGGCTATAACGGTACATTATAGGTTCTTGAGGGATACATTAGACTATGCGCAGACTACGACCGGCTTGGCTAAGTGGATTACTCATTTCCCTACTTTATCAGAGAATAGTTTAATTAAGGATTTATACAGGTCGTGTCAAGTAATTAAATCTAACCAATATCGAGACATGTTATATAAAATCTATCACTATGCTTATTTTTCACCTAAACGGTTGCATGCAATGGGAAATAGGGATTCCTCGGCTTGTCCTAAGTGCGGTAGGCTGGACGCGCATATGTTCCACTGTCTATGGGAATGTCCCATGATAAGGCGATTTTGGCTGCAGATCCGGGGTTTTGTGGAAGAACACCTAATTTGTAACTTTGATTTTACACCTGAATGGGCAGTGTTTGGTACATTTCCAATGGAAGGGCGGGTACCCAGAGTTATTAAGAAGTTAGCTCTATTAGTGAGTGCGGCAGCTAAGAAAGTGATCCTCCAGTGTTGGATGTCTACTACACGTCCATCCATGAAGCTGTTCTTGGACAAGCTATTTTTTCTCTTTAAAATGGAGTGGATTGAGACTCTATTGGAAAAGGAAAAAAAGGTGGAAGGGTTTATGAAATGTTGGGGAGGTTATATTAATATACTTCATCCGACAATGCAAGGCAGAATCAAGGATTCTATATGCAACACTTCTTGGTATCTATTGGAATCTCACTTAGGCAATATACCTACAGTGATAAATCGGAATTAGATAATATCAGACAGAAACGTGCAGTGTGCCTCGTTATTCGTTATTTGTTATTTGATATCTGATGTGAAGGTTACACAGTGTTTAAGAGTAAAAGTTGATCCGAACTGGATATTCACATATCATGATAGTCAACTGAAGTGTTAGTTAATTAAACATCCACCGATCACTGGCCATTCGTGTGGTAGAAGATTTCATACATCACTTGTTGTTACCCTGCTATACTCATGACGATTTGATGTAATGTAAGCCAATGTTATAAATTGTTTACAGCATATTTTGTGTACAATGCAATATCATCAATAAAAAAAAGTTATGGAAAACTTGTAAAGATGAATAGTGGAGATGTTGCACACAACAACCAATCAAATTATTGCTTTCATTTACCAAAACAAATGATAAATAATGATATCTAGCACCTAAATGGTTGCTATGGGCAACATGTCGATCACTGTACAGGCCACTGATGTCACAATGTCCACAGGTTGGTGATGTCACATAACCCCTCTTTATAGAAGCCAGAGGTTGGCCAGTGAGACACACACAGTTTTGTGGATTGTTCAGAGCAGGTTGATTGAATCAGTTTGCTTCATTTCTCTATTGTGAACACCATTACTTTCTGTATTAGTAGAAAAACAAAAAAAACAACATCTGAGAGGCCACACGACCTAATGTGTGGCGCCAGCCATGGTGGCGCCAAGGTAAGAGGAATATTAATATTAGAGTTTGGAAAATTCTTAAGTATATCCTGATTTATATATTTTATTTACCACAAGCCGTGTAGTAGAAGATTTCATACATCACTTGTTGTTACCCTGCTATACTCATGACGATTTGATGTAATGTAAGCCAATGTTATAAAATTGTTTACAGCATATTTTGTGTACAATGCAATATCATCAATAAAAAAAAGTTATGGAAAAAATTATACCTTTGCATTAATAGGATTAAATTTTTTTATGAAATACATATTTTAGGTGATATATATTTTACAAATGGTCGGATCCAGGGCTGAGCATACACCAGCTGATGTAATGTTTCTCTGTGTGATTTTATACTGCGCATCCTAAGAAATGAAGATCACGCAGTCACGGGCGAATCAGAACTGAGCGCAGTTTGATTTGTGACGCGCGTCTGGCTCTGATCCCGGCATCTACTGCGCATGCGTCGGTACTCCAGCGCAGAACGATGTCAGCGAAAGGCTCGCTGACCGTCGTGGGACCTCGCCGGAGGAGTAAGTATTAATAAAAACTCCCCGCGGTCCTGCTAGGCTTGCTGCGTGGCGCAGCGCGTCTGGTTGCTATCATTAGCGCTAAATGTGCTAATGATAATAAATAGAGCCCTTTATAGTGTAATAAAGACGTAACAAAGGACTATTTAAGTATAAATATTTGCACCAGCCCCAGGTCATATCCAGAGGCGGAACTAGCGGGCTGTGGGCCCAGGTGCAAAAACAATGCTTTGGACTTGATGATATCCCGGTGGGGAGCTTCGGCAGTGCGGTGATGACGGCCTTGGGCCCTTGTATCATCATAGGCCCCTGTAGCTGCATTGCACTGCTATGTGCCCGCACTACTTTTACAAGTGCATCTATGACACGTAGATTCTGTTATGATTTCTGTGCCAGATTTTACAAACCTGCACTGAAAAAGCTGCTTTTGTATTAAAACACATCCACACCCCACATTACAGTTCTCAAAAAATGGTGGATTTCCACCTGGGTGGGGTCACATGTGCACATTTCTGGGTGGTTAGGGTGGGTCTTATTTATTCCTGAATTGGCAGATATCTGGTTGAAGTATATTGCAGATTTCATCATTTATTTCTCCTTGTTATCATGAAACAGACTTGTATTGTTTTTGTCCTGGAATGGAACACTCTCCAGATACAAGAGGCTGAATCCATATTTCTGATTGAATCCATATTTCTGATTACTGACACTTAATGACCACACACTGACCAATAATCTCCCTGCTGCCTAATAAGATTGGTCCAACAGTAATTGGATTGTTTATGCAGACTGAACAATCCCACTCTCCATCCAAATTGGTCCATGCCATGCAATACCTTTGTTATCATACAGAGGTCTATTTACATTCATTTTCTCCTCGCAGAGAGCCTGGCAGCTTTGTTAGTTAAATTTACTAATACTTAACCCCCTGTCAAGGTCCCGGGATGATCTACGAAATGTCATCGCAGGACATTTCATTCATACGAAGTATGAATGAAGTCCTGCGCATGTGCAGAGATTCAATTGGGGGACCTGCAGGAAATTTCAAGTCCCGGTATGAAAAAGTGTCGGACACGTCTCCTGGGCAGGCAAGTTTTACTTTTTATCTTTATATTTTTACTATTATTAGTATTTACATTACTATGTACTTATTTCTATTTAATGTTAAAATTTAAATGGAAAAAACATTTATTTTTATAATTTTTTTACATTTACACACATGTTAATTCCAACGGTCTCCCCATACATGCCCCCCTTTTTTATATGGGAACATCACTGAAATACTTACCCCTAACGCCTGAGCTGGCGTTACTTTTACGCCGGGAGTAGAGTGTGAAACTCCGCTCCGAGGCTTTGTAAATTTAACAAACAGCTGGGCCGCTCTGAAAAGAACGGGCTGGCGGGGTGATTCGATATTTACATCCATCGCCATAGAAACTGAAGTTTTTAATGGCAATGCTTTGTAAATATCAAAAACTTGGCACTATCACATTCAAATTAGGTTTGTAAATAGACTCCATAGTGTGGGAAGTGACCGTCCACTTGAAAACTCAGCCCAGCCCCTCTCTCAGAAGTGACACTGGGGCAGATGCAGACTCACACACGGGTCTGTAAGTAGGAACATGTCGTACGTTGTTATGGATATACCCCATTGTGTTGAGGTCTGGCTGGTCAGAATACCTGCCAATCACTGCATGGGAAAGCCCAATAGTAATCTCACCAGAGCTGTGCAGTGAATGTAAACAGCGTAGAAAAAAGATAAATATATATTCCACAATGTATACACAAGGCTATATATTGTTTACTTTATTAATAATGTAAACCCCTTTTATCCCAGTTACTCATACAGACCAGTTCAATATTTACCTACGCTTACCTATCTGTTTAAGTGCTGTACTCTTTTATAGTGAGAGGAGAGAAACATTCATTACCTTTTCCATCAGTTTGTATTACATTACACAGAGCATTGTTTTCATCGCACAGACCAATCCTTTTTCAGTTATAACTTAATCATCTTTTTTCAACTCTCAAATTGGAAGCTGTTGGCAGAGCTGGATTAAGCCCCCATGTGGCAATAGGCAAGATAATGGTTTCCCCCTCCCCCTTTAATCATCCTTCACAAAGCGTCTTTCCTATGTTATTCCCAGCACTTTCCCAGAAAACTATTTTATTTACTTGTCGTTCTTGGGCTAGATTTACTACAGAAAAGGAAAATGGAGGAGTTGCTCATGGCAACCAATCCGATTCTAGCTGATATTCTCTAGTATGTAACAGGAAAGAGAGAGCTGGAATCTCATTGGTTGCTAATAGCAATATCTCCACTTTTCCATTTCTGCAGTTTTGTAAATCTTTTATTGGATTCTGGACAGAGTGCAAACAGAGGCTGTCTCATCCTTTCTCCTTTAATAACTGCACTCTATAATAAGGCTGATAGTGGAACCATCATTAACACTATTGGTTGCCCCAGGTAACGTAAGTTATAACAGATGTCTCAGCAGAGCCTACAAAAGCTCATTAGGTAGCTGTGTAATGCACAGAAAAAATGCTTGACTATTTAGGCTCTCATGAAATAAAAACACATAAAAATAATAATAAAATTAATATGAAGGCAACCGGTCCTGGGCAAGAAGTGTTGTTGTCCTGTGGAGCATAAAGTATCCTTAAAAAAAGACACTTCAAAGTTTTGTAAGCCCTCAGCAATGGAGAAATCAGTGGCTTCTCTGACACTGGGCACAGTTTCTGTACACAGTCCCAACGTGTTCTATAGAGACAGTGGGCTGGATCCAGACTTAAGTAAGTGCTTGAAATGAGTTACTCCTGGGCTAAACCATGTTGATTGCAGGGGAGTCATATTTCATCTGTTGCAACCAGTATTAGAGATGAGAGGTTTCCAAGTCTAAATTTCAGTGTGATAGTAAAGCTGGTCAGTATCTGTGTGCAGTAAGCAATTCAAAGATATATCCCTGCATGCAAAGAATACAATTAATTTGACTCCCCTGCAATCAACATGGTTTAGCCCAGGCGTAACTACTACACTTACTTAAGTCTGGATCCAGCCCAATGTCCCTGAACACACAGTAGAGGCACCACGCAGGTAAAGGCCTGTTGCCAGAACTCAGTGAAGATCTTAGTCCTTCTCCTTGATTACCTGACCCCGGCAATCATCTGCAGTCCTCTCCCAAAGTGATTGCGCTATTTCCTTCTATTCTGAATGAGATGGAGCCATCACTTAAGAAGAGACCCACCCTTGATCATAATTTTATACAGTGATCATAGGTGATCCTGCCTGGATCCCAGGTAACATTGCTATACTTTTATTAAACAGACCCTTATGGGTAAAGTGGAATTTGTCCCCACAGTAATAAAAAACTAAATGAGTATTAAGCATCACATTAATAGTTGAAGAGATCCTATCAACATATTCTGAAATCCTATTGTATCAAGTCATTAAAAATGCATGAATAAAATATAGTGCTCTGTACTGGCCCTGATGATCCAGGAGAAAACATGTAAATAACTTAGCACAAGAGCTGGGCCTCCAGCTTTCAAAACATGCCAAATCCAGATATTTATTAATTCTAGATTAAGCAGAAGGAGCATAATTAGAAAACATAATCTTATCATTAATGTTGCTCCTGGAAGAGGAATCGCTCGATCACTGGATCTAGTACATACTGAATACACCAGGGAATCTCTTTTTTCTCAGTATCTAATATTAACCAGTCCAGTGCTACTAATTAAGAAACAAACCTGTAGATATTGAAATATAAAAGTACAGCAGTATTAGGTATCTATTATTTAATGATAAAATATATCCAGTCTATATTTGACTGCAAGAATGCTGTAAAAAATTATAACATCTATTAATAGAAATGGGGGATCCCATAAGGGCTTTTCTGTTTAACCCCAGTGATGTATTTAGTTTCATCAGATAGATATCAGCTCCCAGAGTTAGTGACTGGAAGCTGCATAGATTAGAAACACAACAAGTTAAAATGACTGAGACATGGTCAGTGTTATGTCCTCAGGGGAGAGTCATTTCATTTTCTCCCTCACTGAAAAGTCACCCAGATTCCCAGTATCCCATTATACCAAAAACGCACCTACCCAGACATATTTAACTTTTTTTTGCCTTTTCGTTTTAAAAAAATGAGAATATTTCTTTATAGTTTTATTTTGTTACAAAGGGCTAGATCCTGACTTCCAGATTCATCCATTTTTTTGTGCTGCACATATGTATGTAGCAGTGCTACCCAGGTGGAGCACAATCCGCTCTTTCCAAACTTCCAAAAAATGACGCTTATGACAGGGGAACCGGGTTGAGCTGGAAAGTGGGTGTGCCTTGGTATTACAATTTACAATATATGCTGTACTGTCTACCAAACCAATTTATGTTAACACGAGTGAAAAAACTAAAGGCAAAGTATGGGTCTTGGAAGTCCTTACATGCAAAGGGTGCAGAAAAGGGCGGACGTGCAGGAGCAGGCACAGGCACAATTTTAATAAATGACTTTTTTAAATTTTTTTCTACTGTACCTTTTTATTTTTAACAATTTTAGCAATGAAACAACCAACATTGCAGTGTCATCTCTATCATTGTAAAGTGTCTTATTGTCGCCGTCGTGTTCGTAACCGACGTGTGAGTGGAGTGCTTTGTGGTGAGATCACACACAAGCATTCACAATTTAAAACTCTGACAATGGAATCCTTGGATCCGGTCCACTTACCCCCTAGTTGTTTCCTGCCAATAACAAACATATAACTGCAGAGCACTCTATTGGAAGATAAAAGTTTTCCTTGTCTCTGTGTTTAATGTCTATGTAAAGTTTACTTGCGGTTCCAAAACTATGTATAACAAAGTTGAGCAGATAATCAGGAAGAAAAGCTCAGTAATTCTAACATTATCAGTTGCTACAGCCTCTCCCAAAGGCAGCAGTAATGTATAGACGGCAGAGAAAAGGAATTTTAAAATATACGGAGGCTAATTAAAACCAAATGTATTCTCAATCTATTTGCATTTTTTCCAGCTGTGGAAATAGGGAATATCTGTTATTTGTTATATTGGCCTGGGATGCAGTAGTTTTAAAACGCAATTTTGTGTGTTGTTTTATTATTGGGTGCTGTCTAATAAATGTAATTCTAATGTTGTTTTCTGCATGGAATTTGAATTGGGCTATTAAATTTTCATTATTAAAATGTTAAGACACTGAGAAAATGGAAGCACTGGCACGTACTTTATGATCAGTGAAAGGGATTAATATAGCTTCATAATACACAAAGTTACCCTAGGAAGCGCTAGCTTTCACCCAGCAATATTTGCATGTACAGTTAGTGTAATGGAGTTAGAGAATTACATTTAAGCCATGACAAGTTGATAAGTTGAAATTGTTTACAATATAAAGTAGGTCAACAAACAATTCATGTTAAGCAATGTTTGGTGAACCTGTGACCTGCATATTACAAAATGACATCTAGATAGAAGAAGGAAATTGTCATGTTTTTTTCTTCTTGTTTTTATTTTCAAGTGTTCCATATTAAATGAAATGGAAATAGTTGGGTCAGAGGCACTTTCCCATTATTTTACACACATATGAACTCTAGAACTTGCCACTTGTATCTTAGGATTGGGGTTTGTTAGGCTCACCTGTCTCAGGTGTCTTAGCATCTCGGTGGTCTCCTCCTGCCTCCCCTGCCTGGCCAGTAGCATCATCTCCTGGATCATCCTGATCCTCCTGTGATAAGGAGCGAGGTTTCCTGATCCACTCTTCCCAAATTTATCCCCAGACTTCACCCCAAAAGTAGACCAGAAGTCGCCCCTCTCTCTGGCCGGGGTGCTCCTCCGGGACCCGGGAGGGTGCTGAGGGCTTTCCCCCCCAGCACTGGAAGCCTGGCAGACCTTGGTCTGCTTGGTGCCCATGATGGAATGAATCAACCCCCAGGAGAGGCATCCGAATTGATCCCAGGGGTCACGCAGCAGAGTGAATGTAGACTAGTGACCTCTTCACAACAACAGGTCGGTGATCCACTAAGGCAGTCAGTCCGGCAATGTCATTTTAGGATGTCATTTGAGCAACAGGCTCACGTTAGATCAGGATCCCTCCGGCACCCATGCAGTTAATGCAAAGGATGTTTCCAAAACACACGGCTGGGTGTCCCTATCGCTGTTTAGGCAACACAAGAGCCTGCAGATCGCTTTCTGGCTGCACAACTTTGATCATCCATCCGTGCTGGTCCGGGCAGCCTGGGCAAGGTGGCTCTGTCTCTGGACCACCGGAGGACACTGTTGCATGTGCCTATAAAGCAACCGGGATCAGAAGCAGGGGGAGGGGAATGACAGACACATCATTGGACGGGGAAAAGTCTCAGCTGCTCTGCGCTCACTCTGGCGCTGCCTTTTAATCCGATTAAAGTCTCAGAAAGCGGGGTAGGTGCAACTTGCGGCTGACAGAGCCGGGGATCAGCGGGATCTCCCCTGTGTGAGGAGGGGGCGGCAGGTAATAGTAGTTGTGTGTCTGGATCCAGCATCGCCTCCCATAGACACGGAGAGAAGGCGTCTCCTGTACAGCTGAGCAAGAGCTGGGCATGAGCCAGGAAAAAGCCCCTCTGGATCTGCCTCCACTGTGCCAGCCCCGGGCACTCACCTCCAACCTGGGTCTTCCTAAGGGCTGCTCCTGTCGCCCTACACCCCTGTAGCCAGCCTGGGTCTCCCCCTCGGCTCACTAGGCAGACGTGTAACTTGTACCCTCTGATCAGTCTGGGAAGGAAGCGATGGCTGTGCTGTCTCTTTACTCCATGCCACCTCTGATACACGATGTGCCAGGCATACTGTAAGTGACACCCTCTGGGGCCATCTGTACAGCAGGGGGATGGGCGCTCTGTGATATCAGGTCAATTTCTTCTCCCTGCAAAATAACTTTAGAATGGATTAACCCATCATCTCCCTGTGTGCTTTAAGCCATATATTACTTTGCTTTATAGTGTGTATAGAATGATGCAGAAGAATACAACATCTATTTTAATAAAAGGAGATTGCAAGTAATATAAATAATTCAATCATATGCAAATATACAAGAAATTAAAAATGTTTCAAATAATGAAATAATAAATATTGAAGCCATTCCACACATGCTGGGGCCAGTGGCGTAAGTTATTCCAAGATGCCCGGAGGCAAGTGGGTGGGGCATGACGTCGCACAGTGCATTCCTGGGAAAAGGAAGGGAAAATTCTTACATCTATAGCTATATATTGGCCTTCTGGTACCGGAGCCTTCTCAATGTAAGTGCACGACAGGTCACAGCAGAGGAGGACAATGAAAGCGCCCAGAGCTCAGCGCTTCCATTGCCTCCGGAACTTCCGCGACTGGCTGGAGCTGATCCAAAGTTTGGGAGTAAGGGCAAAACAGGTGCAATTGTACAGCAAGGCCTCACCATATTGCAATGTAAGGGGTGTTAATTAATTTAAATTCTTTTGCATGCAGGGAAAATATTTTATTTTTGCACATAGAACTCACATACTGCATAGCTCTATGTTTAATCTATAAAACAGAATTGAGCTAAGAAACTTCACCTCTCACTTGTAATTCTATTTTCACATTTTAAATCTGCCTCCCCTTGTATTTCTCAGGTCTACACTTGCACCTAAAAAAAGGGTGTAAGGGCAGCTCTAAATCCCAGCTGTA
This sequence comes from Limnodynastes dumerilii, assembly GCA_011038615.1. NCBI lineage: Eukaryota > Metazoa > Chordata > Amphibia > Anura > Limnodynastidae > Limnodynastes > Limnodynastes dumerilii. Next base: position 435,910 of record WWET01000316.1, read on the forward strand.
AAACCTCTAGCTTTAAATGCCACATTGGGGTTGATCCTTGGTAACGGCCGACAGGGGAATTACATACATGTTGTACGTAATTCCACTGTTTTGAAGGTTGTGCGCATAACCTCCTTACAACGCCGTAAGGGCAGCTATTATGAAAAGGGGGCTTTTCCCCCCATTACTCGTATCTCCACCTTAAAGGCAGAGATAGACATGCTAATGAGTGGGTGGGATGGGGGAAGGCTGTAAAGCCACATACCTGACCATATTAGTTAGGGTCGGAAGTGTTCAGATTTAATGCCGAGAGCGGGGAGTACATGGGGCGTGCACTCCCTGCTACCAGGGCTGGTGCTAGGGTGTTCGCCGCCCCCCTGCGAACATCGTGTCTCTCTAGCACCCAGTATCCCCCATCATGTCTGTCCAGAACCCAGTAAACCCCATTATGTCTGTCCAGCACCCAGTATTCACCATCATGTCTTTCCAGCACCCATCATCCCCCATCATGTCTCTCTAGCACCCAGTATCCCCCATCATGTCTGTCAAGAACCCAGTATTCCCATCATGTATCTCCACCTCCCAGCATCCCCATCATGTCTGTCCAGCACCCAGCATTCCCATCATGTCTGACCAGCACCCAGCATCCACCATCATGTCTGTCTAGCACCCAGTATTCCCATCATGTCCAGCACCCAGCATCCCCGTCATGTCTGTCCAGAACCCAGCATCCCCCATCATATCTGTCCAACACCCAGCATCCCCATCATGTCTGTCTAGAACCCAGCATCCCCTATCATGTCTCTCCAGCTCTTAGCATCCCCATCATGTCTGTCCAGCACCCAGTTTTCCCATTTTAAGCCCTATTTACCTTAAGTCTTCTCTTCTGCCGGCTGCTGCCTCTCCTCCGCAGCGGGCTCTGCTTTGAATGACGCTGATGTGATCTTAGGTCACTTCAGCGTCATTCAGTGAGGGGGAGGCGCTGCTGCACTCTGCATCTGCCTTCACACAAGCAGAGCAGAAGTGAATGGACGCCGCTGTTAGGGTCTGTATGGTGCTCTTATCAGAGTGATGAGAGGACCTTACATTTTGTTACAGCGGCGTCCATCTCAGTGCTGGTATGCAGGGAGCGGGAGGGATGAGCACCTATCCAACATGGTGTCTGGATGCACAGAATCCTCACGCAGAGCGGGTCCCGTCGGCCCTGCCCGCTACGATGCCGGTCGTAATGACCTCGGGCGCCTGTAAGGTGCCCCTAGGTCAGGATCCGGCCCACTGTGACTACTGAAAATTATTCCACAAAATCTAATAGAATCTCTGACTGCCCTATAATGCTCCTGATTATTAACACCAGAGTTCCCCCCATAGAGGGCCTGCAGCGATTTTAACATTTAACAATGTTTTTTTAACATTACGCATGTCTCAAAAACATACATACGTAAGTTTGTGCAATGATGAAAATGCACAACTGCGACACTTCTAGCCATATGGACTTGCATTTTCTCAACCCCAGTACAAGTACATAGGCACACTTTATGGATGCTGGTGGCCTTTACAAAAATGTACACATGGCTCATCATCACATGCTAATTTTGTCTGTGTTGCACACTCATACCTTTACCAACAAAAATATGTACAACTCTTTATCAGGCCCTGATTGATAGCCTAATATATAGCGTGATGTGAATAAACCCTAGTGGCCAGATTTACTAAGCTGAGGTTTTGGAAAAGTGGAGATGTTGCCCATAGCAACCAAACTGATTCTAGCTGACATTCTCTAGTTTGTAATAGGAAAGTGAGAGCTAGAATCTGATTGGTTGCTATGGGCAACATCTCCACTTTTCCAAACCCTCAGCTTAGTAAATCTGGCCCCAGGACTGATCCAGAGTTGGGAGCAATAACAAAAATATGTACATGGACAACCTATGATGCGCTGTGAGGGGGATATTTCATTCGTTTTTTGTTTTTTTTGCATAATGGGAAAAGTTTCTATTTTGCATAAACCCACATACTGAGCAGTTTCCATTTTAAACTAATTTAGATTAAAGCTAGGAGATATTACCTCTCAGCTTTACTTCTGTTTGCACATATTACGTTCCCCACTCCCTTTTCCTTTTATACTACCCTGTAGCATAGAAAGGCAAACAATATATCTCTTATTACTAGTCTGTTCAAAGGCTGCGATCTTCGTGCATTGAAGTTAAACCTTTCATACTGTATTAGTATAAGTGCAGCGTTTTACAATTCTATGCTACAGTAAACTGAATTATGAAAAGAAATAAAATGCATTAGTAATCTGTTGGGCCCTAGGTAATATCTGTGCCCTTTCTAGGTGCAAGTTTAGCCATTTTCATCACTCCAGTGGTTTGTCTTTAGAAATTGTGAGATCCAGTACAAGCATTACTGGCAGGGCCCCTACAGGCTGTAAAAAGAAAAAAGGTGAAATATCTAGATATCCAACTCTATAAAAAATGAGTACAAAGGTTGTTCACCTTAAGTGCGCTCATAAGTTAATACACATAAGTAAAAAAAAAGTGGACAAAAATAAATACAAATAAGATCAAATAAAAAGTCTGAAATGAAATAAAATGAGTGTTCTCCTTTACTCCTCTTCCTTGTTGTGGATGAAACTTTCTGGAGTATCCCAATCTTTGATCCTCATTAAGAATGTTTGGGGAATATCTATAGAAAAATATAAGGGAACAAGCAGTACAGATCCTCATGAAGAATGTCTTTTAAAGTGGTCTTACACACTTGGGACAATTATACTCACATATCCCGCCTCTTGGGCTTAATGCTTATAGATCCACATTAGTTCTGGCCTTTTTTCCACGGTTTTCGCGCTTTTCTTAGTACCAGTTTCTTACATATATATACAGTATATAGAGAAAGAAAGGAACAATCGTTGTGCGATATATCACTGTACAGTTTAGGAATGTGTTGCAATTACACTCACATTTTAGCCCCTCGGGCTTTATGCATATCAAGAAACACTTTCATAATCCTCCTCCTTCTATAGATATATATCACATGTGCCTTCTTTTGTGTAAAAAGATTTTTCTTTTGCAATCAAATACATTAGTTTCCAGTCCAAAACAGGGTTCTTAAAATTCAATAAAAGGATTCCCCTAAATGGGGCCTGGTGACCCGCAGCAAGTTATTGGGAGAGGATCACTTCTTTATAATATAGCTCAGCGGGTAGAGTAGTAACGGGGCCCAATAGCCTCGCTGCGTTAAAAGGAGATTGTCTCTGTTACTTACCAGCCTGCTAGATCTTGGAGCTTCCACTGTATTCATCAACGCGTTTCCACTCAAATAGTCAATACACTTTGAAAAAAGGCTTGAAACGCGTTGATGAATACAATGGAAGCTGTGGGATTTAGCAGGCTGGTAAGTAACAGAGACGTTCTCCTTTTAACGCAGAAAGGCTATCGACATGTATTCATGTTTTGAGAGTGGTTTAGATGGATTATCCAACAGAAATATCTGTAAATATGAGAAAAATAGCTTTCCTCAAGGACATAGGTTCAGTGATGATGCCATGAGAATATTTGAGGATATATTTTATGCTGATGCTTTGATCTGTAGCCTTGCATAACCATTGTTAATATATTTTGGGGATTCATTAAATAGCATTTAATCTCACAGGGAAGCTAGAAATTGATCATGTTATAGGATCAGAGCAGTAGCATTGCATATTCAAAATATAAGATTCAACTATCTACTACAGTCTGACTTACTACATAGGAATGTGTAAGGAGACAATCACTAGGCTAGAGAGACATTGGGGCTGATCCAGATCTACGCCGAAGCGCTGTGCGTAATAACACAAAGCGTACTTCCTATGCACTAACCCCTGACACTCCCCCCGTCCTGCCGCAGTTACACTCTGTTACGCCGGCTGAAGACTACCCTAACTTCAGCCGGCGAAACAGAATGTAACTATGCGGCATCCTTTGTTATGAAACCAGCAGAGGTAGAAGTGTGCTGTGAGACACACAGTGAGCCTGATCCAGAGGCGCATGCAATTCGTCACGCAACGTGCATGCCATAGATGGAAAAGTGGGACTGGGTGTGTGCAATCCAAAAGCGCACACAGCAGTGTCTTTGGATAGCAAGCAATTAGCGCATAGTGTATGGGTATACAGCAGCTAAGCGTCTTGCAGTTATGTGTCCAAATATGCTGCGCAAGTGAAATGCTGATTTTAAATGGATCTGATAAATGTGAACCTCTGTCGAATTGTTAATATCACAAAATAATTGGTAAAAAACATGAATTATTACTGGATGTAGAATTGAAATAACATTGGCTGTCAGCAATTTCTAATACTCTGTAATCCGTTCAAAATGTCACAGACTAAGTGAAGGGACTGAAACAGGTGGCGGAAGGTGAACCTCCTGACTTGAACTTGGTTGGCCACGCCCCTCTAAATTGACTACGTACCCTCAGAACGCAAGCCACCGCAGCCCAAGTTGCACGTGTGATAATCACGCAGAAAAATGTCACTTCATCTGGCACACACTCGCCTCTGGATCGGCCGCAGTTATGGGCTGGATCCAGACTTAAGTAAGTGCTTGAAATTAGTTAACTATGTTGATTGCAGGGGGAGTCAAGTTAATTGTATACTTTGCATGCAGGCATATATCTTTGAATTGCTTACTGCACACAGATACTGACCAGCTTTACTATCACACTGTTATTTAGACTTGGGATAGGAAACATCACCTCTCAACTCTAATACTGTTTGCAACAGATGAAATATGACTCCCCCGCAATCAACATGGTTTAGCCCAGAAGTAACTAATTTCAAGCACTTACTTAAGTCTGGATCCAGCCCTATGTCTGGGAACTGTAGCCAGTTGTCAGGTTGAGCATTTTCATTTGTAAATGTTCCTGTCTCTTTAATATTTCCTTTCGGTAATATATTGCAGTTGCTAGGAGTGCTCGTCCATGTTAGGTTAAAATGACCGCTTCTATTTGCCCTTATTAGAAAACAAATGCCGCCATGGAAACCATTTCTAATACTGAAATAATAATGTAAAAACTACTGCTCTGGAAATAATATACGCAGCCCTGAAAACATTTTATTGACACTTTACAAATGCATTCTAGGTAACTTGGCTTTCCCACTGACTCTTCATCAGAGGGACTTTGTAAATGCATACATTGAATTATTAAATGACAGCATCTTAATGCGTTCTTTCAGGAGTCAATTTCTAATATAAGAAATTAGAGTTTCTGTCAGTAGCAGTTCAGTTCTGTTAAGTAATAATAACAGCCGATGTACATGAACACATTTCACACACAGTGTTCGATGACACTTTACACTAATGGATGTAAGGGAAGACAGAGAGCATGGAGATCAGTGGGATATGCTTTGAATGGATACTATTGTGTTTCTTTCTATAAGGAATATTCTAAGAATAGATTTAAAGTGTGTTTATTGAAATCCCATAAATACATAATAGCTAATACATACAAAATAGCTCCCCCCCTCAATGTACAAAAATGTGTAAGGGTGAAAAGGGGGTAAAGGGGCTCTTAGATGGCCCCCACCACGAATAACATGGATCCCACGTTCAGTTTGCATGTGCCTAGTATAGATATTCACAGCACTTACACACAAACAGGTGTTTCCCTACTGATTCCTGGGTGAACCTGCAGCCACACTGTTTAAATCCCTCTGCTCCAGAACTGCAACAAACTCATGTGGAAGAAAAATTGCCATGTAAAAATAATCATAAACTGGCAATATGTAGCCAAAGGGCATTTGTTTGTTTGTTTTTTACTATAAACTAATATATATTTTGGCAATATCCAAATGTGTTCTTGCACACCAACATTATGTATACTCTGAATAAACCAATTTAAATAGCACTATGGGCCAGATCCAGGACAACGCTTGTGAGACGGAGACGTAAAATCGCCTTTTGGTAAGTACTGCGCATGCGCACCATAGAAAATACGCTCAGTAACGTAGCGTAATTGTGAACGTATGGGCCATTCACGTATGTGTCACGTAAATACTTACGTGTGGGCGTGCCAATTTTACGTGAGTCCAAAATACGTCTGAAATACGTGAAGTAGGCGGGGGTTTGTATTTAAAGTGTACAGTATGGGCGTGCTTAGCTGCGTAAATACGTGTTACCCATACGCACGTGTGCGTATCACTGCGGTTACGTTGGCAAAAGCTAAGGTAGGGTTTGAAAAGCATATCTTGACAAAATACGTACGTTCAAGTGTTGTGTCTAGGGGAGTGTATAGAAGGTACGCACACGAAAATACGCTACGCGAGTAAACGTACGGCAAACGTAGTACTGGATCTACCCCTATGTTCCTATGTATACTAGCGTATACTAGATAGGAAAACCTGAGGGAAGTGGATTCATACAGCAGAAATCCTATCAATAGGGGGCTGCCTGTAGACTATATATTTCATATAGTTTATGTATATCCTCCTAAGATTCCAGGATAATTAACCTCAACTAAATTTGCCCATAACATATATCAATCTATACAGAGTAACAGAAATCCGGACCTCAACATTATATGCAAATGTAATTTCTTCTCATAGATAGACAGATAGCTACTTTCAACATATGAAAAAACTAAAGTATTAGTGACAAAGGGGGGGGGGGGGGGGGGAAAAAAAAACTTCTAAGAAATTTTTTCTTGGAAATAAATACTTCTAAGAAATTTTGTCTGTGTTAGTGACTGTGTTCAGTCAGATTCGGATTTAATAATGCAAAGGGAAGCCACCGCGTAAGTCACTTGCCAATGCAAACCACTGACGTAAGTCCACTTGCCAGTAACATCTGTGCATGCGTGCGTCAGGTGTTACACAACGGATCTCCATGCAGACGGAACTCTGTGAAGGCGGAGTTTGCCATGCAGATTAGGCAAACATGGCGGTTTTAAGCTGCTACGTAGAGATCTGTGTGCATATGTATCTGTACAGATCCATATATAGCAGTTAAGGAAGGGTTATGGACAAGGAAGTTCACTCCCCTCTTCGGTATGGAGTTCCAGAGCTTCACAATTATGTATGAAGTATGGAGGTCTGGTTACGCCCCAAGTGATTATCGATCAGTGTGATGTAACGCTGTGGTGGCTTGGGAGCCACATATTGTGTTAACACCTTTAGAAGTAGTCCAATGATTGGCTTTTGTTTGTATTCCGAACTATATTTGTCACTTGTTGCTTACAGAATGTAAGATCATATTCTATAGTATATTTACAATCCCATAACTTTAAGAGGAATGTAATAGTGATATATATCGATACTTATTCTGCCTACTTGAAAATCTGCTGCTTGCTAGGTTCTTATCTGTATACAAAAGGTGAAAACGGGGTGACAAATGGTGAAGTACTTATGGGTAGTATAAATCATACTGCAACAAAGCATAATTATACCAAGCCGAAACTTTGGCAGAAGTCTACTTAAGCCATTGATCTTATAAATGTCAACAGAGTAAGAATGGAGGGAAGTAGAATGAATTATTAATGAATGAGTGATAGATGTGCCAGGGAAATAGATATTCTTACATATCCATCCCTAGGGCTTTCTTACCCCCACAAGCAATCATCTGCCACCAAGAGATGAAATACATACAATACAATGGGACTAATTCATATCTGAGACATGACAGATGTCAAATTATTGGTTTAGGAAAGCATTTTTTTTTTTCTACTACATTGAAAATAGTTTCGTTTTTTCCTCACCCCCC
>WWET01000316.1:443640-492836 GCA_011038615.1 Limnodynastes dumerilii
CCAGACTTACGGGTGCCTTAAGGCCGCCCGAGGTCATAACATCCGGCATCATAGCGGGGAGTTCACACCCTGTGCACTGCCCACTGTCGGTTGGAAATCTGGACACTTACCTTAAGTTTTACGATCACGTGTCTGGCCTTCCAACAACATGCACACTACCTTCTAAACAGTGAAATGACGTATTTGCTGTACATAATTTCACTGTCGGACGGACCCGAGGATCTACCCTAATGTCCCTATCCTACTGTTAACTGTATACACATAAATACGTGCACATTCATAAACATATATTTATATATTTTTCTTCTATGTGGCTCTTTCATGGTGCAAATTTTAATTAATCTTTTACAACATCCTAAATCTTAAAATCAAAGCTTAATCAAGTAGGGTCTAGGGTCATCATGGCTTTAAACAAGTAAAAATAATGGTCAGATAGATGAACAATGTGGTTATTTTCTGTAATTAGGATAGATTTTAAAAGCCATCCCTCAAAGTAAGAATCCGTAGTAAATTTTTGTTGTGGGGACCATAACATAATAAACCTTGTCCTGTTCCACACTTCAAGGTTCATGTTTGCTTAAATCATGTTACAATTTCAGTCTCAGGGCCTCATTCACTAAACGCGATTTTTTTCTGCGATTTTGAATCGCGGGGCATCGCGGCCCATCGCCGCGATTTACCCGCTTTTTTTTATTTTTTTATCCAAATTCACAAAAATGTCATAAAAAATTCAAAAATCTTCAAAAGGTGACGTCAGGAACAGTAGAGCTGTACTGTACAGCTCTACTGTTCCTGACGTCATCTTCTGAAGTTCTCAGCGCCCCCTACTGCCGGGAAGTTATATTGAAGACACCGGGATCAAGAAAAGAAGGTTTCTTCGGCATCTCCAGCCAAGAAGATTTTTGAAGCGTGAAGAAAAGAACAGAATTCATCATTTAAAGAAAATTAGAAGGCTCCCAAGATGCGGACATCTAATGGTGAGTTTAAAAATATTTTTATTCATTTTATACACATGTAACACTTTATGTATACCACCTTGGCATGCAATCCCTCCCCTCTATATATATCCTGCATCTGTCCAGGTTACAGGACCCTGAATATCTCTGCTACATTAGGAACAATAGTAAATGCATTTTTTGTTGCAGCAAAAGAAATCCGGCTTTATAAGAAACCTGTTTTTGTGATTGTAGGCCTCGTTCCTGTCCGACCAGCCTGAGCCCTACCTCCCGTTCCTCTCTCGCTTCATCGAGACGCAGATGTTCGCCACTTTCATAGACAATAAAATCATGTCGCTCTGGGATGAGAAGGAGCCATTGCTGCGCGTGTTTGATTCCCGTATCGATAAAATCCGTCTCTACAATGTCAGAGCTCCCGCGATACGGACCTCCACGTACCAGGCGTGCTCCACCTTAAAAGAGGCCGGTATGTAGCTGCATTGTATAACCTGTATGTGTCAGGGTCTTAATGCTAGAATTTAACATATTTGCGTAACAAAAGGCTTCTTAAAAGGGAAAATTTGTTGCTGCCAGTTTACTGTCAGACAGGGGTTTAGGAAAGATGGATCCACATACGTCCTTAATACGTGCTAATTACTAGCTACTATGCATGTGTAGTGACTATTTTACGCAATCTATGTATCGTTACGTTGATTGCGTATATGCGATCTTTAAAGACCGCTTATACGCAATCTATGTGACGAAACGATACGTAGATTGCGTAAAATAGTTACTACACATGCGTAATAGCTAGTATCGGGAAATTAAGGATGTATGTGGATCAAGTACGGGATTGTAAATCCGGTCCAATGTTCTCTTCGGTTACAAATATATTTGGTTGACTTTCATTCGTCTTCCAGAAGATCCAAGAGTACGGATTACAATTTATTACGGTAGCTACAATAAACTCGGCATCTCTATGGCACGTCTTGGCTGCCATTTTCTTTGCGTCTTTGTACAATTATATACGTATATTGGCTATATTTTTTCCACAGACTGTTTTATAAGTGAAAATGTAACAATAGAAGTCGCTTATAGCAGCGTATATACAGTGTTGGCGATGATTACAAGTCCTGTGCATGAGGTAGAAGCTGTCCAGTAAATCCACTTTAAGGGCAATAATCACTTGGGGCCGGATTCACAGATCCATATTCACGCACGCACGTAGAAAGGCAACACCCGTGACACCCCCCTCAGCCGGACAGCTACTTCTGCCTCCATAGGGCACCCTTAAGTCTACGTGTGTACTTACGCGCATATCTTACGTACGAGTGTATTTATCTAACCGCGCCCTCAAATGCCTATTTAAATGCTTCCCCCCGCCCACTTTCACGAAACTTCTACCGTCCGTATAAAAACCATGCTCCTCCATACGTATGTCCTAAGTGCGAATCACAAGTCCGAGCCAAAAGTAATTACGGGCCTGATCCAAAGCTACGCTGTTCCGTACTTCGTAGGTACGGCCAGCATAGCTCATAAACACTCCCCTCGACACTGCCCATGTCCCGGCATATTTACCCACTGTTACGCCAGCTGAGGGCTACCTTAACTTCAGCCGGCGTAACAGTGGGTAATTACGCCGGGAAACTAATTGTAAACCCCTAACCCAGCCCTTCCCTCCCTCCCCCCACCTACATTCCGTAACTATAGCATAATTACGGTGCTGCACGCCCCTTAGTCTGTAACTACGCTTTAGTTACGGACGCCCGATCCAGGGCACTCTGATAAATCGATTACTCTGGGGAACAGCTGCCCGGCACATGCGCAAAATGGCAGAAATGCCATTCTTACGCATACGGCCACCATAAAAACGACGGCGGACGTAGGTTTGGATCTGCCCCTACGTGTGTAAATACTGCTTAATGTGCGTGGAAAAAGTTAATCTGCTCCACGCAAAACCGGATCTGTGTATATGGTCCATTATTTTTAAATGAACTAACCTGAAAGGCGTCAGAGTGAGCAATATCTTTTATCCTTTCTACAAGCTGGACAATCTTATAATATTCCCAACATTAAAATGTCCTAAAGCAAATCAGACATTGGGCCTGATCCAGAGCTACGAAATTGCTGTCCGACGGGCGAGCGTACGCCCGTTTTTTGCGTATTTTCGTACGAAAATTCGCACTGCGCATGCCCAGTATGACAGCTTCCTGTCGGCTGGACGACATGAGCGTATAGCGTTCGTATGGTGTGCGAATTTTTCGCTCGAGGGGCGTGCGTTCAGTACGACGGTCGGCTGGGCGCTCGTTTTACAACAGGGAGGCGGGGATAGCCATTTAAATTGTACAGTATGGGCGTGCTAAGCCCGTACGCTCAGCGTATTTTGTGCGAAAATTCGTACGGCCGACGGTCGTACCCAGTGTAGGGTATAGCCGCCGTAAGCAGGGACTTTACTATGGGAGTGTTAGGGGCGTGTATGTTGATACGCCCGAGCGAACGTTCGCATTCGCCCGTCGTGCGAAAATTTTGTAGCTCTGGATCAGGCCCATTGTCACAAACCAGACGTGGAAGGTGATCAAGTATTTAGAAGAATATTATTATAATACAATATTTGAGAAACACAATCCTTAATTCTGTAGAGGAAATGGCAGAAGAACAATACTTCTGGTTGAACATCGTCATTATGGCGTCTGATGTCTGTTTCAAGGCTTCATTAAGACATCTACATGCATGTATCCCGGATATCAGATAACATGTTGTGGATAAGATGAAGATCAAACTACCGGCTTAAATGTATGGATTTATGAGGAAAGTACTTATGTCCTTTCAGATTACTTTAATTGACCATATACTTCAATCTCCTCACCCACAAGAATACAACACTCACCCATGCTATATTGTCTGGTTTTTGAGTGTGTATGGTGATGAATAATATTTAATAGTAACGCATTATGAACATAGACACAGTGAAGTCTATGTCTGTCACTCAACATTAGGCATTGTGCCCTCTGTGTATTGGTGTCACATGACATGCTTTATGCCTTCTCTGCTTTGACAGCTGCAGCTAGGGTCCAGTGCTGGTTATAGAGACTTGATACTTGTTTGTCTCTCACAGTCTGTTACCTTGGCTAGCCTTGTGTGACCTCGCCTTATGGTGCCTCTGACTAACTACCCTCAATACTATGTTTTCTTCTTTATTTCTGCAAATGTTCTTCTTTTAGCCCCCAGAGACTTTTACTAAAACTACCTTATTTGTGTGTCTCTGCTCATTACTCCTTGGTCTTCCAGTTCATCACCTTCTTCCCTCTTACTGTATCTCTACTGGTCTCCTTCCATATATCCAGCACTCTAGTACCATCCCTAGTGTGTACCCTCTAACATTACTACTATAGTGTTCTATCTCATCCACCTCCTGCATCTTCTCCTTGCGAATACTTCCTTTTACAGGTCTTTAAGATATAATGTCTTTGGCTCTATTCTGGAGAGCATCCACTTGGCATCTACAAATCTCATTCATGTCTCTGGTGCAGATACCTCCATCAAGTAAGAACATCTGGATTACATGGTAGATTACTTATTGGTGCTATGAGCCAAGAATGAGGTAACTGGGGGTTCTCCTGTTTTTCTAGACCATCTGCACAGATGTTTCACAGTTTGCATGCTTATTCTAATAACAAATGAACACAGAAAAATGTCCTTTTCACTGACTTCTTTCTATGCACATGTATATTGTGCAATAAATATATATTTTCTCTATAGCAAAAATACACCTTGACTTTGTTCTTTTGTCTTTAGGATGCAGTTTAGTCAAAAGAGATTTGGAGACTATATCAGATACGGGAAAAAGACCATAACTAGAATTCAGGAGCTCGCTGCTGCTACGATCATAACTACTTAACATAATTCTGGATCCAGCCCCATGTTCTGATGGAGTAGTTACTTGCAGCACCCAGTTCCCTTGTTCCCTTCGTTGGTTTGTTTAATTAAATGTGAGTCTTGTTGTTTTGAGGGAACTGAAGATTAAAAAGGAGAGAGGGAAATGTACGTGTGGAAAGGTTAAAGCGTAGACTGGGGAGGTGAAACGAGAGCACTTGGTGGTGATAAATGCTGTGATGGATTTGAATCCTTTTATTGTCACGATCAACAGTTTAGAGGTGAGTATGTTCTTGTGAACATGGGGTTGATTCCGTTTGTGCGTGCGCAGGACGCAAGCGCAACATAGAAAAGTAATCTGACCTATTCAGAGTTGGTACTTAATAGAGAAAGTGAACGCTAAATCATGCATTTGTTATAGTTTTGTGATGCGCCATTGGATGCGTTGTTTAGCTCATGACTAATTTTTCATAAGTGACAGCAACGCAATTCTGAATAGCATAGTCACATATATACAAGTATTTTTTATAGTCACTTACCTAAATGAAGCTATGTCACATTCCCTAAAGTGACTGTGCTTGTGTTTTTGGGCATATATATAGCCTTAATTTAGTTGTATTTTTCATTGTTGAATGTATCCAGTCTGGCTACGCTTCTTATGTGTGCTGGGCACTCTATTTCCGGTGACCTGCGGATACACGCACCTGTGTTTGTGCGCGCTTTTTCCATTTTATACCAGACCAACGAACTGCATGAGCTGGTGTGTGTACCATGTGCAAATAAGCCTAAACCACATCAGCGCTCAAGACAGGCAAACATCCTACCTGAGGAAGTTAACATTCTGGTGCGAGGAGTTATGGCGGGGTTATTCCAGTGAAGGGATGCATAACGCCTCAAGAACTGACATACACAGACGTATTACTGCTGTGGCTCCAACATGGTGAACATTGTTTGTAATCAAAAAAAGGTAAGTTTATATAAGCAATGTTTTACTTATTGTATTCATTTTTAATTTGTTTCTAAGTTTACACTTTGCATGGTTTTTACATTTGTTATAGTGTTATAGTGTTACATTTCTTTATTAACACAATATTGAAATGTGTGTCAAACATTTGTAATTGTATTATTATTTTTTTTTATTTGTACTTCTCAACCTACTGAAGATGGCAAGATTTCAGGAGGCGCCTAAAGGAAAAGATAATGGATCGTCATGAGTTCACAACTCACAACTTGAATTTACCGAACTTGATCAGCTGGGTTTGTCTACAGTGACCCCTGAAAAGGCACTGGGTGTAGGGGCCATGGATTCTGCCAGTGTGCCCCCTACACAGGCAAATTCTTCCACATCAGCTGGTAAAGTGCTATGAATCTAATGTAATATTTTATAAAAGAAGCTATTCTAAAATGTCATTTGTCATTATTTTGTTGTACTATGTTATTGTTTTTGTGTGTTCTGTTGTTGCTTTCTTACAAAATTCACTTACCTTTATTTATATGGAATATCCATAATGTTTAATTGACATCAACAATATATATGAAAAAAAATGACATTATGCAAGGACAGCAGCATGTCTGAACTGCTAAAATGCACCTGTTTTGTTGTTACTGATGATATATTTGCACAACTGTAAAGCTTTTGTTTATTTTTAATAATGAATATGACTCATTTTCCCATTTCAGAGATGCAAAACCAGGAAGCAGAGGTGCTTCCAGAAACCATAGCTCCCCTATGGGAGGACATCAGTCAGACCTACTTATCAGAGAACAGGACCATGAAAGTGCAGAGGAAGTAGGCACAGAACCACACAGAAGACAACCTCGGCCACAGTTATCTGCCATCTCTAACATGAATTCAGACAGAGGCATCATGTCTGATAAAAGAAGCACCATGCAGGAAATAGGTCAAACATATAAACAACACTTGGCAGGATTGAATGACACCTAATTCAACATTCATCTTCTGTTCATTCGCAATCCCAATCCCTTCCACAACCACAGTTCCTTCCCCAGTCCCATTCCATTCCCCTATCCCAATCCACTACACACCTAGTGCATTCCCCTCTACAAACCATATTGAGTCCCCTTGCCCAAACCTCTGCCATAGCCCAAACCTCTGCCACAGCCGAAACCTCTACCACAGCCATATCATTTCATACTCCAACACTCCAAACCCAACTTCACACATCAAACGTTCATCAACTTTCCAGCCACTCCTCCATCCATTCCTCAACACGTCCTGCTATTTAACAACCCTATGCACAGCAAGTAACCTATTTCAACCCATATGTAGCACCATGTCAATTCCCTAACTTTAATCAGCAGCTTTCCTCCCATCCATATCACACAACACAATTCCAAACATATGTTCATCCTCAACAATTACACCTATATCGTCCTCACCCCTCTGTCCATTCCCAGTACCATCAACCCCTGTCAATACTCAATACCATCAGCCCCCTGTCCATTCCCAATACCATCAGCCCCCTGTCCATATTCAATACCATCAACTTCCTGTCCATTCCCAATACCATCAACCCCTTGTCCATACTCAATACCATCAACCCCTGTCCATACTCAATACCATCAACCCCTTGTCTATACTCAATACAATCAACCCCTGTCCATACTCAATACCATCAACCCCTTGTCCATACTCAATACCATCAACCCCTGTCCATACTCAATACCATCAACCCCTGTCCATACTCAATACCATCAGCCCCCTGTCCATTCCCAATACCATCAACCCCTGTCCAAACTCAATACCATCAACCCCCTGTCCATACTCAATACAATCAGTCCCCTGTCCAAACCCAAACCCACCAAACCACCGTCCATCTGCAGTCTTAAAGCAATTTCAAGTTCCCATCTTTATATTCTCCATAGATTTTGTTTGTATTAAAATCTAGGTGATGTAAACTATTTTTTTTTATTAAAAACTATTTTTCAGTTCAGTGTATGTATATCCTGCTTTTTGTTAATAGTTAACAATAACAATATAGTGTCATGTCTTATTTTACTATACAGTAACCTTTTAAAAGAAATTTACCATACATAGCAACATTCATAAGGAAATAAATGAACCAGGTTTTGTTTATATAAACTTTATCGTTTTTTTTTAAAGAAAAACATAAAAACCTAATATAAATATCTATAGTGGTAAACATTGAATATAACACAATACAATTTTGGAACACAAACAATTTTAAATAGATTTTGTAAGTAAATCTAAAACATCTAGTAAATTTCTTATTTGGCCTTTAATATTTCCTACAGTAGGCCCTTTGTTGTGCCCTCCTTTGCTCCTCAGTTAATTCTGGTGACACATAACCCGAAAAATGTAAAAAAAAAAATATTTCAAACTCAACTACACATATACATACGTAGCATTTTCATTTAATAACACGCATGCTTACCTTCTGTTCCTTCGCTTGTACTTGGCATTGCTGCCTCTTCCATCGACTCATTTTCGTCAGTTGAGTGTCGTATGCAAATGCTTGCGTGTACATTGGGTCCTACTTTTTATGCTCGCTTACACGCTGATGTTTAAAGCGCTACGCCTCCGACAAAAAAATAGGCGGATGTGTAACTCTGAATCAGGTCCCATGTGAACAATATTTAATAGTTGAATGTATAGCTAGTTTAAAAAATGTTTTAATAGCATAACATCTTTATTTAAATTTCTATAACACTGTGGGAATAAGCAGGAAAAGATTATGCTGGGTAAATTGAGCAGCCTTGTAATGAAATTCGCTAATAATGAATTGTGGGATTCTTGTTTTAATTATGTTTTTCCTTTTTTTTCTCCTGTCAAGGACAAAACTTCACAGCCTTGATTTTCTTTGACAACAAATGGATAAAGTAGACAGGAAGTACATCTAATATAATGAAATTCAGTGAAATTCAGTGTAAAGCTTAATAAGCTTTTGTTGTGTGAATATAACAATGCAGAATAATATACACCTTAATATGTGTCCATTATTAAACCCAGCTACAAAAGCCCACAGTTTAACATGATTTTGCCAAGGTGTAAATTAGCTTCTTTTTTGCTGGAGGTCCAGGAGCCCAGTGCCGGCAGTGGATTCATTGTGATTCGCTCCCGGACGATCTCTTGCCATTTGGGATTTTTGCATCATGGTGAGCCAATCAGGGCTTGCTGCATAATTGCTTCCATGCGCCCCTGCACCTCCCCGAGTGCAGTGTGGTGTGGGTTGCCGCTGCAACTGTCCGTTGCCTCTCGTAAAGAGGCAAAGCTATCGATACACTGAAGAGAGAAGACACTGCGCTGAAGGGTAAGTATAAATTTAACCTTAACCCTTAACCTAATCCTTACCCTAACCCTCCCCTTCCATTACTCTAACCCTTCCCCTTCCATGACCCTAACTCTCTCTTCTCCGCAGCCTAACCCTAAGACACCCCTACCCACAACCTAACCCTAATACTCCCCTCCCTGCAGCCTAACCCTAAGACTTCCCTATCCGCAGGTTGATCCTAACCCTCCCTTTCCTCGGTGCCTAACCCTAAAAGTCCACATAGAGTGTTATTTACCTCTCTAGTTAGATCTGCGGCATGTGCGACGGGTCTGGCAGCTTATAATGCGATAGGTCTGGCGGCTTTCAAAAAATGAATGGTTAAGTATGCTGATTGGCATACTTACCCACTCTATAAAAATTTTTTAAATGGGTGCATTTTCGAAATAGACAGCTGAAAATGAGCTTTCTAAAAGAAACCATTTGCAGCGGCGATTTGCACCAATGCAGTGCATCGCATGGCAAGCCAATAAGAACTCACCACATCAACACCCCCAGGTACACCCGCAACAGAATATTTAAACCATTACAGGGGCTGGGAAAGGTAAGAAATGACCAGAGGCCAAAGAGAGAAGTTCCTAGATGCCAGGAGGAGAGGCACTGCGGGTTGCGAGGGAACTGGCCGTAAGCCATTGAGGAAGAAAAACGCAATGGACATTGGCGAGGAAAGAAGAGGATGCAGCCAAAGGAAAGAACACCTGTAATCGAAAGAGAACAAAACGTCTTCCTTCATTAAGGTTCTTCAGGGTGTGGTAGGAACCTTGGTTTGGGTGCAGGTCTTTTTAGGTCATTTGGGCAAAACTCCACCTCCTGTTACACTGTTCCCTGCACTAGATCAGCCCCTTTGTCCCCTAATCCAGTGGCGGAAGCACTGGAGGCAATGAAAGCGCTGAGCTCCGGGCACTAGGGGACTTCATGACGTCTGGCCCCGCCCACTTGTCTCCAGGCGCCTGGGAAGAACTTACGCCACTGCCCTAATCACAAGCACTAAACCTTGACATGTATAGACAAACTAGGGACATGTGTCTATAACACTATATAAAATGTAATGAATATTGTAATAACAATAAATATCAAGTAGAATAAAAGAAACTCAGTGAAAACCTGGGGATGGAAATGAAGAGGTGGAGAAAGTGATGGGAACAATGTTACCAGCACAAACGTCACACAGGTTCCAAAGTTATTTACTTAGGAAATGTTCCATTGCTTCATAGAAACATTTGCAGCTGGAAACATTCCATAATAAAATCATCATCTACAGAACAAACATATGTTCTACATTTCCTCAGAGATGGATGTGTTTGCTTACAGCTACCAGGAGCATTCAGTTTACCTGGTCACCTATAGGGGAATTGCTGTTACTGTTAAAGGGATGCAATTAGTAGAATTCAAATTCTATATCATTTTGAGTATTTAACAAAGTGCTTTTGTATTTTATCATAACCATTGGACTATACCTCAGCACAGGCTGATTACTAATTTGACATGAACATAACCTAGAATAAAGGGCTCTAAGCCCTTTTCAGTTCAGTTCATTCTAATGCCCGTATTAAAATGAAGTCTATCATATTTACAAAACATGAAGGGTTTCCATGTAAGGGGTGTGGGTCCCCGCTTAGAACGGCCCTATTCCGATAGGGCCGTTTCCTCCCAGCCAGTTTCGAACTAGCAATCGATCCACGGAGCACCGAAAGGTAAGGAAAAAAGTACCCCAATCCTTCCACTAATTCTAACCCTCCCCTCTCATTACCCTAACCCTCCCTTCCCCGCAGCCTGACCCTAACCCTCCCTTCCCGGCAGCCTAACCCCAACCCTCCCTTCCTGGCAGCCTGACCCTAACCCTCCTTCCCCGGCAGCCTGACCCTAACCCTCCCTTCCTGGCAGCCTGACCCTAACCCTCCCTGGAGAGGTTACTCACCTTTCCCTGGCGGGATATTGGTGGCGGCTCTATTTCCGAATCAGAATGGGTGAGTATGCTGATCGGCTTATTCACCCATTCTAAAAAAAATTGTAAGGTATTCGAAATAGGGACATCTAAAAATTAACTTTTCCAATGTCCCTATTTCGGAAAGAAGATTTTCTAACCGCATGTAAATATCGTATATATCTCTTCTGGTTCAATCTTCTGAATACGGGCCAGTGCTTCCATACACTTTCTAAATGCTGGAGCAGAGTTTTACAGCGTAAAAATAATGTGGCGATAATGTACTAATTCCAGCAATATCCCCCATATACCCCATTTTCTCTCCCCCTAATACCTGTTATTAGAGGGAGGAAAAGGGGAGTATGTATGGTGAAACCGCTGCAACACACATATGCATGTAAATAAAATAGAAATTAAAGCAATAAAAATGTTAACTATTGTTTTTTAAACATTTTCTTTTAAGTAATAATAAGTAAATAATAATAATAAAATTAGAGAAATAAAGAAAAAGTTATAACTTAACTGACTGGACTGGCAACACGTCTGAAGATTTCAAAGTCCCGACATGAACGTATGTGCAATGTTTTTCATGTCGGGACTTTACATTTTTAGAGTCCCAAATGAGAGTCACTGCGCATGCACAGGACTTTAATCAGTCTTCATATGAATGAAAGGTCTTGCAATGTTCTCACAGATTATCGCGGGACATTCTCCAGAGGGGTGAGTATTAGTCAATTCCCTGAATGAAGATGCCAAGCTCGCAGTAAAGATAAGCCAGCCTGGTGCAGCTTCGTTCACAGAAAAACCTTATTCTAAGTAAATAGAGCCCAAAGTATGTAATCTTTTTTTTTTTTCAAAAGAAATGATTGTATTTGGCAAACATAAAGTTTTGCTAATAGCCATATGTTGTTTAGATACAATTACAAACATATACTCTAGGATACATTACTAGTTGTGAACTGAGTGAGAATGCAATCAAATAAGAAACAGATGGTGATTTCACAACCACGCTGGCAGAGGCCAGATTACACACAAAACTGTTTCCTGTCAACACTTGCAAAGTATCACATTTTGCAGGGACAATTTTCGTGGCAGTACACCTTTCATTTTATTTGTATTTATTTTTTGTTTACTCTGATGGCTGGAGAATCTAAAAAAATAAAAGCTGATTTATAAAAAACAAACAAAAATCAGGCAAACAAATCTGTGTTATAATCCACCATATACACAAGTGACCAAATTGGCGGAGATTCGCAATATAAGCAAGAAGCTTCTTCTGCCAATCATTTGCATACTGGAACCACTAGCATTAGTCAGATAAAACAATATCCATTTCTAATTCATGCTCCAATTTAAACTTGGAATATGATAAAAACATAGGGCCAGATCCAGAACAACGCTTGTGAGCGAATTTACACGTGGAGTAAAATCGCGTTTTGGTAAGTACTGCGCATGCGCACCATAGAAAATACGCTCCGTAACGTAGAGTAAATGTGAACGTATGGGCCATTCACGTATGTGTCACGTAAATCCTTACGTGTGGGCATGCCAATTTTACCCAATTTTCCGTGAGTCAAAAATACATCTGAAATACGCTATGTAGGCGGGGGTTTGTATTTAAAGTGTACAGTATGGGCGTGCTTAGCTGCGTAAATACGTGTTGCACATACGTACGTGAGCGGATGACATCGGTTACGTGGGCAAAAGTTAAGGTAGGGTTTGGAAAGCGGATCTCAGACAAAATACGTACATTCAAGGGGTGTGCCAAGGGGAGTGTATAGAAGGTACGCACGCGTAAATACGCGACGCGAGTAAAGGCATTGCAAGCGGAGTTCTGGATCTACCCCATAATGGCGAAAATCACTTCCAATTAGGCATACATGGTTACATCAGTAAGCCCTAAAAATATGACAATTATATAGCCATTGAGCCATTGACCAAACCCACTGATAACAAACATTGGGCCAGATTTACTAAGCTGCAGGAAAGGAAAAGTGGAGCTATTGTCTGTAGCAAGATTCTAGCTGACATTTTCTAGTATGTAATAGGAAAGTAAGAGCTAGAATCTGATTGGTTGCTATGGGCAACATCTCCAATTTTCCTTTCATGCAGCTTAGTAAATCTGGCCCATTGTATTGTGCATTCATCATATACGCAAAAGTGGCTAATTTCACCTCCAATGTCTCACCACAATAATTACACTGTTCGGCTTTACCTCTGGTTAGACCACAAATCAGGAAAAGAATATTCACGTTCAATGTCTGTCTTGCCTCACTGCGCCTCCTTTACATTTGGACAACAAAGGTATCAAAGGTCTCATCGAGCAGTGGGTGTCCCTGTGATGGCAAAAGCACTCTGCAAATTATGCAAACCAGATCAGAGTTGCGGTGTTCAGCAGTCAGAGCGGGAGGCAGAGTGCAGCACACACGCACAGAAGTCAGGGTGGGAAGCATAGTCTCCTTTACATTTGGACAACAAAGGTATCAAAGGTCTCATCGAGCAGTGGGTGTCCCTGTGATGCCAAAAGCACTCTGCAAATTATGCAAACCAGATCAGAGTTGCGGTGTTCAGCAGTCGGAGCGGGAGGCAGAGTGCAGCACACACGCACAGAAGTCAGAGTGGCAAGCATAGTGTGCGGTGCACGGGTACAGCAGTCAGAGCGGGAGGCAGAGTGCAGCACACACGCACAGAAGTCAGGGTGAGAAGCATAGTGTGCGGTGCACGGGTACAGCAGTCAGAGCGGGAGGCAGAGTGCAGCACACACGCTCAGAAGTCAGAGTGGCAAGCATAGTGTGCGGTGCACGGGTACAGCAGTCAGAGCGGGAGGCAGAGTGCAGCACACACGCACAGAAGTCAGGGTGGGAAGCATAGTGCGCGGTGCAAAGGTACAGCAGTCAGAGCGGGTGGCAGAGTGCAGCACACACGCACAGAAGTCAGGGTGGGAAGCATAGTGTGCGGTGCATGGGTACAGCAGTCAGAGCGGGAGGCAGAGTGCAGCACACACGCACAAAAGTCAGGGTGGGAAGCATAGTGCGCGGTGCAAAGGTACAGCAGTCAGAGCGGGAGGCAGAGTAGAGCACTGCACCCAGGTACAGCAGTCAGAGGAGGAAGCAGAGTAGAGCGCAGCACCCAGGCAGGGGTGTAGGAACCGAGGGGAGGGGGGGGCAGAGGAGGCAGTTGCCCCCCCCCATGATTTTTGTTGGGGGGCAAAGACTGTGTTTTGCTCCCCCCCCCCCCCCGTGATTTTTGTTGGGGGGCAAAGACTGTGTTTTGCTGTTTTGCCACCCCCCCATGAACT
Source organism: Limnodynastes dumerilii (assembly GCA_011038615.1). Taxonomy (NCBI): domain Eukaryota; kingdom Metazoa; phylum Chordata; class Amphibia; order Anura; family Limnodynastidae; genus Limnodynastes; species Limnodynastes dumerilii. The sequence continues at coordinate 457,981 of WWET01000316.1, forward strand.
TCTGCCCAGAGGTGAATGAGGATGAATGAAGCGATAATAGATTTATTGAAGTTGTCAGCTGTTATCACTTCTGTTTACCAAATAAAGTTGTCTTCATGCTTGTTCTGTGTATATTGTCCTCGTATAATCGCATTTTCCTTTCTCTCTTAGAATCTCCACTCATTTTGCTATCACAACTTGCAGTAAGAATAAGCAGACACAGGAGCCCGGAAGCGCTACTTCCCATTGACTGTTCTTATAAGTTGAATGACAATGCAGCAGAGAGAGCGAATAATTGTGGCTTGTGGACGGTATAAAACAATAGCAGCGTCTCATTGTTGCCAGATCGTCGGGTAGATAACGGTTGCCTTAAGAATGGTAGAGTCCTGGTGCCAGACCCTGACCTAGGTACGACAGGGGACTTACGCAAGTCATTCGCATAAGTCCTCTGTCTCTGAACATCTGCGCATGTGCTCACCAGATGTTATGATTACATACCTACAGATGTATGTAACTAAGTTATGTATGTCAGTACGTACGCAGAATGGGCTGACCCTTCATTTATGATGGCTGTATCTCCGCCATACAGAAGGGCATAGCCATTAAATGAGAGGGTGGGGAAGCCCTGTTACAACTAGGCCGTATGGCCGCAGACCTAGACGTAAAAGTTAAGGTAGCTATCTGCACACGTAAAGGCCAGATTTCCTACCGACACAGAGGTGTGCAGAGGGCGTGTCTTACCGACATCAGGGAGTGCAGGGGGCGTGTCTTACTGACATTGGGGAGTGCAGGGGGCGTGTCTTACTGACATCGGGGAGTGCAGGGGGCGTGTCTTACTGACATCAGGGAGTGCAGGGAGCATGTCTTACTGACATCGGGGAAAGCAGGGGGCGTATCTTACTGACATCGGGGAGTGCAGAGGGCATGTCTTAGTGACATCAGGGAGTGCAGGGGGCGTGCACTGCCCGCTATGCGTAACTACGGACCCACGTGCGCACGTAAAACGTGCGGGTGTCAGGATCTGGCCCATGGTGCCTGGAGCACCTCATAAAAAAGGGTCTACGAGCCTTTTGCCCCCCCTTAAAAATTTTCATTCCTACACCCCCGCACCCAGGTACAGCAGTCAGAGGAGGAAGCAGAGTAGAGCGCATCACCCAGGTACAGCAGTCAGAGGGGGAAGCAGAGTAGAGCGCAGCGCCCAGGTACAGCAGTCAGAGGAGGAAGCAGAGTAGAGCGCAGCACCCAGGTACAGCAGTCAGAGGGGGAGGCAGAGCGGAAAGCAGAGTAGAGCGCAGCAGTCAGAGGGGGAAGCAGACATGTGTGTGGGGAGTTGCAATAGCAGGACCCTACTTAAATGTTTTACTTCATTCCCAAGTAAAATGGGCACAGTTCGTAAATCTGGATAGAGTGTAAGGGCTGAAACAAGGTGTGTGCACGGTGGCTCAGTGAGTAGCACTTGTGTCTCACAGCACTGAGGTCATGAGTTTTGATATCCGGACTAGCCATTATCTGTGTGGAGTTTGCATGTTCTCCCCGTGTCTGCATAAGTTTCCTCCAGGTGCTCCGGTTTTCTCCCACAATCCCAAAACATGCAGGTAGGTAAATTGGCTGATAAACCCTAGTTAATTGGTTTATTAACCCTAGTGTGTGTGTGTGTGTGTGTGTATGTCTGTGTTAGGCACCTTGGTATCTAGCTCCAGTAGGGCAGGGACTGTTGTGAATATGAAATATTCTCTTTAAATCGCTACCTAATCCTAAAGCGCTTTATAAAAACCTGTTAATAAACAAATAATAAATACTGGAAACTTTAAATACCTCCTCCCCAGCATACGTGCTGAATGCTCCCTGCCCAGTCCCATTCAGCCGTCCAGCACAGAAGTCTGGATCCAGGTTCAATATTATTAAGTTCTCTAATTATTATTTATGTTAAAAGTAACCTGCTGTGTCTGCCTTACTACATAATTATATAGTATAACATCTGCCATAGATTCCAAATAACTAGATGTAACAGTTCTACCGCCACAGAAACATCAGCATGTTATGTAGGACAGGTTTATTCCTTTTTATTTCTTTATTTTTTTTTTGCCAGCACATATCATTATTGTGACCCCCAAAAAAACAAAAACTTGCAGGGTATCTCCAAATCTTTGCAGCGGTAATCTAATGTTGACCTTGCTCTACTACCTTATATCCACAGTGAGCATCAAGCCGCTGCTCTCACCATTCATAAATCAGCTCCCAGCATGATGGAATAATTGCCCGTTATTGATGTGACAGAAGTGTGTGGGGTTTAATCAATGTCTGAAGTGAATCTGTTTTAAGAATGATGGGACTTAAGTGACAGGAAGCAAAAACACATATTTTGTGTGCTCGTTAAGCTATTATGGTTTGTTGTGTGAATGAGCGATGTTCCCAGACATTAGTTGTTGCTTTGAAAGTTTACCACAATGTATTACGAGATTGATTGAACTAATTTAATCCACCTCTCTAATAATCAGTGATTATTAGTATTATTATCATTCTGATTTCCAGCTTTGTCCTATATATCAAGTGGATAAACAACATTTATATTATTTTTAAGATCTTAAGACAAAATAGATCAGACAAAATAGATCAGACAAAATAGATCTTTTTTTTTGTACTATTAAAAGCAAAGCAGCAATCTCCTTCCCACTCTACCTCTGCTTAACTTCATCCTTAGAATTTTTCTCAACTTTCACTCTCTGGATTGGCTGCACGTCCTCCTCTGTTTTTTCTGTTTATCTTTCTGTATTCCTATTCTTTATCTATTTATACCAATTATTGTGCTTTTGCTTTTTCTATTATTACACACAGATAATGATCAGATTTTGTTATTTACAATTACAATATACTTAGTTTTGATAGCATTCAGAAAATGCGGGGCCCAGGACACAGCTGCGGGGCCCCACCCCATGTGACGTCATTGATGACATCACATAGGGGCGGGGTGCCGCAGACCTGCTCTAACAGTGAGCGGGTGCAGGGGAAATTTTTCCCTGTGCATTGGCCAGCTACTCATTGGGCCCCCATCAGCTCCGGGCCCAGTACACTAGTCCCAGCTGCCCCCCGCCCTAATAGTGGCCCTGTCCCACTGTAAATATCCACCTGATTTCCTCGTATATTCAAACTCTGGATCTGGTCCACTGTCGAAATTCTCCTGTTTAGTATAGGATACTTAATTACATTATATTATGTACAAATAGGTTAATGAGATATTCACATTTACTGTGAATTATTCTTACCAAGTTTTCTTATCTGACGTTTTATTTACAATCTGCTTGACTGCATTTGCCGGATAATATACTGTCCTGTTTTGTGTTTATAACTATATAGTTTAGTGACTTCTGCAGTTATGGATACTGTAGCTTTGAGTTCCTTTACATGTTCAGTAACAACATTATTAAATTAAATTCTCAGTAAGGTCTGTAGCACAGACTGAGTTCTTCATAAACATGGCACCCCCTTCCAAACTTATAACCCCATCAGGCGTTTCATTAAAATATGTTTCTATTAGTATGGCGGGTTAGCGACCTCTTAATAAGCAGTACTTTTGCTTTTGTTTCTGTGTAGATTACCCCCTGCCTAGCATGGACCTGCTTATTTGCCAATAAATTGATTTGAGCAACCACCATTTTGTGTAAAACAATACCGATACTATCCATCACTATGAACACTAATATTTCCGTAACAAATAGTTAGAAAATTGACTACGTGTAATTTTAGACTTTAATAAACTTGTATGTGATATGCTCATGAGTAATTTAATATAGCTTAAAACTAGGGTTACTAAAAGGTTTAAACAAGCAATGCATAGAGGTGTAACAAAACCATGTCCATATTTAGCCTATCATCTTGCTCATAGAAATCATGTTACTGATTAACGTGTTGGATAACCCTGTCCAGCCACAATTACACATCATAATCTTCTCACAGGCAAAAGGACTAAATAAACTCAAGAAAAATCCTACCTTCAATGACCTGATTGTTGATTGTTGCACATAAGCATAACGTTACACAAGGAGTGATATGCAAACAACTAAAGGTAATGTAATGTTGTGTAAACAGGTTGACTGGTGCAGATATTAAAGCCTGTTTGACTTTACAGAAATGTCATTTTCTGTAATTTTAGGCGTGAAGATCTGATAATAGAAGTTTAACCCAGACTGGTGGCAGTAGTCATCCATGCTTGACTTTCTGTGGGTAGACAGTCTCTGGGCCTGATGATATTACAATCCCTTGTATGCTATATAGATCTTTTTTCATATAATATGCTATTTTATAGGTAAGGCATACCTACCAACATTTGAAAATTCAAAAGAGGGACAAAATTTGGCGGCCTGGTAGAGGGGGTGTGTTTTGTACCACCCAGTGGGCGTGTCTGGGAAAGTACGTGTGTCTTGCACCACCCATACAAGCAGATCTAGTACCTACCCCTTTTATTCAGCCATCCATAGGTCTGCCCCTTATTATTTGTCCAGGATTCATATGCCCAGCCTCTACATCTGCCCGATATTATTGCCAGTCTCCATGTCTGCCCCCAATTAATACTGCCAGCCTCCATGTCTGCCCCCTATTTATATAGCCTGCTTCCATGTCTGCCACCAACTGCCTGTGCCAGCCTCCTTCTGCCACCTATTGCCAGTGCCAGCCTTCATCTGCCCCTATTGCTAGTACCAATGTCCCTCTGCTCCCAATTGCCAGTGCCAGCCACCATCTGCCCCAATTGCCAGTGCCAGCCACCATCTGCCCCCAATTGCCAGTGCCAGCCTCCAGCTGCCCCCATTGCCAGTGCCAGCCTCCAGCTGCCCCCAATTGCTAGTGCCTGTCTCCTTCTGCCCCTATTGCCAGTGCCTGCCTCCATGTCTGCTCCCTATTGCCAGTGCCAGTCTCCATCTGCCCCCAATTGCCAATGCCTGCCTCCATGTCTGCCACCAAATACCAGTGCCAGCCTCCATCTGCCCTTATTGCCACTGCCTGCTTGCATGTCTGTCCCCTATTGCAAATGCCTGTCTCCATGTCTGCCCCCAAATACAAATGCCAGCTTCCTTCTGTCACTTATTGCCAGTGCCTGCCTCTAGGGTCAGGCTGCGGGTGGGGGGTCTTAGGGTTAGGCTATAGAGAAGGAAGGGTTAGAGTCAGGCTAGGGAGAAGAAAAGGTTATGGTTAGGGTCAGTCTGCGGGTAGGGTTAAGGTAATGGAAGGTTTAACTTTTTTCACTTACCTATTGGAGCACCGTGTTCAGTGTTTCGGGCATCGAGGCATAAGCAATCAATATCCCAGCCAGTTCTGAACTGGCTGGGAGAGAACAGTCCTAACGAAATAGGGCCGCTTCGAAGCTGGGATCCACACCCATTTAAACCACATGATCCCTGTATAAGAATAATGGACAACCCAAGTACAGGATGGAAAGTCACAGTTCTTTGATGCCAGCATTTGATACACATAGATGTCAAAATGAATTTAAAAAGAAAGCCAAACAGAAAGCAGTTACACTGATGAGCACAGCAATAAAAATTAAGATTCTATTAATTTGTGGGGAATTTGGAAGGAGAAAAAAAATGAAACCCACTTTAATAAAAGAAGAAAATTGCTTTTAAATGTTGCTTTAATAACATTCTACTCTAGTTAAACCTTGAGGGGTAAGTCCAGTTGCAAATAACAAAGGTCTGTCAGACATCAGAGCTGTGTTCTGCTAAATTTCTAAACAGGAATATTGTTAACAGGATTCTGAAGTATATATTTGCATCTCCTGACCAACATTATTTGGAATAAAACTGAGTTACATTTTTAAAGAATTTTACAATTTGGAAGTGGTTTTAATTCTTAATTTCTTGATAAAACAAGATGAGAGGGGTGTTTAAGAGAGATTGTGAACTCTCTTTGTAATTTCATATCAAAAGGATATATAGATAGATAGATAGATAGATAGAATATCCAAAAAGAGGCTGCTACATCCAAATCAGTCTGTAAAGTAATATAGACGGCAGGTGCACTAGGCAGGGAATTTGTACAAAAAGCAAGGCAATGCCTGGCACTCTAGCCATTACTCAGTAACTAAATATGCATTTCTATCTTTAAAATAAAAACCAGAGAATTAGTTACAAAAATCTGCAGAAATTTGATAAGCTACTCCGCCAACATCAAGGCTTCTCTGTGAGAGCAGTCCTAATTCTAATCTTAACTCTAAATAGAGCCCCAACTTTGGGTCAAAAATCCAATTTCTTTTCAAATGGCTAGAGTGCCAGACCATGTTTTTGTTATATATAAATAAATTCCATCTAGGCAAACCACTTCACTATGAGGAGTTGGAATTGGTCATGGGCTGGTAGAGTAAGATCGTCCATAAAATAAAGGTCCACTCTGTTCAACCATTCTTTAATGGAAGGGGGATTAGTGTGTTACTTAGGTGTCTCAGGAGAGACCTCTTATATGTGGAGATGGGAAGGGTTGTGGAAGTAAGCAGCCCCCTCCCCCCACACTTCCAGCAGCTTAGCTATTCTGATGACTTGGTTCAAGAAGGGAGCTAGCAGGGGGCAGTCCTACCAGATATGGATAAAGGTACCCCTTGAGGAGCCACATCTCCAGCAGGTGTCTGAAGTGGTCGGAAAGATTGCGTGTAATATAGTAGGGATCATATACCACCATGAGAAGCATTTATATCTTGTTTCCACTATGGATAGGCTGTATGAGGTGCAGTGGATGGTTGGGAATACTTTGGACCAGTCAGCCTCTGAGAGTGGAGAGGGGAGTTCTCTATTCCAGGCTGTGGCAAAAGCAAGGGCTGAATTTGAGGTGCAGTCTATCCATAGTTTATATAGCAGGGAAATAAGGTGCCGCGGGGGAGTCTCAGCGGTACAGAGGGTCTCAAATCTGGTTTGGGGGCCCCTAAGCAGAGATATTGGGGAGTTTTTACGACGTTTGTTCCAGCATGCGAGAGTAGGTCTGATTGTGGGGTGTTTAGATGTCCTGGGGCTGTATGGAATTTTGTTGGATTTAGAGAGTCTCGGAGCAGAGTTTGTCACTCTGCTCTGGCAGAAAAGAGAAATCCATCCGAAAAATCTGCAACGCCTCCCATCCCCTCACTTCCAGTGTAATAAAATGTATCTGATGAAAAAAAATCTTTTAAAACAATGATGTCTATGATATCCGTTTAAACACACACACACACACAAAAACTTGGGTGGATCTTTCTTTGTAGATCCTTATTGCTAACCGACAGCATATTTTATTTAGATCAACTCCAGCTGTAGTTCTTAGCACAAATAGGTTATCTACATACAATTTCATGATACATTTAGAGGTCTATTTAGTACAAATGGTTCAGTTTAATTTGATATGTGATAATATGATGTTATTACTGCAAATGTTTTTGGATACCATGAGTGGGATTTATAAGCAGCATGAGTTTCATATAGTTAATGCCTCTCTGAATCCTTTAGTTTCTGACTGCTGTCTGCACAGTAATGTTCAGGCTGAAGAAACTGTGGGCTCTATTTACGCATTGAGCGCTAATGATAGCAACTAGCCTCGCAGTGAGCCTAGCAGGACCGTGGGGAGTATTTATTAATACTTACCCCTTCAGCGAGGTCCCATGACGGTCAGCGAGCCTTTTGCTGACATCGTTGGGCTATGGAGTCCCGACTCATGCGCAGTGGATGCCTTTTGGGAGTTCGAAAGTCTCAAAAGGCAAAATCACTGCGCATGCAGAGACAGACGCGCGCCCAGTCAGGTAACTTTTAAAACTTTGGTTTTGAATTTTTTTGTGTTTTCTTTTATTGAATATGTTTATTAGATAGAATTTTATTTAAATGAGTTATTATTTGTTTTTTTTCAATTTTTTTTTAAACTTAGATTTTAATGTTTTTTTTTTACTTAACTGTATTCCAGCGGTCTCCCGACATGTACCCCCCTCTTCCTCCCCCTAATAACAGCTATTAGGGGGAGGAAAAGGGGTTTACATGGGGAGACCGCTGGAATATTTACCCTAACGCCATCTTCAGATGGCGTTTTTTACGTGTTGGCGCAGATTGTTAAAATCCACGCTGACACTTAGTAAATGCTGGCCCGCATGCATTAAAGTGGGCCGGCGATCAGGACCGTTATTGCTGGAAACCATAGCGACGATAGCTTAGTAAATATGGACAGCTTCAATTTCATATGATAAAGCCCGTTTATCATGTGAAATTAATCTTTGTAAATAGAGCCCTGTACCACTAATCACCAGTTATTTTTATTTGTATATTGTAATTGAAATCTTCCATATTTTACAAAATAGAAATTGTTGGTGCTTTGTGCCTAATGTATCTTCAGCTTGTTATACTTACCTTCCAAAGTATCCTTTAACCATATTAACCTAAAATACTAACATATCAGTTCTTCTTTCTGGTCTTTGCTTCTGCTTTCTCTAAATATATTTGATTTATATAACGTTTTAAAATCTTTATAAATTTTCATTGTTAGATTTTTGTGTTTCTTTCAAGATTTATTGAAGTTGATAAAACAGCCATGTATATATGGCACATGTTAATTAGAGGATTAAATTGAACGTTTACCTTTTTTTACAGAGAATTTAAATATTCTGGAGAACACCTGACCTTTGATGTTTTTTGATAACATCATATGACATGTCTGATAAATACACAGAGAAGAAAATGAAAGAGAGCAAATGGAAAGGATGAAATGAAAATGATCTTGTTCTATACTATTACTATACTACCCATGTGTAGGAATTGATAATAGCCTGCTCTTCATATGCATTTACTGTCCTAATTCAGAAGGAATGTTGGATTATTCACAAATATTACATTAGTTTCCCATAAACAATTTCTATTGGTGTGGCTAAAATGGGGATTCTGGAAGTAAATTCAGAATTTTTAAAAATCTAGTTATAGACCCAGAGGTGGGTTGCATCTCTCACTAACAGCCAAAGCTGCGAGAGAGAGGAGAAAGTAGTGGGGCGAGAGGTTTAGGCAAACAAGCATAAATAGTAATTAAATGAGAGAGGAGGTTAGGGAAAAGAGGGGTATAGAGAACAGTGTGTTGAAAGGAGTATAGAGGGAGCAGTAGGGTATGAGGTGTATAAAGGGAGCAGTGGGGATAAGGGAGAAGTGGGGGAGAAAGGTATAGAGGGAGCAGTGGGGAGAAGGAGATGTAAAGAGGGAGCAGTGGGGAGCTGGGTATAGGGGGAGCAGTGAGGAAGGAGGTGTTTTAGAGGGCGCAGTAGGGAGATGCATATAGATAAAGCAGTAGTGGAGAAGGGTATAGAGGGAGCAGTGGTGAGAAGGGTATAGTGGGAGCAGTGGGTGAGAAGGGTATAGAGGGAGCAGTGGGGATAAGGGTATAGAGGGAGCAGTGGGAGAGAAGGGTATAGAGGGAGCAGTGGGGATAAGGGTATAGAGGGAGTAGTGGGAGAGAAAGGGACAGAGGAAGCAATGGGTAAAGGGGTAAAGAGGGAACAAATGGGGGGGTATATAAGAAACGGATAGTGGGTGGGGATATTTTTGTTAGTTTAGTTTCTGGATTTTTTACAGGAGCAATATTAAATTACTTCTTTAGATAATAACAAAAAATGACTTGTTTACTACTTCTGCTTGCTTCATGAAAATAAATGTTCTCGAATAAGTCATATCATCCATACTAATTATAGCCAAGGTCCTTAACAACAGAAATGAGTCATAGGGACATCCAGGGCTCATCAATCACGGATGAGCTAGAATGATTTGATAGATATAGTCCATAAGTAAACAGATATGAATGACTTAAAAATTCGTGACTGATCATCAAATCTGACAATGGGTTCATCGATCTGCCAGTTACAGCTTTTTCCAGCAGAAAGTGTCTGTTCCGATGGTTTCTCTACAGACAGAGGCATCAATCTTTTACCTACAATAATTATTATACATATTTTTTTTATTTATTGAAAACTATTGTTTAGGAGACAGTGTCAAATCATCAATTCATTTTAACTATTATTCAGAAAATTATTTGAATTATATTAATCTAGTTTATTGCTAACTTGTGGTGTTATTGTAAGCATTTAGGAGGCATATTTAGCAAAAAGATTCGGAACTGGAAGGAAAATCAGTTGCTTTTGCCTCCTTTTCTATGACAACTAAGCCTAACCCTCCCTTCCGCGTAGCCTAAACCTAAGTCTCCCATCCCCGCAGCCAAATCCTAAGTCTCCCATCTCCATAGCGTAAACCTAGATTCCCCTACCCGCAGGCTGACCCTAACCCTAACCCTCCCCTTCCATGACCCTAACCCTCCCTACCCCAGAGACTAACCCTAACCCTCCCTTCACCAGGGCCTGACTCTAACTCTAAAAGTCTCCGGAGAGGTTATTCACCTCTCTGCTGTGGGTGCAACGGGTCCGGCAGGTGGCAGGTTACGAAAAGGAATGGGTAAGTATGCCCATTCAAATTTCTAAATTGGCTGTTTTTTCTAAATTGAAACATCCCAAAAGGAGTCACTGGGCATGCGTAGGACTTCATTTATACGAAGTATGAATAAAAAAGGTCCTGTAATGACCCGGCAGATCATTGCTGGACCTCGCAGGAGAGGTAAGTATTTGTAAATGAATGAGGCTGCCAGGCTCGCAGTGAAGATAAGTGAGCCTGATGCGGCATCGTTCACAGGGAAACAAAGCTGCCTGTAAATAGACCCCATTATAAGGAGTGTAACAATAGGGGGTGCAAGGGGTTTGGCTACTACAAAGCCCAGAGGAGATGGGGACTCATATTAGCCACTCCCCCTGCACTGTAAGCAAGCTGTCAGAGACTGACAGCTTATAACAGCGCTTGGTACTCCATGTATAGAGTCCAGACAAGTGCTGTCTGGACTTGCCTAGTACCCCCCTTGCTATGGAGCCTGAGTCTGTCACTTTCCGCCCCTGAATATAATACAATAAAAAAGGGTGGGTGCCGTAAAAGGGGGCGTGGCTTCTGAGCCATGTGGGGCAGACATAGAAGAAGATCTTGGCCTGTGCTGCAATAGGGAAGCAAATTTAACAGTGCATATGCACTGACACAGGCTCTGGGTTATTGAGTAAATTGTTCTACTATTGCTATAGATCTGTACCTTCAATATAAAAATACTATTTAAATGTGCAAAAGAAGTCACTTATAAAACGCTTAAAAAATATCAAAAACAGGACATGTTACAGACAATAACCAATGCAATTCCTTTAGGTAGAATTTTTATTAAACACATTGGGGTAGATCCTGAACTACGTGTGTGCGTACGTATTTTAGCGGTGCGTATTTTCGTACACGTAAGGTCAATACACTCCCCACGGCACACCCCTTGCACGGACGTATTTTCTCAAATTACGCGACCCAAACCCTACCTTAACTTTTCCTAACGTAACAGAATACGTCCGCTAACGGGCGTACAGACTACGCGAACATACGCAGCTTAGCACGCCCATACTGTACACTTTAAATACCACCCCCCGCCTACTTCACGTAAAACGCACGTATTGGTCAATAACGTAAATTTGGCACGCCCACACGTAAGTATTTACGTTAGCAATACATGAATTCTCCATACGTTTGAAAATACGCTACGTGAATGTGCGTATTTTCTGCGGTGCGCATGCGCAGTGCGTACAAATCTGCGAATTTACGTGTCCGCCACACGTAAATTCGCGGAAATGCCTAGTTCAGGATCTGCCCCATTGGAAACCCCCTTTTCAAAATCTTGACAATCAACCAATGCAACCACAAAAAAGGGAGTATAACAAACTCTGATGGGTCATTTCATGCCATTGAGGAGCATCCTTTGTTTTTTCAATATAATAAACCACCAACCACCTCTATGCCTAAATCTGGCCAGTCATACTGTACAAGGTTCCTTTTAAAGGTCTATCTGGCAGGAATGGCCTTTCAGATCAGGACTGTGCAGCCTAAATAGTGGCAGTGGCTCTTATTAAGACTTTACAAGCAGGGTAAGCACTGTGTTGCTGTTACAGAACAGCTGGTATGCTGCAAACAGCATTCATGGAGTGTATCCTTAGTAGTGTCCCAGCAGCCTAATGTTTATTCCGCCTCACTGAATGTGAGTGATTATTTCTGAGAATGGTATTTTGTTGCTGATGACTGAAACCATTATATCCCTACTGCTGATAAATCCCAAATTCTACCCACCCAGTCTGTTTGTTATTACCCAGTCTTGTTTATACTGATTGTTAAATTGTAAAGCGCTACATAATCTGTGGGCGCTATATAAAAACCTGTTAATAAATTAAATAAACAAATAAATAAATTAAAATCACCCAATTGCACATGTAAGAATGACCTTTAGGACTGCAGGACTTTATACAGGCAAGTTACACTTATTGGGCTGGATACAGACTTAAGAAGGAGCTTGTAATTAAGGCCCGGATTCATACCTCCGTTTTTTGGGTCCTTATGTTCGTAAATTATTGAGTGTAGTTACTGCACATGCGTAGTAATTATTGTACACTATTTATGTAGCGTTTCGCTACGTAGATTGCGTACATGCGGTCTTTAAAGACCGCATGTACACAATCTACGTAGCAAAAAACTACATAAATAGTGTACAATAATTACTACGTATGCACAGTAACTACACTCTGTAATTTCCAAACGTAAGGATCCAAAGAACGGAGGCCTAAGAGAGGAAGGTTACACCTGGGCACAACCATGTTAATTTCATGGGGAGTCAAGTTAATTGTATTCTTTGCATGCAGAGATATATCTTTGAATTGCTTATTGCACACAGATACTGGCCAGCTTTACTATTACACTTTTATTTATACTTGGGATAGGAAACATCAACTCTCAACTCTAATACTGTTTAACCCAGGAGTAACTTTCCTCTCTTTATTTCAAGCTCCTTCTTAAGTCTGGATCTAGCCCATTATTTTTATAATCAATGACAAATATAAACATCTAGGGGGGAAATTTAAAGGGGAATGCAGCTTATCGCCGTAAATTTTAAGCGATTTCAGTGCTAGAAGCACTGAATTTCCTAAAATGGCGTGTTTAATGACAATTTAACATCCCCATCGATATTCGGCACTTAAATTGCAGAGATTTAGCCCCGAAAAGTCGCCGCAGCCAGTACCCTATGTTAAAAAAATATTCAAATTTTGAAAAAATTTATTTTAAAGGTTAAAAACCAATGCGTAGCATGCTATTAATCCTTAGCATTCTGCCGCATATAGTATTAGAAGGCACAGCATGCCCATGTGTTGCAGAGCATGCTGTGCCTTTTAGTACTAAGTGTTAATGGCATGCTGCGCCATGTATTATGTGTCCGATGCTAATGTAACTTAAAAGGCTTACTAGTTTGTCCTCGATATATCATCAATCCTACATTCAGTAATTGCCCTTAAGTAGTAGTGCACAAATGGATATTAATGAAAGAATATTGGCCTGATAGTTAAACATTAAAGAGTAGTGCCCCGATACATATTAAGTTATTAGTAGTGCCCCGATACATATTAAGTTAATAGTACTGCTCCTCTAGTTAATAATGCGATATTATTTTCCCCATAATTGTGCATATATTGTAATATGATGCATATACTGTACCTGAAAAAAAAAGTTTCCCATTGAAAATAAATTTAAAAAAATTCTTAATACTTACATTTCAATCTTCCGGTGAGTTGCTTGATCTGAATCTTGATCTTTCTTTTTCTTCAGATGTGATGCTGGAGTGCTAATGAAGCATCTGTCACTAGAGGGACCCCTTATATAACCACTGACATGATGTTATATAAGTTGGACCTCTAGTGACTGAAGCTTTATTAGCAACAGAACCCCGAAGGAGAAGGACCAGACTCCAGGATTGTCAATGGGACACTTTTTGATGAGTTTTTTAAGGCACAGGATATGCATCATATTACAATATACGCACAATTATGGGGAAAATTATATTGCATTATTAACTAGAGGCGCACTACTGTTTACTTAATATGTATCATGGCACTACTATTAACTTAATATGTATTGGGGCACTACTCTTTAATGCTTAACTATCAGACCAATACTCTTTCATTAACATCTTATAAATAAACGATAATAATAATAATAATAATAATAATCTATTTGTGCACTACTTTTTAAGGGCAGTCACTGAATGTAGGATTGACAATATATCTGGGACACAATAGCAAGCCATTTCAGTAACATTAGCATCGGACCCATAATACATGGCGCAGCATGCCATTAACACTTGGCATGTTGACGCTTATAGTACTAAAAGGCACAGCATGCAATACATGGGCATGCTGTGCCTTCTAATACTATATGCGTCAGCATGCTAAGGGGTAATAGCATGCCCCACATTGCTTTTTTAAATGTTAAAGACATTTTAATTATTTTTACATTTATTTACTTTTTATGAATATATTTTTTTTTATTACTAAGGGGCAGGGAGTGTGGCGATTTAAACTAAATCGACACACAAACCCTGCTCTTTGTTTGACAATTTTTAGGGGATTTTACAGCAATTTTTTTTTTTTATTAGTAAATGCAGCTAGTTTTAAATCCTCTCTTGTTCACACTGCCAGATCCCTGCACGTACAGCAAGCGTGCAGGGGTCTGTATCCGGTCCTCTGTGCATAGGGCTGCTGTCTGAGAGGCAGGTAAAAAAAAGCTGCTGCCCAGCTGCTCTGATTGTGGATTGCACCCAGAGCAACATTTCTACCTGTCTCATAGTCAGCAGTCATTGGCTGGAGCTATCCGCCAATCACAGTGCTGACAGCCATTCCCTGTATGGAAACATGTGGAGAGACAATGAGGGACTGCAAGAGGGGTGAGTTATGATTTTCTTTAGGATCTAACTTTATTTGTATGTGTGTGTGTGTGGGGTGGAGCTATTGTTTATTCCTCTGTGTAATTTACTCTATCCTTATGCAAGGTTGCTGACTATTGAAAGCTTCCCTCTGGGAGAACCCAGAGGGAAACCATAGATGAATGTGAGGGGCGGGGCTTAATGACACAATTTATGCAAATCGCGTCATTAAGCCCCACCCGCTGTCAATCACTTGTGTGATCTCTAGTGTTAAAGGGATGGACGGGGCTTGATGACATCATCAAGTCCCGTCCATCCCTTGTAACGCTAGGAATTACACTTGTGATTGTTAGGGGCTCTGGGTTTGCGGGAGATTTGCCGGCTCTCCAAGGATACCAGGAGAACGGCCCAAATTTCGGGTGTCTCGCGGATATTCCGGGAGAGTTGGCAACCCTGGCCTTATGTGTCCACCATGAAACATACATAAAATATTACATGCAGCAATGAGAATTTGAGCAAAAATAAAGGAAATCAAATCAATTTCTCAGCTGGAAAGAAATATCCCTAAAATATTGTGGAGAAATGCATGCATAGTAATTTCACAAATTAGAAGGGATAGCAGTTAATTTATCAGCATATGGAGGAGTGATGTATGTAGCAAGCTGTTATATTTCCACTGGGGAAGGAACAGACAGTTCTAGGAAGCTTGCTCTGTTGTTCAGCTGGACACCAATACATAAATAGTTTCCCAAACTCAGCCACTTAGCAGTTGACAGTTGATACGTGTAAAAAAAATTCTGCTCCAAAATATAAACAAAACACTTTTACAATCAAAGAAGACTGAATAAAACGTCTTACTGTGGAATTTATAGACATATTGATGAATCCATGGGCTTTGTTTTGTTGTTCCTGAAGTATATTTTAAACTTGTAATTTAAGTAAATATAGAAACTAGCCTGAAGTGGCAATTTCAAATGGCCGAATCCAGGCTTATAAAAAGGGAACAGAGGATTGGAAAAGCACTTGCAGACATGCCGCAGTCTATGCACATATCTGGATCCAAGTGATCCAGAATTCCATTTATTTTAGCTCCAAACGCTCTCAAACAGTCTTCCATGCAGTAACCTGAAACAAGGCCTTAAATATAGCCTCCATCTTAGAACACCACATAGTTAATCTGCTACTGCAGGAAAACATTCTTTTCATATGGTTCTTTAAATGAATCAGTTCCAAAATTGTGCACACCACAACACTTGGACTTGCCTTTGCATTGGGACTTGCCTTTGTATGTGTGGCACTTTAACTCTCAGCATGACACACTGTGAACAGTCTCTTTCCAGTATATCTTCTCTGATGATTATGTGCTGTTTCTTTAAACAGTTTTTTTTACAAAGTATGACTCCTCTGTTTTTACACGCAGATCTATTCTTTTCACAATGCCTTGCTAGCATTCTGCACCATATGTCGCAAGATGGGGGGAGTTATGTTGCTGTCTCTAGGGGCAACCTTAGGTACTTTTTCTTGATTAGCAGCAAAAAAAGAACAGTAGTCCAGATTTTATACAGAAAAGGTACAGTATGTGTGCTTTATTGTTGCACACATGCAGCAATTCAAAACAAACTCATAGAAAAAAAGCCTGGGCTTGCTTGGCCATTAACTATTACATGTGGACCTGTGGAATAGGTCTGGTGAATAAAGCCCATCATACCACCATCCATAATCTATAGCAGCACAGATAGCCTGGGATCTGTGTCACCTAGACTAGAGAAGTTAAGGCATTTAAAAAAAATGTATGGAAATGTATACCAGCATTTTTTATTCTGCACAACCTCCTCCTCCTCCTTTGTATCTGGTAATTTGTATACTCACCCATTCACTTTCACAAACGCGGAGGAGGAGACTTAGGGTTTTGGTTAGGGAGCGGGTCGGAGGAAACTCACCTTTCAGAGCACCGTGTTCGCTGCTCCGGGGATCGACTGCTATGCCCTATCAAGGCATAAGCAATCGATATCCCGGACAATTCGGAACTGGCTGGGAGCGAAAGGCCCTTTCAAAATAGGGCCGTTTGCTATGAGGACCCACACTCATCTTGTAAGGTGGACTAATTTCTTTTAATTGCCCAAACATTAAGCTGGGGTTGTAATCATATATAGCATATATGTAGCATACTCATACATATATATTTCCTTTGCTTCATTTGTCTACTTGCTTTCTCATGTATGCCCCCATGGGCTTTTTCACATTGATTTAGATGGATGAGACCAGGTGAGGTGGCATTAGACTTCAATGATAAGGGTAACCCACAAGCCCTGAAAAACGTGATAGATCTTCTCCTTAGCTAAATCCATCCCCAGGTATTATCAGAACATTTCTGAGAAAGGAGGACTTTGGTGGGTTTTGTGCAACCACAATCCATGATCATTCTGAGGACCTCGGCATATGTATGGCTGAAACTGCTTATGCCCAGAGTATCATCCAGAATAATCCTGGGCTCCACCAAAACAAAAATCCTCAATACTGATTCTCAACATATAGAGACATAATATTAGTTCTTTGCAGAACTGCTCCATTATTAATAAAGAGCCATGGATATTTTATAAGGTAAGATATAATCATGTCTTTGTTCATGTCTAGTTCAGTACAATGCTCAATATGTGATCAATTTTGTACAATGTACTTCTCTAAACAATTTACAGTTACCTTTCTCAAACATGTCCGCACAGGGCCATATTAATCAAATACTGCAGTCCAATGCTGAGATCTCAGTCCAGAGATAAAGATGAGATGGTGGGATGTACGTGGATTATATTTCTTTATATTATCTGGTTTAAGTTACAGTACTTCATGATATGCAATGCAAAATCAAGAAAGCAAGGAACAGTCTTCTGTCTATTCTTAAAGGTTAAGAACCAGTCTGATTATATATATATATAATATCGGTTACACCCATGAACAATGAGATGGGTATTGTAATCAATAAGGGATCAACTTTCCTGTTTATATTATAATACATAAGAGAAAGGTCAGATTAAGGGCCACAAGGTCCTGGCATTGAAAGTGATAAAGGTTCTATTGAAAGAGGTGTGACCAACTTCAAGGATGCTTCTATAGTAACTCCCTTTAGTCAGCACCATATTCCCATCTTATAGAGTTTCCCAAAAATCAGGGAAAATTCTGCCATACGGGTTGGGAAATTGCATACATGGTGGGCTCACCTGCTGGGAAAAAGTTAAATAGGGCTTTAGAAATCATTAAACCTTTATTTACTTATCAATTAGCAGATACTGGCTTTCTGCAGAGATCAATGCAGCTAACGTCACCCATTTAATTTCCTCAATGGAGATGATGTCACCCACTCAGTGTTCTACACAAAGAGTGTATGACTCATCCTGTGAATTAAATGGGTGATATCAGCTCCATTATCTGATCTCTGCAGGAAGCCAGCAGTAGCTAAGTGGTATATAAACAAAGTTTTAATGATTTACAAATGGGCTACAATCTAGCTTCCCCATCATGTCGCAAATTGAGCATCTTGTATAAAAAAAGCTTTATCTGAGTCCCACTAACAGGTACAGAGCAGCTAACCCTCAAGTTTATGGCTAAACAGGACAGTGGACCACTTTTGGGACTATAAATAAGGAACCAAAATAATTCTATTCTATTTCGCAGGATGGACTTAGGGTTTTTTATTTAAGTATATATGTTCACTCTTAAATGTTGCCAGGATATGTAATAATTTGAGAGAAAGAGAGGCTACATTTCCCTGAAGTTAATTTAGCAGGGGTTAAATTTAGGTAGATGCCAGCCAATAAAAGACTAAGAAAAGAAACAGAAAGGGAGAGGTGAGAGGCAAGTATAAAGCAGGGTTCACACTTTTTCTGACGATTATTGTGCAAATCGCATGATAAATGTCAGCTTAAGCCGTCATCTTACAAGTGTGCACCGTCCATAGATGCTAATAAATCGTCTGAAACAGTCTGCAATCGTTTGATTTGATTTTAAGGAGCCCCTAATATTTCAGATCAACGATGGCCAATGTCTTTCACAGGATAGAAACAGAACTGCATGATGGGAAGAAATGAAGACCGATCCAGCGGGAGATCGTTTCAGTGTGTATTCTGCAACATTGGGTACAGAGTCGCTTGCTATAACAGTAACGATGCCGGATCGTTACTGTTACTTCTCAGTGTGTACCATACTTAAGAAGCTGCTGCTTATATTGGGCCAGATCCAGACCTAAGTGCGTGTTACATTACACCGCGCAGCGTATTTACACCAGCGTAGTTTCAATGCACTCCCCTTGGCACTCCCCTCCCTCGTTTGTACTTTGGCTGTTTTACACTTTCCAAACCCTACCTTAACTTTTCAAAGTGTAACGGCCTAACCCTGCCCGTACTGTACGATTTAAATACCTCCCTCCGCATACAAAATGTAACTATGGGTGTCGTATGGATCACACGGCCCTTCGTCCGAAGTTACGCTGATGGCACGTATATGTTCAGAGTTGCGTGGCGTAACATCTGCCGCGCGCACGCGCAGTAAATACAAATAGGCGATTTTACGTCAGCGGCTAGCGTAAAAACGCTAACATACTTAAGTCTGGATCTACCCCATTGTTATTTGTTTCTCAGTTAAATACTTGCATAGTTAGTTAGTGTAAGGTTAAGATGAGCGAGAAAGCAGTTACAGAGAATAGACAGCCGTGTTTAATGCTAGACTCCAGACATTAGTCTTACCAGGGACGTTTTAAGAAGTGAGGGGGCCTTTGTGCAGAATTTGTACATGCCCCCCCACACACACACACACACACCTTACCTGAATCAGGACTGTCCCGATTCGCAGACCGCAAAAGGGACAAGGCCTAATGGGAATGTAAGCCCTGCCCCTTTTTGGCCCACGAATAGGGACAGTCCCACCGCAGGGGAAGGGGGTCTCATTCGCCATCTATTTGTTCCCTCCGGAAGATCTTAGAGGGAAGAAATAGATGCTAACCCTGGGTGCAGGATGAATGCCACAGGGCCCCCTGTTCTGAGGGGCCCCTGTGCACTGCACACCTTGCACCCATTGTAGATATGCCTATGAGTCTTACGTATCTTGTACGCATGGGGGTGGGCACACGCAGTCCCAATATTCAGCAGGCATCCATAGTACACAGAAATCTGCTGGTTTTATAAATTGTGAATCTGGCCCAGTGCCTCTGCTTGTCACCCAGTACCAGGGTTTCAGGATAGACCCCTGAAATAACAGGGGACAAGGAGGAGAGGGCTTTGTGTAAAAGTTCTGACAAGTAAAGCTGAGGAATTAGAGGAAAGACACCTCCATTATAGAGATCAGCACCAGTCTGTGGTATGTTATTGTATGAATGCCCTACTAACTACACCCTTCCTTCTCAGCAGTACCGCCACAAACAAGCAGTATGATCAGCTCTGCTAAAATAATAAAATGCCATTGAATCCCACTGCCTTCTGTGAATTGTGTGATTGGAACCCACTTAATACCGAGGTTGAGGAAAAGTGACACATTCAATAACCCAGTAACCTGAAATCTAATTACACTCATAACCCTGTCTCCAAGGCGGAAGTCAGGCACCTGACCAGAAGTCAGGAAGTAGAGTTGATCGTAGGCCCACACTTTGTTGTTACGCAAGTCTTAGCCCATTTGGTCTGCACTGCCTTTTTCCCTTACCATCTGGTAGAGCTTATTTTATTACTATGTATAATTTTGTTGCTTATTATTGTTTTTTATTATTATGTTTAACTTGAATGAGTCTTTGTTTTTTTTTTACCAGTCAAGTCTGATTTCACCGTTAGTTTCAGTGGGATCCATCTATCTAGAATTCTATTTATATGTACGATGTGCATTTATTTACGTATATACATATACACACACAGACAGACAGATTAGACAGACAGACATAAGTAGTGCTAAGTGTTAAATAAAATGCAGAAAAAATTAGTTACATACTTTTAAATGTATATGTTAAGCCAGCTATTTACAAAACTTTTCTACTGTGGTGGCCAAGAGAAGGGGGGAGAGAGAGAGAGAGAGAGAGAGAGAGAGAGAGAGAGAGAGAGAGAGAGAGGGAGAGAGAGAGAGAGGGATAGGGAGTATTCATGGTCAACTAGTACTTGCTGCTTCATAGGGGGTGAACACAGTTCCTTGTCAGCGTTCTGCTGCATTACGGTGACACAAATGTATTTATAATGATTGACTATGGGCTGGAGGGGCCCAATTACAGCAACTTATTGGGTCCCTCCAGCCTATAGTAAATCATTATAAATACATTTGTGCCACTGTAAAGCAGCAGAACGCTGCCAAAGGGTCTGTGTTCACCCCCTATGAAGCAGCAAGTACTAGTTGACAATGAATCCTCTTGGTGGCTCTGCTTGTTTGCAGGTTATAAAATAATGCATTCATTGCTGAAAATTCAGCCATTTTTATAATGTGACATATTAGATGCCTAACAGTTATAAGGGTGACACTAGTTCAAGATAAATTTAATGTGATATTGATCTACATGCAGACATTTTATTTTAACTAAAGGAAATTTCCAATATCATCCGCTAAATTATTTTTGATGCCAAGGTGCTGAAGTAAACAGAAAACTTAGTGCAACTTGTACTGATGAATAATTATACTTGTCACAACATTTAAGATATGCTGGTGCAGAGAGTAGGGGAACAGCAATGCAAATTGTGTCACTGTGACCTCATCACATCCTCACAATGCCGCAATTTCCTCCATGCCTATTTAAGCCTAAAAACAATCAGGAAAAATAGCAGCTGGCGTCCACAGATGTTTGTTACTGACTGTCCATTCAGAACTCCCTATAACAGAACAAAGATCTGAATGAGCAGTCATCAACAAAATGGCAGGCATACCGTTACTGTGGTGTCTTGTCACAGAACAAACCTCTGTACAGGGTAAAGGTCGAGGTAAAGGAAAATGAGCGAGATCTTCTCTTCAGCATAAAAGCTAATAACTGTTTACCACTGCTACCGTCACCTCACAAGAACAAGGAATGTACATGTTACACAGAGTAACAACAGGGACAGACTAGGCATATGTCACCCTTTCCCCCCAGGATGCTGCCTCTGAAGCTTCTTTGGGCTGCACACTCCATGTAGTGTAGTGTGCGGCCACTCACACAGTACATAGTGCTGCAGCCTAAGAGGCAGGTAAAGAAAAATGCTCAGTGGTCGCTCTAATTTTACACAATATTAAACAAGCAAAACAGCCAGACTGCATTCTCTACCTGCCTTCCAGCCGGCTGCCATATAGTAAACGGTTGTCAGCATGCTGATTGGTGAATATCTGGAGCTATTCATCAATCAGGGTAGCGAATGTCTGTCAGCATGTTAATTGGTGGATGACTGATTGAGTTCCACCATTCAGAGTGCGGGCACTGCTGAACTCTGTGTGTGTATAAAGAATAACTAGGCACCGTCTTCAGTGCTACATTTAAGGGTTCAAGTTCTGTGTAACTAAATTATACTTAGTTTATGGCACCTCAATCATGTTCATTTAGAATAAATCAGCCCTTATTAAAGCAGGAAGCTGTCACCTGGAAACAGATATGGGAAATACAGGCCACTTCATGCTGTTACGTAACTAATTAGCCTTCTCTTACCATATCTTTGTTGATTTTGAGGTGAAGTTAGGATTTTATAGAAAGGGTTTTAGATATTACACTGTATGAAGCAGTGAGAGGTTAGAATATATTGCACCTGACACTTCTTACTATATATATATATATATATATATATATATGCCATTCAGATAACCCAAGACCTCATAGGGCTGCAGGTGCATAAACTGCAGGCCTGGGCCTACACAGGACTCATCCGGGAAGCGGGCTGCGCAGGGTCGAGTGCATGCTGGAGGATCGGATCTTGGGGGTGCGCCAGGTCATCTGAGGACCTCTCGTTGTTATGTAAGGCTGAACCCCCTCCTGCTTTTGGGCCACCTAGTTTCTTATAAATGACCATGTTAGGTCATAGTGCTAACAATCTAAATTTCATAGTCTGGCCCAAAATTCCAATTTCTATAATAATTAATAAAACATGTTCCCCTTTTAAAATCCAGCCATGTTGTCGGTGTCTTTATTTTATTGGTTGTGTGCTTGACTGTGTGATCGTGGGTGGGCCCTAGGCCGTTTGCAGTTTATGCTTCTCACCGTTATACGCATGCACAGTAGCGTCCACACTCTTAACCCGGTGATAAGAGGAAAGCAAAAGTCATGGGTAGCACGCTCTGGTAGTTCTTATAAGGATGTTGCAGCCAGCAGACTACATTTCCCATGACTGCCTGCACGCGAATCAGAAGCAGGGTGCGACTCCCACAATGCCCAATCAGTATGTGAAGAGGGCGGGACAAGAGATTGATTGGCTAAACTTGGAGGTCCCTCAGGTCCTGCCTCCCTCATTTATTACCCGTCATTCTTTACGGGCATTTGGCTAGTTTATATCATAAACACAAAGGGCCAGATCCAGACCCCCGCACACTTTACCTGCTTCCCTGCCCCGACCCCTCATTTAAATGGCTATCCACGCCTGTATGGCAGGGATACAGCCACTGTAAATTAAGTACTTAGATACGCATGTAACTTTTTCTTGTTCCGAGACAGGGAACTTAAGCAAATGACTTGTGTAAGTCTCCTGTCATACGTAGATCTAGATCTGGCCCAAAGGGCTCTATTTACCAACTTAATTTTCATGTGTTAATAACCTTTCATGTGAACATCGTGTCACCTCACTGGCCCGTACTTTTCAGTTTGGGCCGGCGCTTCATTACATTACTGAATGCCGGAGCGGAGCATGGTGTTATTGCAGTAATTCCAGCGATCTCCCCATATTCCTCCCTTTCCCTTCCTCTAATAGCTGTTATTCTTATGCATGGGGTGACAGCTGGAACACACATATATACATGTAAATTAAAAATAAATAAAAATGTTAACTATTTTTCTAAACAATAATAAAAAAAAATAAAAAAAGAAGAAGAGAGAGTTAAAACTTACCTGACCAATCAACGTGTCTGGCTCTGAAGATCCCACTGCAGATTACTTCTGGGGATCTTTGATTGCTTGTCCTCGGCAGGGCAGGAGTAATTGAATGCAGAGATCATTTGAAATGGGCTAGTAGAAAATAGTCCTTTCAGATTAGGGTCATTCTGACCGATGACCCACAACCGTGGTTTGAGTATATCAGAAACTGCAGCTGAACTTTTCACTCGCACCAGACTCTAGTGAGCGAAACTAAACAAAAAATTCTAGATAGCAACAATTCTCTGGGCAACAGAGAAGCAGAGAGCGAGGAGATGAGACTGGCCAAATGAATTCAATGCGACAGGAAGGTAACAGCAGATATAATTACTGTGCATTACATGGTTTTACAGAAGAGCACAAGTCAGACCAGCAGAAAAAATACAGAACAGATACAGTGCGGTGACTTACAACTGAAAGGTGAAAACAACATTTTGGAGTTTCTTGGTTTAGAAAGTTTAACAAAGAGTGGCCTTCAGCATTTTAATGTTCTGTTTCATTTCTCTGGTACATAAACACTACTATGCAGTCCTGGCCAAGGACTTTAGGAGGTGACCTTCTCTTACACCTTTTTTAGGTGAAAGTCTAGACCTGAGCAATACCACTTTGAACTGCAAAGGTAGGCAAATTTAATTTGTGAAAGCAGAATTAGGATTGAGAGGTGAAGCTTCTTCGCTGAATTCTATTTTGTAGATTAAACATAACGCTTTGCAGTATTTGAGTTCTATGTGCAAACGTAAAGTATTTTCCCTGCATGCAAAAGATTTAAACTTAATAAGCACCCTTTACTTTGCAAAATGGTTTAACCGAGCTGTACACTTTTACCTATTTTGCCCTTACTCTGAATCAGTTCCTACATGTCAAAGAGTTATGGTGGTAAGTTATTACACATGTTGCTGTGGTTTTTCTTATTTCACTTAAGGAGGGTAGTACACATTGGGGCTGATCCAGAGCTACGGCTGCCGCACTAGTTACAGCGGCCGTATTCGTAAGAATGGCATTTCTGCCATTCTGCACATGCGCAGATGTTGCCCGGCGTAATCCATGGCTCTGTGGGCCATGGATCTAGCGTCCATAACTACAGCGTAGTTACGGACGAGGGGGACGGGCAGCTCCATAATTACGCTGTAGTTACGGAAGCTGGGCGGGGGGAGGGAGGGTAATTAGGACGGGAGGGCTGGGTAGAGTGTTTTATGCTCCTGTGTGAGCGTAGTTAGACACAGTTACGCCAGCTGAAGTTGGGTTAACCTTCAGCCAGCATAACTGTTTCTAACTACACTCACACAGGGGGAGGGACAGGGGGAGTGCACCAGAGCTACGCTGGCCGTACTTACAGCCAGACGGCCAGTGTATCTCTGGATCTGGGCCGTATCCAGAACTATGCCTGCAGGCATATTTACGCCAGTCGTAAGCGGAACCTCAGCTGTAAGTACGTTCTGTGCATGTGCCCAGCAGATGTTTTGTGTTGTAACACATGGTGTCCGTAATTGAAAATAGGTTACCCGTAACATTTTCGTAATTACGCACCGGTTACGGAATGTAGGCGGGGGCGGGGGCATTTAAATCGTACAGTATGGGCTAGGTTACGGAGTTACGACCATAGCATAGATACGAAGATATATATTGGTAGATATGCGGCGCTGGGTATTTCACAACGGTGGGGGGAGTGTCAGACTCTAAGCAGGTAAGTGAATATATCAACAAGTAGGAGAATATATCAATACTGAGAACCCCTGAAGCCTGTGGATCCCAGAAAACCTGGGATATGTAAATGAATAAATAAAGTCTAAATAGGTATCAATGGTGGTGTTGTAGTAGATTCCTCAGAGGACCATATCCATTCGATTTTGGGTTTTCACTTACATTAAGGTTCATTTATTTAAAATATTTCTATCTGTTGTTCAACCCATTTAATGTGGGTATTGAACACTTATCCCTACTTAGGGTCCTGGTGTATAGGGAGTGAATGCTTGCTGGCTTTGCCCCTGGTGTCACTAGGGTCCTGAATAAGGGTATCGGGCCCACTATAGTAACCTTGTTTTTGTTTTGTCTAATTTTTTTTTTTTTTTTTATATGAGATATAGGGTTAGTATGTACTACTTGGTGATTTAATTTAAATTTACTTCACATTCTCTATTGATATCTATACAAGGGCAATAATGATGACGATTCCATTATCATTTGTTTGTGTGTTTATATTGCTTCCTTAGTGAAGTTGATTATTTGATGTTTCATTTATTTTTATATGTATAATTTGTAATATATATGTTGTCCGTTATAAAGTCATATAGTTTGAGGCTGATATACACAGTAGTATATGTAAGGCATACAGCAGCATACAGTGTAAGAACAATAGAGCGGAAGTTTTCCCCCGTTGTCTGGGCAACCTCAAACTTTTCGCAACTGTCAGGAAGCACCATCTAGTAACCATGGTTACCTTCTAAATATACACATCCTCCGGAAACACTATTCAAGGCGCTGATGTTCGACTGAGAGGACCGGAAGTGTCAGGCTGTTTCCAACACAACCTAGTAACCAATGCTATTCAACATTTGAGGCTTCCACTATAAATATACGTAACTTGACAATAGGAAGATCACTTTTGAGAAAGGGCCACGCCCGAAACGCTTCAAGGATCTTCCGGTTTCTGCATCCAGGTGTTTCCCCTCTCGGTGTTCCGGTCTCTGGTCGAGCGCTCTATCGGTAGCAGGACGTCCATTATCTACCCTCACAGCACAGAGAACCTGTTCCTGGTATGGGATTTTAGCCTTGGCTCTGCAGCATTTTTAATCCCTCTTTTATATATATTTGTGTACCCAGTTTTATAGACCCTAAGGGTCTTATATGTTTCTCTAATATATTGTGTATTGTATAAGCATATATATTTATTATAGTGATTTTTATCCACCAGACCCACAGGGTCATATATGTTTTAGCTGTTAAAATAAATTCATATTTATCTTATTAGTATTTATTTATTTTTTATATACAACTTTATATTTATGGATTATTATTGGCAATCTGATTTCTGGTGTATTAATCCACTTTGTATTTCTTTCTCTCATATGACCACGGTGCTAAATATACATCTTGGGGAGAATATAGAGCAAGCATACTTAAGCTTCCATCCTGGTTGTGAAAAAGAAAGTAAAGGACCTTTTTTCAGCCAGTGGCCCTCTCTTCCTCTATGCCGCTTAGGACTCTGGTTTTAAGTTTTAAGCCTCATATTTTTTTAGTTTTTGTATACAACTATTTATTAGTGCAATTTATACCTGCGCTGTCTCTTACACCCATCCCCCAATTTTTTGCCATAGTAACTGGCAGTTGAAATATCAGGAGTAGAGCATTGCGTTCCAAATGGAATGGGTCATGTTGGAGGGTCTGCCCCCATCCCTAGCATGGATTGAAGCTTTGACAGGCAGGGGCGGGGCTTAAGGATACGATTTTCATAAATTGCCTCTTTAAGCCACGTCCCAGGGGAAATCAAGGGGGGAGAATTTAATAGTTGGCAACCCTGAATATACCTGTTTGATGTAGCTCACTGTTAGGACCATTGCAAATATCTCTGTAAACTGGGATTCCCAGAAGGCTTTATTGAAATAAAGAAAATTGGATTTATTACAGATGTTAATGGGATTTTTCTCTAACTTTTGAATTTTGATCCTTAATTACTAGAAATAAATGACTTTAAGCCCAAGGATAAGTTCATAAAATAAACTAAATATATCATATTAATGTAGCTTGCATAAAAAACAGATTGTTACTTTCATTTGTATTTGTATGTATTTGAGAAACGTATGCTCTGAGACCAATACAACAGGAAGTGGATCTTCAGCATGTGGAGCCATGCTGGTCTGATGGTGAAAGGGGTTTGTACTGATATATCCCTCACACACAGCGTGCCACATTCTGCCTGTTGGGAGTCATGATTACAGCTTTATGTGGCCCTTCTAGATACATGGCACACTGCAGTGATTATGTAGGCAATACTTTATATCCAAGCCTGAATAAGACTGCCAGCGTGTCTGTTTAGCTCCATCTGTCTTTTCTGGTCTCTCTCCTGGTAGAGAATGTGAAAATAATGAGACATGCAGTTAGATTATGCACAGTGCTGTGTCTTAAGCTTGCTGGGTGACTGATGTGTTTCTTTAGCATACAGGCTTGGGATTTAAGTGAAATTACGAGTAGTGACGGGAGTCTCAGGGAATATACTATTTTGATTGCTTTATTTAGTAAAAATCTATCATAACTAAAGAAATGTACTGCTGTATTGTTGATCATTAGTTTACATGTGCATTAAGCCAATAAATGTTTAATATTGTCAACAGATTCTATTTGTAAAATCCACAGTTTTATCTGCCTAGAGATCACTGGGAAATTGCATCCAAGTATGAAGGAAAGTGATTTCAAAACACTCCTCTTGGGAATGTAGTTTGGCCAGAGATTACCAGAAAGTGGCTCTAGACATGAAGCTTTTCTGATTGGCAGAGAAACCTAAAGTAGCAGGGGGAGGAGCTATTACCACAGGGGAAAGCAAAGACCCAGGACAAGTATGTTCTGGTGGTAGGGAGGTTAGTTTAGTTTAGTGTAGTGTGAACTGAGAGGATGGTTGAAGGTTTGTACTTAGGGGGGTGAAGAGGTTAAGTAGATTGGGTCTGATCCAGACCTATGCTCGGGTGCATTTTTACGATGATCGTAAGCGTAAAAATGGCCATTTGTACTTACTTGCACATGCTCAGGGCAGATGTTCCACTCATGTTACGCTACGAGCGTATGGGCCTTGAGCGTAACAGCTTCGTTACTACGCTTGAGGGGGCCGTAAATACGCACCGAGGGCGGGATGAGCCATTTAAATTGTACAGTATTGGCGTGCTAAGCGTCGTAACTACATAAGGAGGTTTACGATGGCTGCGGGTATGCGTGGAAAAATTAGGGTAGGGTTTGCTCAACGTAAAACGGCAAAAGTAAGTATGAACAGGGGGAGTGTCTAGGGGAGTGCACCGGAGGTACGCTGGCGTAAATACGCTACGCACACGAGCGTTTCATGATTGTAGGTCTGGATCAGGCCCATTGTCTCTATGTGATGCACCCTGGCCCACGCTATCAAGAGTGGGCCAGCTGGGAAGTAGGCTTGGGCTCTGTACTGCCAGTGCCTCAGCAGGGGGCCCCTGTCAGAAATTCAACAGCAGACTCATGCACATGGAAGACTTCTTCAGAGCAAGCCCTTTATGCACATCAGTTCCAGTATGTGTACATACTATGGTGCCTAGTTATATAGGACTGTATCCTCTGTTAGTGCCGATAGCCCACTTACACATGCAAAGTGCGCCCTGCAGATGTTCCTTTAGTTTTACTAACGTAACAACCATTGTACAGAACTATGGCATTTAGATACAAAGGGGCTGTGCTTCCCCTTAGCCTGCTATTGTAGGCGGGGTGGAAGCATGAAAAGTTTATAATGTGAGTGTCACCACCCACTTACGAGCGGATCAGCGGTCAGACGGACTGGTGATCCACAAGTGTGACTTGAGGTTGTCATATGGCACATTTGTTACAATTGAGAGAGGGGGTGAAGGGGGAGTGCACTCCACTCTCTCATGCGGACTAACAGATCCATAGTCATATTTAATACAATTAACTTGACTCCCCCTGCAATCATCATGGTTTAGCCCAGGAGTAACTAAGTTCAAACACTTATTTCAGTCTGGATCCAGCCCATTGTCTCTATGTGGTGCACCCTGGTCAACTAACAGTAGTGAAGGCTGCTATCAAGAGTGGGCCAGCTGGGAAGGAGGCTTGGGCTCTGTACTGCCAGTGCCTCAGCAGGGGGCCCCTGTCAGAAATTCACCAGCAGACTCATGCACATGGAAGACTTCTTCAGAACAAGCCCTTTATGCACATCAGCTGCAACTCTGTCTGACGGGTCTGCAATGCTTATATGTGATGTCACTTCAGGCAACGCCTTATAAAGGCGGAGAGCCGTCCACCAGGCAGAAAGGGCACAATTTGTTAAGTATGTTCATTCTTTAGCAACTTAAGAAGATAGATATGCAAGGGAATGACCACCCTTCTTCAGTCAGACTCTCCCACACATTGCAGGTCTTCAAGCACTCACTCCAAACACACCTCAGGCTAGCCTTCCCCTCCTCCACTTAGCATCCTTACTGCATTTTACAGCTATCTCTTCATTTCCTTTCTTTACCTCCCCCCCCACTCACACCAGCAGCTCACTTCCTCTTACCTCATCCCCACCTGGTGGCTCTCTCAAACTCTCACTGCGCTCTATCTCCTCCTCACTGATCTGCCAAGCTTGACACCTCGCGTTTTGCCTTGCTTTCTGTGCTAGATTCACTTTATTGTATTTTTGTGATATTTTTATATTTATATTGTATTTTATTATGTACTATGCTGTCCATCCCTGCCCTGTATGTCTGTATTGTATTTTGTTGTTGTACATTGTATGGTGCTATGGATATCTTGTGGCGCCTTATAAATAAATAGTAATAATAATAATAAGGCTGCCTTTGGCATTCTTGGGGCTGATTCAGAGATGCGATTGCGAAAAGATCGCAAATATACGCACCTTAGCTAAGATCTTAGCAGGTTCCAGCCCACTGCAAAACCAGACACTCCCCTTGCAAACCGCGGTGGATCTTAAACTTAGACCACCATTGAATTGCCTTAACTATACGCTGTCAGTTGGGATCTTAAGTGACGTGGGTGCGTTCATTTAAGATCCTAAGTGTCAGTCCTCGCCCACTTTCCCTCATTTCCCTGCCTCCCCCCGCCCATTTCCATGCAAATCCTTAAGATCTTAAAGATTCGCTGCACTTAAGATCTTAAGTGCTTGCGTGCGATTCAGACCTACGATCTTAGCGAACTTACGCTCCTAACCGCTACGCTACCGGCGTTGCACTATTACTACGCATGCGCAGTTTTGCGAATTTTCTAGGATCTTAAATATACGCACCTAAGTGCCGTGGAAATCGCATCTCTGAATCAGCCCCCTTAAGTCTGTTAAGAACAACAAAAACGAGGGCACATCAAGGGAGTTGCTGTGCATATAATTGTGAACCCATTCATTCTTATATCCCTTCTTAACTTAACTGTTCCAGTATGTGTACATACTATGGTGCCTAGTCATATAGGACTATATCCTCTGTTAGTGCCGATAGCCAACTTACACATGAAAAGTGCGCTCTGAAGATGTTTCTTTCGTTTTACTAACATAACAACCATTGTACAGAACTACGGCATTTAGATACAAAGGGGCTGTGCTTCCCCTTAGCCCGCTATTGTAGGTGGGGGGAAGCATGAAAAGTTTATAATGTGAGTGTCACCACCCACTTACGAGCGGATCAGCGGTTAGACGGACTGGCGATCCACAAGTGTGACTTGAGGTTGACATATGGCAGCATAAGGCACATTTGTTACAATTGAGAGAGGGGGTGAAGGGGGAGTGCACTCCACTCTCTCATGCGGACTAACAGATCCATAGTCATATTTGCAGAATGTCTTCCCTTGCATACCATAGGTATTTAGAATCAGCAGCATTGAGCTCAGTGTCACTTACAACATTGGGCTTATTGCTGTACATTGATCTGTTTGAGAACATTGAGTAATTTGATCCATGCATAAGAACCATATGACATTGAATATGAGGAAGATGTTTGGCAAAAATGACCATTGGAACAATTTTATATGAACATTTGAAAACGAGCCACTGTCTATATAACTGAGCATATTTAATAGAGATACAGCATTGTAGCTAAATCCTTCGTTTTATTCAGTTATAATGGCCCATATTCTGTTGGCCTCTCCATTACTATTCTGCTGATGATAAACAGTAATTATCAGGCTAATATTACAGAATTTGGAACATCTTTGAGGACATCTTACTCCTCTGCAAATCTGTGAACATCAGATAAACATAGAGTCAAACATTTTTTTATCTGAATGTTCCTCTCTCTTATTTCCTATCTAACTGTAAATGAAAATTTACTCCAGTGAAACATGCTGTTTTGTCATGATATTTTGGTCATCTCTACTCCTAATATTATATAATTGGTGGGGATGTAGATGCTGCTTAGAACGGCTGAATTTCGAACATGATACAGCCACCAGCTGAATTGTGGCTGTATTATGTTTGAAATACTTTGCATTTGTAAACTTATTATTGGGTATGGGTAAGTAAAGCGAAAGCCCTGATTTTTTTAAAAGAGCAAACAGGAACAGCTATCGGCACCATTAGGACATATAAGCTTAGGGTTAGGCTGTGGGATAAGGTTAGGGTTAGGCTGTGGTAGATGGTGGGATAAGGTAAGGGTTAGGCTGCAGGACATTAAGGGCCAGATTTACTAAGCTGCGGGTTTAGAAAAGTGGAGATGTTGTTCTCAGCAACCAATCAAAGCTCTCATTTTTCTATTACATATTAGATAGCCAGAATCTGACTGGTTGCTATGGGTAACATTAACAATTTTCCAAACTTGCAGCTTAGTAAATCTGGCCCTAAGAGTTAAGGTTAGGGTTAGGCTGCTGGAGATGGAGGCTTAGGTTACATAAAGGGGAGGGTTAGGGTGAGGATTTGTAAAAAAAAAAGTTGAGGTTAGGGGAAAATCTTACCTTTCGGAGAAGCTGGATTCCCGTCCTGATACGCAGTGGCGGGCTGGGCCAGGGGGCTTGTGTCCTAGGTTACATAAAGGGGAGGGTTAGGGTGAGGATTCGTAAAAAAAAAAGTTGAGGTTAGGGGAAAATCTTACCTTTCGGAGAAGCTGGATTCCCGTCCTGATACGCAGTGCTTTTTATCAGTTTTGGGCCGGTCCCTGGTGGTCTAGTGAGGCCACATAATCCGTGGCACATTTACAGTACAGCCGCGGACTATGTGGCCGGACCATGTGCCGTGGAGGAGGAAGAGGAGCACAGCCCACATCCCTGCTATCAGCCGCCATCATGATTACACAGAGCAGATGATCGCAACCTGATACGCTTTTTATCAGTTTTGGGCCGGTCCCTGGTGGTCTAGTGAGGCCACATAATCCGTGGCACATTTACAGTACAGCCGCGGACTATGTGGCCGGACCATGTGCCGTGGAGGAGGAAGAGGAGCACAGCCCACACCACATCCATCAGCCGCCTTTGTGGTTACACAGAGCAGCTGATCGCAAACCTCCTATCAGCTGCCGGGGTTTGCAATCATCTGCTCTGTGTTCTGCCCGGTAGCTGATAGCAGAGACTTCCTGTCTGCACAGGAAGCAGCAAGCAGGGACATTGCGCACTGCGGAGGAAGGGAAGACATCTAAGGTAAGTGCAAAAATAAAAGGAAGCTGGTGACATGATGGTGGATGCTGAGGAAGGGCTGGTGACATGAGGGGGGATACTGAGGAGGGGCTGGTGACATGAGGGAGGGATACTGAGGAGGGGCTGGTGAAATGAGGAGGGATACCGAGGAAGGGCTGGTGACATGATGAGGGATACTGAGGAGAAGCTGAAGACATTATGGAGATACTCTGGGGTCTGGACTGGTGACATGATGGTGGATGCTGGGGGGGTCTGAAGACATGATGGGGGACACTGAGGAGGGGCTGGTGACATGAGGGGTATACTCTGGGGTCTGGACTGGTGACATGATGGTGGATGCTGGGGGGGTCTGAAGACATGATGGGGGACACTGAGGAGGGGCTGGTGACATGAGGGGGAATACTGAGGAGGGGTTGCAGACATGATGGGGATACTCTAGGGTCTGGACTGGTGACATGATGGTAGATTAGTTATTAGTGACTGACTGAATAATTCAGATAATGGTTTTGCCTTTTAGATTTGTCCACTTTCAGCTTTGAAAGATCTTTTGATACCTGCTCCCTACTGAGTGTAGTAGTACTTGCGCCCATTGTATTCATAGCCTTCCCATTTAAAAGTGGTTCCTTCCCCTGAAGACTCACCCCAGTTTACGTCAGGTAGATTAAAATCTCCCATGATTATTACCTCCCTTTTTAATGCAATTTTACTCATGTCCTCTATGTACATTGTGATTAGGAATTGGAAGAATATGTAAGAATCCTGACATGACAATCCTGCAGTGTAGAGTAACAGATGGGGACTTCATTGCTGCATAAATTTCACAACCCTACTGTCCCCATCTAGAGAGATAATGACAGTGGATACTGGAGAAGCTGAGTCCAAAGTAGAAATCAGTGATCTCTCCAGCTCTATGACTTTTCTATATTTCAGGAAGAAGAAAATAAAATTCAGTTTTCTTCATATTTATGCTCTATCTCAAATGTTTTTTCTATTTTAATGTTTCTCTTTAGACATCCAAATATAACAAATATTAACCAAATAAAATGATTATTATGGCATATTTTTATCTGTGCATTTTTATTTATTTGTGCATTTATATGATATTGCTATGTATTTGTTATTATTATATGAATTGCAATATATAAAGCAATCTTTATTCTTTTAATATGGAATAATGTTTGAACTTGCCTGAATTTTGTTTACTTTTTCTCCATCTTTGTTTCTCTGTTATCCCACATGCTTTTTGCCATCTGCTCTGCTACTTCTGTGATACAATATTGATTTGCTCAATTCCTCATGTATGCAATTACAGAAAGAAAGAAAAATAAATAAACAATATCTGTTTTTAACAACAGAGCTTTGCATAATTATGTCACTCACATAAACGGATGCAAATGTACACACACACAAACACGCACAGGTAAACTAGTCCTTCAAGATGTCTGTCTAATGGACCATGATCCGTAAACTTCTTAAGTCACAATTTCCAGTAATAGCAAATTATCTACACGTTAAAATACTTTAATATGATTTAAAAAAACACCAATACTGCAGTACATTTGTAAAACATCTGCCCTGGCTCCAGGACATGCTTGCACCTGTAATTCTGCAAAGAAAATGAACAGTTTTCACACACACCTGAATCAAAAAATGTCTTTATTTAAATAAAAATTCTCCTACAGCCCTCATTTGCCCCAGTTTGTTATAGTGGTACAATTGAGTATCATCAAAAGGGTCAGAAAAAAAATAGCAAAAATCT
>WWET01000316.1:533344-547132 GCA_011038615.1 Limnodynastes dumerilii
AGCAGGAAAGTGATCTCCCTCTATCAGGCAGACACAGGCCATTAAAGCAACATGTTCTGCTTTACATCACTATGAAAAATGCATTATTTTTAATAAAAGAACATGATGTTAATACAAGTGTAACAGATGCTCCTCCTGTATTACAATTGCTAATGCAGATGAGGTGGTTCTAGAGCTCAGCATCCAGACACTGGCAAGCTGTCATCCCACCACAGACATTGGCAAGCTGTCAT
Source organism: Limnodynastes dumerilii (assembly GCA_011038615.1). Taxonomy (NCBI): domain Eukaryota; kingdom Metazoa; phylum Chordata; class Amphibia; order Anura; family Limnodynastidae; genus Limnodynastes; species Limnodynastes dumerilii. Next base: position 533,578 of record WWET01000316.1, read on the forward strand.
CCCACCACAGACATTGGCAAGCTGTCATCCCACCACAGACATTGGGCCAGATCCAGACCTCGGTACATTAGCGTATTTACGCTTGCCGCTGTCATATAATCGCCTCTTTGTATGTACTGCGCATGCAACGTAACTCTGATCGTACGTAACTTCAGCGTAAGCACAAACAAAGGGGCGGGTCCTCCAAACGACACCCTGAAATACGCTTTGTAGGCGGAGGGAGGCATTTAAATTGTGCAGTAAGGCCGGGTTAGGCCGTTACATGCGACAATCCATTACGTATGTCCGCACATACGCTCGTAAAAGTTAAGGTAGGGTTTGGTAAACTTAAAACAAGCAAATCACGTACGAGCGAGGGGAGTGCATAATACTTACGATAGCGTAAATATGCTACCTGATCATACGTGAACAGAACTTAGGGTCTGGATCTTGTCCATTGTGTTATAAAACAGCCAGAACAGCTAAAGAATTAAACGGGTTACACCAATAAAACAGCACATTTCAGGTTTCTCTGCTTAGAAGATGCACAATTGTACCAGTCACTGAAGTACGAGTCTCAGTCAGTAGTCCTTTCAGAGATTTTGCTTTTCTTACAAAGGAAAATACGTATGGATGTCCCCTTCCCCGCTCTCCTCTCATCTACATGCCTCGCCCCCACTATTCCTAGAGGTGGCACTGGCACGCCTCCTTTATTCTAAACAAACTGTGAAGTCTTTTAAGATCGCACATGGCCAATCTACATACCAAAGTGGCACGTAGACTCCATAAATGACCTACTACACGTGTTGTAGGCGATTTCACCATATCAATGAAAACTGTAGCTGCACTGACTGGTGAGAAGAGTGTAAATGATTGATATGCATTTCTAGCCTAGGCAGCCTGACCTCATCACACAATAGCAATGATCAAATGAAGTCTGCCGGTCTCCATTAGGGTCTACAATGCTAATAATAATGCTAATAATAATACTAATAATATTGCTAATAATAATAATAATGTTAATAATAATAATGCTAATAATAATGCTAATAATAATGCTAATAATAATGCTTAGGTTGTCAGGGTGACATTGCATTAGGTAGTTTCCAGAGTAGTTACTGTTCTAGTAATAAACAAAACAAGAAATTAGTTATGAAGCTCTAATAGACAAACTCAAGATTATATCCTGAACATATAGTGAAAGGATTTATTATATATTGTGATTAGAAATAACTATTTATTTTTGTTCTAATATGTTTTTATAATTTGTGAACCTGTCTTACTTATTACCAATCTGTTGTATTCTCCTTTTGTACAGTGTATTTACATAAGTGTCTATGCAACATATTTACAGATAATATGTAATAAATCCCAATGCTCTCTGTCCCAGTGGAATCTAAAATCTCTACTCCCTTGTTTTCTTTTCATCAGAAGCAATAAACCTGGTAGTTAAGTATTCTGAATGTGTGAGGAAACCCAAGAAGATAGGGAGATAAGCTATTAATACAACTATGGCTTGGCTTTAAATTTAATTGAAATCACCACACTAAGACAGCAATAGAAACCATTGTGCTTCTCAGATGTATTAAAAAGGCAGCAAAAGCAGCTTATCCCCTTAGGGAAGCAAACAAGTTCCTCCTATCCATTCCCTTGAGAAAGCCGTACTCGGCGAAAAGCGCGTCGGTGGTAAGGGGTACCGCGGTGAACCTCGGCAACCCCACGGTTTTATATTCTTGCTGGCTAACCTCTTGATTTGCTTCTTTATGCTTGCATGTGTTGATCAATATTAATTTATTCCTAGCTCTTTCACCTTGGTCCTAGCTGTTTTGATTCCAAACAGCACCTGGCTTTACTGGGGCACTTTTAGATCAGTATAGGGCGAGGTAAGCCCCTAACTAGGGGTGAAGTGCCACTGTGAGGCAGCAGGCACTCGGGTCAGGTACAGTGTACTGGTTGAACTAGATTAGGGAGTTATATTGGGGCTAATCTGAACTTTATTTAATCCCTGTCTATTCCACTGTAAATTGACTTGCTGTTTTGTCATACATAATACCTATGCATTCATTTACCAGATATCTCATTTGAATTATAAATAATCATATGAGTATTTTGAGGCGGCATATTGTAAAAAGTGTTTTTAATATTTCACCTTTTTTCAATTTTAAACTGATGAACGTTTACATTTATTTTTCATTTATTTTGGCTTATGGTACATGAATTGAATGATGAATTACACAGAATAATTTAGCTTTATGTGCACTTAAAAGGTGACTTTATTCTCTTTCTATGCAGAGATTTCCTTGTTCTCGGTGTTGATTGCAGATCACTACTAGCAGCACCCTCCTGCTCTATAAAGATTGATCTTTTCTCTTATATATAGAGTCAGTGCAGTTGTCCCTTCATGCTTATAATCAAGCTACCCCTACACTTGCCATTTAAAATCCTATTGCAAATATCTTAAGTCGTTGACAACAATATACATGTAAATCTGTCTTTAACACATTTTATATAGGCACAAATTGATTCAGCATCAGGCTCTCAGTCTTACCAAGCATACAGATACAGTAATATGTCTTACATAATATAATAATGTACTGTATAGTTGGGGCACCATAGTTTTAATACATTAAAATAAAAATTAATATTTCATTTTCTCAACACAAATTACAACACCACATGTAATAGTGCAAAGATCCATTAAATCAAACTATTTCATGACACAAAATAACTGCTTAATGCAATATTTGTTACATTTTTTTTTAAATAGCCTATAGAAAATATTTGACATGTAAGTGTTCATCATATAACAGGAAAACCTATGGATTCGAGAGTTCAAAAGTTTAAAAATACCTGAAAGGCCAATTTGATGGGCAAAAATACTGGAACTCAGATGCGTGATGTTACGGGAGTATCCTCCGAAAGGCTTTAGCGGATCCAGTGTCAGGGTAATAGCTACGGAAATATTTATGGGTCCAGCATCTTCTAACGCTTGTGGGGTCTGGGTAGAAGACCTGGCCTGGCCAGTGGTGACTGTACTCTCTGGTGCTGAAGTATCATTTAACATATGCTTTAAGGTTTCATTTTCAGATATACAAAAGTCCAGGTTGTTGAACCTTAGAAGAAAGGTGTTCCAGTCCTGCAAGAGGTAAAGATGACATTTCAGTGACTAAATTAGCAGGCCAAAATTATGAGGGACCAGTCAACACATGACTTCCATCCTACCATTGCTTTGCCATTAAGCAAGAAGAACAGGTCGATGTACTTTGGAATAAGCAAAAGAAAATAATCCACAACATTCTGCAGATGATGGCAAAAGAATCAAGCACAGGGGCCATTTATTGTGGTTCAACAGAATACAAGACTTTGGGAAAAGAATGTGTAAAATTTCAATATACTGTAAATAGGACCTGTTACCAACACACTCATTTCAGATGGCAATTATATAGAAGTCACATACAAACCACTGGCATGTGAATGAAAAGGTTAATTTATTCACTACAATGGACATTAAATAACGATCTCATCATTTCTGTACAGCAAACCAATGGTCAAGCACCGGGGAATTGAAAAGCTCTTGTCCTAAGACTGATTAACAACAGAAATTGCTATAATAATAATAAATATTAACAATAATAAATAATAATAATAATATCCAAAATCAAATTAAAAAAATGAAGCCCTTTACCTTAGATATTATTATTATTATTTGTAGTCGTAGTATTGTGGTTAAGATATTTTTTAGAATGTACCTCAGTCATCTCAGGTGATTTGATCTCTTTCATTTTGAAAAAGTAGCCAAGGGTGAGGAATGCTATGGCCATGCCACTGACACTGACCATAAAGATCACCAGAGGGGGCCGACTAGTGACGTATGACTTCAGGTTCTCCAGGGGATGTAGATTCAGCAACATTGTGATACAGATGCCCTGTAAAATGTCACAAAAATAAGGCACTCAATGCTATTGTTTGCAGATCAGTCTAAAGGAAGAAAACACAATCTCGCTTTCTTTACTTCATTGACACTAGAATTAAATATTCATCCGGGTGACTTCCAGTGTAGAGTTTGCCATACCGCATGGTGTCCCACAGGACAGCACACCAATCTGTGCCTATGTGCATATATAAACACTGCAATCATGAAGAACTCCTGCTATGTTCCAAACAGGACTCCACAAAAGTGACTGAAATAAATTCTAACCCCTTGTCTGATCCAGAGTCAGGAAAAACAGCAACAACAAAGAGTAAATCTTCTACTTGACAAAACCATGTTGAACTGAAAGGTGCAGGGGGGGGGGAGGGGATGAAGTAAAATGTGCAAACATATTGAGTTAAAAAGTGATCTTTTGTCGATTAATTCTAAATAAGAGCTTAAAAATAAAGCTGGTAAATATTTGTGTACAATAAGCCAAATTAACCAGTAATATCCCTTAATGCAAAAAATAAATAAATAATAATAATTTCCACCCCTCACATTGCAACATGGTTTGTCCAGGGGCAGATTTATACCTTTTTTGTGAAGTTACTTCTGGATCAACACCATATACTTTATGTATGTTTAAAAATATATCACTTAAATTTCTCCATCGATAAGCACCTACCAGTACAGGAGCAGCTTAAATTGCAAAAAAAAAATTCAATGTGAAAACAAATTAAATTACCTCTAATTAATGATTAACGAGAAACTTAAGGCTGATGCTTCAAGACTAAATACTGGATATCTGGTTTGATTTTCATAAGAACATACAACGTTCTCCACTGTTGCTCCTGCTGTATTTATCCTATGGACCCCCCACTTACTCTTCTTTCCATATTTCACAACTTTTTTTTAATGAATAAGCTTTTAATGTTTTCTTACCTTCGCTGTTTTTCTCATCTGTTCCTCCGTCCTATGCAGCGATTTCTGAATGATGTCACTCTGCTTTTGGCATAGCAATGCATACACAGTGCCTGGATGTAGCAGATCGGGCACTGTGTATTTAACGAATAGTGCTTGTGGCTCTTTTGTATATGGAAACTTTATTGTACAAACATTGTTTAGAAACGGATTATGCAACATCCAGATAATAAAGTTTCCACATACAAAAGAGCCACAAGCACAAATGTAGCCTCCATGTGGACTATACAACGTCCGCTGTTATACCACTGAACGCTGCTATCAACACAGCCCTACCCCGCTACCAATTACATCATCAGCCACTACCAGTTGTGAATGCCATCAGGGAAGCCCACCAAGAAAGACTGATTTGCCTACTAGTGAGCGGCAGGGACCAGGTTGACTAGTAGTGTAGACAAAAAGCAGGAAGAGTAGTAGTGTTACATCCTGCAATCTTGAAGCTAGGGTTGCTGCTATTACATAAATGATTAACAAAGAACACCTAGCAGAGTACAGGACAGCGTGTGGAACAATATGCAGGTTATCATCATCTATGCTTTCTAAACTTGACTACATTGCTTTGCTAGAAGTAATAACCATATTTACATTTATATACCAAAAAGGTTCATCACAAAGTAATAGATCGGTTTTTTCACGTCAGCCATAATATGACTCAATTTATTTGTGCAAGTACATTTATAATGTCTAGTACAGCAGGTGTACCAAAGAAATTAAACATGAGGTATGAACCAGGAACTAGAAAGGTCATACTGCCTATCTGGCACAACTGGTTAGCATTACAGAGCTTGTCTTGCCAGATTGGCTTTTCCTCTTTGTTTTTCTTGGTGTGTGTGGGGGGCGGGGCACTACACTGTAGCATTTAGTTACACTGGCACATTGGCAGAAAACTTTCAAGTGCAATCTCCTTGTGTGTGAGCACCTTATATTATTAGCAGGAAATATGCAACCTGTGCTTTGCAAGTTATTATTGAGATACAAAATAAGCATGCTCTGCCAGTTCCAAGCAACATATGTCAAGCTGCCAAATGCAAACACAGCAGGGGAGTTTCCACCTGACTGATTATATTGTATATTGGGGCATTATAAAATATTCCACTGCACGGGTAACAGAACGCTATAAATATCTGAAAGGGATTGCCGATACCAGTCAAACATTTCTATGCAACAAAATTGACAATTGTCAGTGATCTACCGATCTGGTGATCGAGTTGGTCATGACATATGGAAAACATCTGTGTACACACTGGAGGGATATCATTTCAATCACACAGTTCCAAAAATCTATTCAGTGTGTACTGGCAGCAGATACATCGCATCATCTGGTTTTAGAAAATCTTTATTTTAAAATATTAAACAATGTCCCAACTGAAACAATTCCCATTCATAATTTGCACAGCACCACCTTGTGGGCGAGCACAGAATTGCAGCAGATGTTCATTTGAACAGTTCTTGAAACAATCCACAAAAAAACTAAAGAGCAGTGTGTCCCTACATACTGCTCTCTAGATTCTTGCATTTGAAAAAAAAAGTCAGGTCACCTTGAAAACTTCAGTGTGTACCCAAACAACTGGCTTGCTACACCTATACATTTTAATGGAGAAATGAATAGACATCCCTCCTGCTTGCATCACTTGTCACGTGTTTATTACAATTACCACACAGTTACAAGGGGTCACAGCGCAGAACAGAACAGTTGTCAATACAATTTATATAGATTAGAGAAATAAATGTAGATATGGGAAGGAAAGGTAGGAGGAAAACTGCTCAAGACAAAACTCATAGTGGAACTGTAAAGAATGCAGACAAATCAACATGGAAAGTTGGTTTACTCTACCTTCGGATGAAATATCACACTATACTTAAAAATATTATAAAATAAAGAAATGCTGATGTTAAGGAACAATTAGATGGATACCTAATACAAAGCAAACATCTATTAACGCTGCTAAAACTGAAGACAATAAAAAAAAATGGCAAATATGTGCTTGTCTTAAAGTGTAGATTATGTTCCCTTGCTCACCTTTATAGATTTGTATTTCTTCAAACAAAAAGACAAAGAAAACCCAGAAGAACTGGACAGATCCACTAGTGCTGGGTTACACGCTCAATGCATCTGTATAGATTTTAACCTCTCCCAGGGCCAACCTTAAGTCTCAACTGCACAAAAATCTGTGGATTGGTATGCATTAAAGAGGTAACTCCTATGCTATAAATTGCTTTGCTTAAACTAGTAGGGTTGAATGCCAAAATGCTGCTAATCCCTTTTCATTATTATCATAAGTGTAGTCAGCACATGCACCAAGTGTGATTTTAATTATATTTGTATAGTATGTATCAATAGAACTTACAATAGACACCATAGTATACCTAATACCGTATAGCCATAATTTCCAAACCATAATTTACCTAATCCATATACTTTGAGCTTGGCAGCAAACTACACCAGATATTGGGAAGTACACAGAAACACAAGGGCCAGACCTCCATGACACCCTACACACAGTCAGTCACATTAAGAAGCCAAGGGCAGATCATATGTAATTCACAAAGCTTCTTCTGATGTAAACAACACACATGACATCTATTTTCCTTGCTAAAGAAAATAATAACACTCATTTCCTATACCTGGCCAGTGTCTGTTGATAACAGCCTTGATCTACAACACACTTACGGTTCTGCAATTTGTCCCTTTTCCCTGGGCTGTGTGCACATATCTGTCCAACATGTGAGTAGCCTGATATGCAGAACAAAAATGTAGAGGAGTTGTTAATATTCTGATAGCAAGGGACAGACCATTCAACCCTTTACATAAAGTGGGTTTCCTTTTATTTTGATATCAAACTAAATATTTCCTACCTGTAGTAATTCTGCTTGTAAATAAATTGAAACAGAAATATTATGCAATTATACAATACTAGTCAAAGGCCCGTCATGACGGGAAAAAATATTCCCCATTAATTTTTCCCTGTTTCTCTCAGTATTCCCTAGCATGTCTCCAGCTCCCAGTGCTCCACAACATGTCCCTCCAGCTCCCAGTATCCCCCATCATGTGTCTCCAGCCCCCAAGTGTTCCCCATCATGTACCTCCAGCTCCCAGTATTCCCATCATGTTATCCCCCAAGTATTCCCATAATGTATCTTCAGCTCCCCAATATTCCCCAACATATGTATTTAGCTGCCCAATATTCCCCAGCATATCTCTCCAGTTCCCAGTATTCCCCAGCATTTCCATCGTGTCTCCTGGCACCACATTATCCCTTATATGTCTCCAGCCCTCCAGTATTCTTATCATGCGTGTCCAGCCCCCACAGTATTCCAATCATGTGTTTTCAGCTCCTCAGTATTCCCAATCATCTGTCTTCAGCTCCCCAATATACCCCAGCATATGTCTTAAGTTCCCCAATATTCCCCAGCATGTGTCTTCAGCTCCCCAATATTCCCCAGCATATGTCTTCAGCTCCCCGATATTCCCCAGCATATGTCTTCAGCTCCCCAATATTCCCACGTCTTTTTCCCCTCTCCCTGTCTCTCCCCCTCCCACCGGTTCTCCTCACAGCATGCGGTCTCTGTGCACCGCATTATGTGTCCCCGGGAAACATGCACCCATTCTTTACGTTCCGTGTGGTGGAGCCGAGAACTGCAGGAGGGAAGAAAGACTTTAGGGAGAGCTGTAGTGAGTAGAGTCGCAGGGGGTCGGGGGTGGTGACCGGAGCGGCACTTGGGGGAGGAGGGGGCGCTGGTGAGGCTTTTAAATATTTAAAAATTTTTTATTTGAATTCTGCTCAAAACCATTGTAGTACGCGCAGTAGTAGCGCAACATGTGGACGATACTGCGCATGTGCATAACAGGTGAGGAGCAGGATGTCTTTTATATATATATATATATATATAATAACAGATGACCCCCGCGGGAAGGACATAGCTGGATAAGTCTAAATTTGCCCGGGGCTTTTTTGGGGACTACACCTACCGGGGAGATTACCAGGTGCGGAAAAGGGGGGTGAGGAAAAGGGCCTGCCATTCTACCCGCTGCGAGTTCCTTGGCGAGTTTCTTACCTAATTCTGCAGGGCCCTTAATGCCCTATTTAAATGCCTCCCCCCACCCACTCCTAAAAATCCGCACAAAGATTCAGCTTCTTCTTAAGTGTGAAACAATGATTAAACTATCTATTAATCATCCTTTGTTAGCATTCTCATTTTGCCTATATTATATTCTACGATGGAAAAATACTACATAGGACACAAAAGCAGTCACTGTATAGAAGAACATATTGGGCTGGATACAGACTTAAGTGCTTGAAATTAGTTACTCCTGGGTTAAACCATATTGATTGCAGGGAAGTCATATTTCATCTGTTGTAAACAGTATTAGAGTTGAGAGGTGATGTTTCCTATCCCAAGTCTAAATAACAGTGTGATAGTAAAGCTGGTCAGTATCTGTGTACAATAAGCAATTCAAAGATATATCCCTGCATGCAATGAATACAATTAACTTGACGACCCCTGAAATCAACATGGTTTTGCCCAGGTGTAACCTTCCTCTCAATTACAAGCTCCTTCTTAAGTCTGGATCCAGTCCATAAGTGTTTTGCCACAATGTAAGAGAGTGAAATTGCAGCAATATAGCTTAGCCTGGTAGCGAACACCGCTCTCTTAATTCTGAAAAACACTGCCAACATTATTCAGGTAAATATCTTGTGTGAAATTACCAATATTGTATCTCTCAATCTTTTTTTTCCTTTATTGTACAGACTACCCCTTAGAGACTATAATAAAACATAATGCATCTGTTAAAAACCGCAAGTAAGAGTGTATGTATCTGGGGTAAAGAGTTTTGTTGATTCTGCTCTGTCAGAACGGTAGGAATAAACAGGCTGTTAACTTTGCTAATTCCAGTGTGCTTGACGATTACTCCAGTGCAATACAATGATGGCATGAGGCGGACCATGCAATTTGGAATGGAGGTTTATTTGCTTTATTTGCTAAAGGATCAATGAGTCACTAATACTCTGACACATTTTCAATACTGTATAAGAAAAAACTTTAAAAAAGTTATGATAAGCATCCTAATGAAGAAAAACAATATGCAACAACCATCAGACACATATCGATGGCCAACTGTGGTTTTATACTGAGCAAAGATTAAATTGCAGATAGTATATGAGGCAGAGATAAGGGCTTCTGCAGCCCTTGAAAAATGTGCCTCCAGAGCACCAAAATAGCCATCACCTTTTTTCTCTCAGTTCTTACCAGTACAATAGGAATGCTAACTTAACTGTAAAGCTTTTACTTATGGAAGACAGTACATGCAAATAAAACATGCAAATCTGAATACACATTTTTGAGACAGCAAAGTTATTTTGGGAGAAAGAAGCTTTTAGTGTAACAGAAAGTAACATGTCTACTTAAGCTATTGAAAGCAAGTCTGCATAAAAATATTTTCATTACCATAGCAGACATAGTATAACGAGGTCAACCAGCAATTCTTTGTGTCTTAGGTCACCCACATGCCTGTCACCACCCTAAAATGCTCACAGGTCCCTTTCCTCTCAGTTGTGGCCCCATCTGTCCTCCCCTCTTTCACTATCATAGCCATAACCCTGTCTCTTTTTTTCCTCGGTCCTGCATAGTGTCAACTATACAACATTTACTGTTCTCCATGTAGGAAATATCATAACCTCACCTGTCCCCTTCCTGCCAGGTGTCACCATCATAGCCTCACTTAACATAGTCATGTAAGGTGTCACCAACAGACTTACTGATGTCCTGCCAGGTGTCACCATCAAATCCTTACATGAGACCATCCTGCCAGGTGTCACCATCAAATCCTTCCATGAGACTATCCTGCCAGGTGTCACCATCATAGCCTTGCATAAGACTGTCCTGCCAGGTTCCACCATCATAGCCTCATATGAGACTCTCATGCCTAGTATAGCCATAATAGCCTCGCATAACATTGTCCTGCCAGGTGTCACCATCATAGCCTTACTTGACCAGGACAGCCTGGTGTCACCATCTTGTCATTATGTATCTTCCTTGTGGGGTGTAACGACTACAGTTCCATATATCCTTATACCTGGTGTCACCATACAATCTGTTGCTATATAATTTGTGGCCCCAAAACCATGGGGCTGGGGTAACTCGGCGCATGTACTTGTCCTCTGCACCATCATTACCGGCCGCAGAGACACTGCCCAGCTGCTGAAGGAGCTTATACATCCCTATCCTTGCAGATAGGATGGAGAGGGCCAGGAGTGCAGGCGTCATTTCTGTATCTGCCATGTTTGGTGCCTTTGCCCAACAGCTTCCAGCTACCCCCGGTGCAAGGGCCGAGGACCCGAGCTCGCGCCCTCACCTCTGAGGGCGTCCCTTGGCGTCTGCCTGTCCCCGGGCTCCCGCTTTCAGGTGGCCGGTGACCAGCCGCCGGACTCGGTCATGCCTGGCTCGGTGTAACCGATGGACGAGATCCCTTCAGCTTCACTTCCTCAGTTTCTGTTTCCGGAGGTAACGCCGATCTGTCACACGCGGCCCCGCCCATAACACAGGAGATGTCGTTCTGTTTTTTTTAATTTTTTTTTAATAAGAACTTTATAGACAGTGACAGTTACTAAACATTACCTTCCTAGGTTGCCAATGCACCACTGTACTACCTGACTCTACACTGGCAACCTGACTTTTATTATAGTTCAGGAGTCTAAAACTGGTGTCCGTTCCACCACTGTCATAAAAAGTACATGAAGGAAGTTGCATATAACAAACACTCCTTAACAGAATCGGGCTGATACAAATCTGCACTTACACCTTTTTTAAGGTGCAGATGTGGACCTGAGAAATACCATGTTGAACTGCAAGGGGAGGCAAATTTAAATAATGAAAGCAGCATTAGAGTTGAGTGAAATTTCTTAGCTGAAGTCTTATTTATAGATTATACATATAGCTATGCTTTATGTCAGTTCTATGTGCAAAAGTAAAGTGTTTTCCCTGTTTGCAAAATAAATAAAATTATTTATTTCCATTACTTTGCAAAATGGGTTTGCCGAGCTGTACAAGTGCACCTGTTTTTACCCTTATTTCCAAACTCTGGATCAGCCCCAATATGTTCAAAGCACATTTTATTACATGCCATAAATGTCAGTAACATCTTACAACATTATTATTATTATTATTATTATTATTATTATTATTATTATTAAGGTTTGAGTACAGAGGCAATAGTAAAGATACAATAAAATACCTAACAGACGGTACAAATAGCAGACCAAAATGTAGGAAAAGTAAAGAAGGATGCAGGATATCAGTGTAGGATCGAATGAATAAGGGGAGAAATGGCCCATAGAGGTCAAGGAGGTGTGNCCCTCTTGTGCCCAGTTATTCTTGTCCTGCTGCCTGACCTTTGTTTGCGTCTTCTGCAACCTTTTAGATTTTTTGTATGTGTACGTAGTATTTTGTTAGGTAGATTACGTACACACGGTCTTCAAAGACTGCATGTATGCAATCTACGTTACAATGCGTTATGTAAATGGCGTAAAATATATACTACACATGCATAGTAGCTAGAATCGCAAAATTAGGCATATATGTAAAATAAATTACGGTTTTGTGAACCCAGCCCTGTAACTCTAATACTGTCAGAGTCCCAACTTTGGGTTATTTATCATCTATATATAAATTGAGAGCAAAAACTCACCGCAGAGCTTTCCAATACCACTTTCATATCTCTACCCTGGCAATAAGCCGGGTTTTTCAACCCGACTTATTGCAGTGTATTTGTCGGGTTCTTAACAAAAACCCCTGTTAAGTCCAGCAGCGTAAAAATTCTGGGTCCCGGGTCTGCCCTGACAGTGTGAAAGGGTTGCGCACAGCTCCCGGGGATGGATTTGTTTACTGTTGCAGTGCAATAGCAAACAAATCCCTCTAATCGAGTGTATTAGGTGAGACCAGGGTTGAAAAACCCTGGTCAGCATCTTTCACATCACCACCGGACACAGGAAAAACCCTTATTTTTTCCTGTGTCTAATTCCCGGGTTATTAGATTCGGGACCATTTCATATCACCACCAAAAACCTGGATTTTACTGGTAATCTGAAAGGGGTTCAAGTCTCCAAAATAGCTACTCAGGATCAGCACCCCCACTCAGCTGCTATCCCAGACGTGCTTCCAAACAAACACACACAAAATGGTGGTTGCTTAAATTAATTTATATTTCATTAAATTAATCTAGAGCAGGTGCTAGAAAGGTATGGGGAAATCTACATAGATACAAAGGCACCCCAGCACTCTTGCATTAACCAGTAAGAAATCATGACTTTATATCTTCAAAATAAACATCAGAGAGACATGTTACATGCATTTGCAACTATATAATAAGCCACCAGCCACTTACAAGGCTTCTCTACTTTGGTGGTCCTAACTCTGTCAGAGTCCCAACTTTGGGTCACATATCACGTATTTTTAAAATGAGATAAAAAACTCACTGCAGAGATCCCCAAGCCAAGGTAGGGGGTGATNCAGAGAGACACATGCATTTGCAACTATATAATAAGCCACCAGCCACTTACAAGGCTTCTCTACTTTGGTGGTCCTAACTCTGTCAGAGTCCCAACTTTGGGTCACATATCACGTATTTTTTTTTTAAGATAAAAAACTCACTGCAGAGATCCCCAAGCCAAGGTAGGGGGTGAT
>WWET01000316.1:551050-562257 GCA_011038615.1 Limnodynastes dumerilii
GGAGCCCTGTGGGGGGGGGTTTCGGGTTGTGGGGCTGCCGGAACCGAGGCTGATGGATGCTACAGGACAGGTAAGCACATGTCTCTTCTTTTTCTATTTATATGTGTGTTTGGTAGATATCGGTGAACATTTTTCTGGCTACAATTTCCCTGACGAAAATCACCTATAGGTGATTGAATAGTTGGACTTGAATCTCATCTTATGTACCTTTGTTAAATGAAAACGGCCCTAAAGGGGACCATCTTCTGAACAATAATACCATCATTCAGGAGGAGTGCCGGTATTTGGACTTTATATATATATGATAAGAAACACAGGGGGCGCTTCATAGTGCAATTAGGAGAGTTTTTTTTTATTATTCAGCCCTGCTGGCTTAACGATAAAAACGTACCGAATGGATACTTTCACTTAAGCATAAAACAAGAACTCATAGAACCACATGTAAACACCGTATACTGCTACCAGCGCCCTGGCAGCGTGCCCGGCTTCTGTCTCGAATCTCACGTGTAACAGTGGGAGAGTCTTCAGATGCATGCGGTGAGGAATGGACTTGAACACTGACCCGATCCTACGCGTTTCGTCATCTGACTTTGTCAGGGAGCGTTGCGGGTCAGCGTACATCTCCATATTTATAAAAAACACAGAGGTATTTCATTGGTAATTAAAACTTTCACAACTATTCTGTAACAATAAAACCAGAGTATAAAAACAAATTCAAGAGAGCCGGTGTTTCAATATATAATGGGAAATATTTTGAGTGTTACACAAAATTTGAATTTTTTTAATATCTTAGCATATGAATACGCTAAGATTAAAATCTTTCTGAATGGGTCTCAACTATTAACCAACTATCAGTTGACATTCAGTAGCAAATTGTCTCCTAGGTTTAACTGTATCCACAGTAAATATTGTTACTAATGTTGCTGCAAAGTTGATCAACAATATTTCACAATAGTAAGAAAAACATTCACAGTATTAGATATATTCACAATAAAATGACGATCATCAAGCCAAAAACAACAGTATTGAAGACTATAGGTCCTCATCTGCACTCATTAATTAAAATGTTGAATAACAAAAAAGGGGATTTTTCTAACTATTAAAAATGCTTATTAAAAGTATAAGCTGGTGAAGAAGCAAACCACAACTAGGGTGCTATAATCACACACAGGACCCTTATAATGTTCATATAACTTAATATCTATATGTTAAAAACATTTAAAAATATATATGTGCATATCATAAACTCAAATTATGAATGTATATAAAATCCAATATTTAAAAAAAATATTTTTTAAATAAATGGATACTCCAAACTGAGAATTTTTCAATATGGAATTATCTTTATATACAAACATAAGTGCGGAGGTGGACCCAACAGTCTACCAAATCCATATGTCAACGATTAAAAGGTGAACCATATTGATATAAAATGGTACAAGTGCTCAAAGGAGTGAAACCATAAAAAAAAAGGTATAAGGTCAAACCCCTCATTAAGACCATTCGGGACTAAATTGTCTAAAGTGATGATCCAGTAGGACTCTCTCTGTGAGAGAGTCTTCAACCAGTCACCCCCTCGTACCCCTTTTGGGATAAACTATATAGCCTTAACTTTGAGTGTGTCTACTCTAGATCCATGGTATTTCTCAAACTGACGGGGGACACTGATTCGTGACTTTATTAACGATGTTGCGCATATGTTCAAGCGCATGTAATTTAAAACATCTTTTGGTTTTGCCTACGTACTGTAGGTCACAGCCACATTCTAATAAATAAATCACGTGTACTTAAACAATTTAGATAGGACTTGATATTATAGGTACGAGTCTTATCAGTGCCCACAAAAGTCTTATGTTCAGGATGGCACTGTTTACAGACTTTACAAGTCCCACACCCATAAAACCCAGTAGTAGTAAGAAATCCAGGATTTTTGGGTAAACTTTCCATGGGTAATAGACTGGAGGCTAGGGCCGATTTCAAATTTTTTGCCCTCCTGAAATACACATTAGGTCTTTCGGGGAGTTTGGGTCCCAGGATAAGGTCCAGAGATAGTAAATTCCAGTGCTTAGAGATTATATTTTTGATATTCCCTCCTGCCTGCGAATAGTTGGTAACGAATGGGCAGATTATAGTATCAGTTTCAATTTCCGGTTCTACCACAGTTACCTCAACGTGAGTATTGGAAGGCATCCTAATCTTATCTTTAGATTTATAAGTTAGAAACGTCTCTCTGGGGGTTTCCCTCACTCTCTGTAGGCTGGATTCTATCAGTTCTACTGGATAGTGACGCTCAATGAACCTTCGTTTATATTCATTAGCTAGCTTGTCAAACTTCCCCAGTTCAGAACAGTTACGTCGTAACCTAATGAACTGGGAGAAGGGAATGTTTGCCTTCCATTTAGGGAGATGGCAGCTGGTGTACTCCAGATAGCTATTCGCGTCCACCTCTTTAACAAAGGTGGACGTGATAATATTTCCCCCCCCTGACAATGGGGGCCTCTAAGTATAGATCTAAAGATTCAATGTTGGTTCCTCCATATTTGGAGGTGAATTTTAGACCATATCGGTTATGATTCAACCCTTCAACGAAACCATTAAAAGGCTCCTTAGTGCCCTCCCAGACTATCAGTATATCATCGATATACCGACAGTAAAATTTAATCTGAAAATCCAGTACTGAGGATCGCCAAGGGGTATAGATATATTCCCGCTCCCAGCTGCCCATGTAGAGATTGGCAAAGCTGGGAGCGAAAATAGTCCCCATCACGGTCCCGGTGACTTGAAGATAAAACTGTCCAAGGAAGGTGAAGTAGTTGGACTCAAGTACAAATTTGGCACAATCAACCTAAAATTGACGTCTTTCAGACGATAGAGTTTCGTCTGAATTCAATACTTCTCTTAACACCTCCAGCCCACGACTTTGGGGAATGGAGGTGTAAAGAGCCTGCACGTCAATTGTGCACCAACCAAAAGTATCCTCCCATTTCAAGTCTTTAATTTTCTGTAAGACCTGAGTCGAATCCTTAGTATAGGATTCTAACTTAATGTTGAGATCAACAAACTCGGACACTCTGGCCGTTATCGAGTCAATGCCGGACACAATGGGTCGTCCGGATGGATTTGTCCTATGCTTATGAAGCTTGGGAAGATAATAAAAGGTAGCAATCCTTGGATTTTTATTACACAGATACGAAAATTCTTCCTCACAAATACATTTGTTGGTCAGCCCCTCCTCCAGAAGTTTTTGTAGAGTTACAGAGAAGTTTACAGTGGGATCAGAGTCCAAAACTCGATAGGATACATTATCTCCCAATAGCCTTAATGCTTCCTGTGTATACTTTTCCCTGTCCAGGATGACGAACCCACCCCCCTTCTCCGCCTGCTTAGTGACGATGGAATTATTTTGGGTGAGATCTTTCAATGCCTTCTTCTCTCTCACTGTTAGGTTTCCAGACCCTTGTTTAACAATCATGTGTTTATGTCTCCAGTTTGCTAATATAAAAAAACAAAAATTAATTTCCACTTGAAAATAATTGTAACCTCAAAGGTGATAAATTACCTCCCAGTGATGCCATTAGTGTCCCTTGTACAGCCAGGACCACCATTAGCATAAGAACAACAGTCATTCAATAAGACTTTTTCATTGAGTGACTTTCATCACATGACTTAAACTCCTACAGCACCCATGAGGCACAGCTCTAACTGATTATCAGTAAGCACCAAGATGCATAGCTCCAAACACTGAAAATCCCAAACCACAAATGACCTTATCTGGTAAAAACTTTGCCCATTTTCTCATAAATCAGTAGCCTGTGACTCAGGACAGTCCCACCAAAGGGACAGAAGGACAAATAGGAGGTATTATGATGTTTAAATGGTATAACTTCTCACCATTTCAGATTCCTTTAGGAAGAACTTGCAATTTTACAATATATAAATAAAATATAAGGACGTAATTTTCCAGTTAATAGTCATTTTCCTAAATTTCTGAATCAATACTTTCGGTCTTGGATAGTCCAAATATAAGCCGTAATTATGACAACAGTGTAGATTTGTATGGAAATGAAAAAGTAAAAGTGCATGTAATGTACTGGCACTGTCTAGTCTTAGTAACATCACACAATAAATATATATGGAGAGGGAGACATCTATTTTGATTTTTCTTACTGTAATAGATGGGAATAGGTTGTTTGCGCTTTTTCCTTTCTTCATGGACAATCGAATTGGGCCCATATATCTATCTCTCTATCTATACATCTGTGTATGCTAGAATGTTTCTGATATTGCAAGGATCATCACACCTTTTGTCAAGTCTCCTAGTTTGTACCCAGTTTTAGTGTTATCTTACAATTTGCTGCTGTATTACCAGTATTCTCTGTCAAAGAGACACTGTCATATCTGTCCTGGCAAATCATGCTGTACTGTCCCTCTGCACCATCATAATACTACACTTACTTTTCTACCTTTGAAATCAGAGATTCCCAGACAGCCCCAAATACCCCATTCCATATAATGTTGGGCCGTATGCAGATTACCGTTAACATATACGTCCGGTATTTAGCATTTTTCCTACTGCGCATGCGTAGTACATTTTTTACGTTATCTACGTATCTTTTCCTTACGTAGATTGCGTGAATGCGGTCTGAAAGATAGTCTGCATACAGCCCATTATCTTTGCTTTGTTTAGATTTATATGTGTTTGATGTTACAATATTACGATCAACCACCTGGTCATATTGAGAGATTGATTTTTTTTATTTATTTTTTTAAAGCAGAACAATAAAGAAGTTTTATTGCAAGATAAGTAATGTATTAAAAATATATATCACTTTCTTATGCTAACAACTACTAATACAGACTGACAAGTGTAAAACTTGTGTCTAGCTGAACTGTTTTGTCTGTGCCTTATACTTCAATAAAACTTTTAGAAACCATGACACAGAGGTTATTGCACTCTTCTTTACTGTTTAACTGCCAAACCCACATCACGCAGTTGATGAATTCATATAAAAACTATAAAATAAGATCTGCTGTAAGCTTCCACCAAATACATTCCGTAATAGGAACTACATTAGACAATGTTATTAGTATACAATGTGCCTACTATTGTTACAAATATATACCATAAGAAAAAGAAACAATTTCAGTGCCATAAATAATAATAAAGTGTCTGTCTCCTTGCAGTCTTAGGGCCAGATTTACTAAACTATGGGGTTGGAAAAGTGGTGATGTTGCCCATGCAACCAATCAGATTCTAGCTGTCACTTTTCTATTACATACTAGAGAATGTCATCTAGCATCTGATTGGTTGCTATGGGCAACATATCCACTTTTCCAAACCCATAGCTTGGTAAATCTGGCCCTTAGCCTATTTAGTACACTGTGAATCTCTTCCAGCTCTCTGCCAGGCAGTGTGTTGCTTTTTAATCAGTGCCATTGCATTATCCTAATCGTACTGTTTTATCTTTGCAAGCTCCTTTAAGGATCAGGCACATTGCTGCTTATCATACAGCTTTTATTTTGCTGTCACTTAAAGCTGGTCTGTTACTATAATTCAGTTCCTTCATCATAATCTCTGAGATGGCCACTTCACAGCCAAGAAGTCCTGACTACTTGTGAGACTGTATCATTTTTCAGATAATAAACTGGCTTTGCCCTTTGTCCTTTCACTGCTCAGGACAGCCCTATCGTCAACATTAGTAGCAAAATCAATGGAAATGACAAAGGATGGGATACAGACTTCTGAAATGAAAAATGGCTGCTTCAATCAAACATGTTTTAACAGCAGGGCAGGTTACAGTCACAAGGGAGAATGTCCAGTAGGGTGGGATATAATCAGACTTCAATATCCTGATGTCAGATCCATTTTAAGTGGCGGGCGAATCAGGAGTCTTATGGTAGGATCTAATTTTCTATTAGATCAAAGCTTGAGCAACATTCAGAGATCAGATCAAAGGTTATTAGCCCAAAACCATACTACTAAAGCAAAATAAAGTACACGCTAAATATCATAATTTATTGACTTGAATGATATACAGCATTTAAAATATTATAAATGACCAACCAAGAGTACCTGGATATAAAGAATAGCACCAGTTTAGGGACTAGGCCAATAAAATAAAGAAATCTTTATTGTAATGAAAAAAACTTGCAAAATAAAAATAAAATTTGCACTTGGTAGGGCAATCACCTAGGTGTACACTGATAATCTTGCCAGATGTTCTTTAAAGTTAATCATCATCATTGGTGTATATTCCAAACAATATTAGAACCACAAAGATATGTGTCTAAAGAAATACTGCTGCTTTGAAGCTAGGATTTATGTTTACACAGCAGTTTGCAAATGAAAGTCATCCTTTACCTAACTTAAACATACTGGTTCAAGCACATCATCGATGCACTCCACTAATAACACTACCACAGACAAATCCCCTATGAAAGTCATTTTCATAACGGTTTCATTCACAATTGGTTACAATACTGTAAAAGAGGGACATAACTTATGAAAAGTATTGTATAATTACAAAGGTTCCAGAATCTGTGCATCAGAAGCAATGTGATTGGATGGTAAGACTTATACCACTTTCAGGTTGCAACCCAGGCAATTTTTCAACCCGGGTGATTTGATGGGTTTTTTTCACAAAAACCCCTTCTATGTACAGCAGGGTAAACCCAGGTAACTCTGGGTCGCCGGTCTGCCCTGACATTGAGAAGGGGCTGTGCGTGGCTCCTGGGGAGGGACTTTACTGTTGCATAGCAACAGTAACAAATCCCTCCAATAGGGTGTCTATTAGGTGAGACCAGAGTTGAAAATCCTGAGTCAGCACTTTTCACATTACCACTTACCGGGTTCCAACACGGGAAAAGAACCTGGCTTTTTAGTGGCGATCTGTAAGGGGTATTAGGCGCCTGTTTGCTGTAATACACGGTAGCAGGGCCAAGGTTAGTATAAGGATGCCGACAAGTTATGCCCTATATTAGCACAACATTTGTGGTTTGGCTTTAGCCATTTGACAGAGGGAGGAAAAGTAAAATTACATGTTAAAAACAAACAATGTTGTATAAAGGGTTAGGAAAAGGTTGGACTACTTCACTTTAATTTTTAGTTTAAAATAATAAAATTTAAACAAAAACCAGGTATCCTAATAAAGTGTTATTTTTAGATAATATATACATCTTTTTTCACATGCGTACTTCACCTGCAGGTAAATTTACTGAGAACGTGGTTATGTTTTGCTACCAAGTCAGTCAGGGGACACTTTTCTTACTAGTTTCTAACTTGAAAATGTAATGCATAAAGGAACATTTCTTAAGATCAATCTAAATCAAAATATAGCATGTAATAAAAAAAGGACGCCCTGTTCATTAATGTAACAGTTCTTGACAAGCTTGCATCTGATAATTATTTAACAGGCTTTACTTACGGTTACCTATGATCCCCCCTTTCCCTCCTCTTTATGCATGCTCCCCTTTATAAAATGGTTATCATAATGCAATATGAAAAGGTTATCCATCTTCAAACTACTTCTACTAATAACCTGAACACACAACTCACTAAATGTCATGGACTGTGCAGGCAGGTTGTACATTAACTTCTAAACAGTTATGGTAAAATATCCCTTACACAACCATTTGGATTTTTATATTCATTTAGCTTATGTTATGTGACTCTTAACAGGACTCTAGGAAAGAGAAGTGTAGCTGAAAATAATGCCAATGATAATGTCTTAACAACAACTGCATCCGTTTATTGCAACAATTAAAGAAATGCATATAAGAACTTATGATATTTTGATAAATAATCTTATATTGGCCTGTTGCCGCATCGTCCTTAGAATAACAATCAGAAGTCCCTTTGTCTTCATAAACATCATCACATCGGTGAGTGGTGGAAGGATCAGACTCATGGTTGAAAATTGTAATCAGTTACTAACTGTGCTAAAGCTATCCATACTTCACGATTGGGGGAAAAACAAGGACTGAGGGGTCTATTTAGGAAAAAAGGAAGATACACAGGACCCACGATCTACACTAATCAAGACCATCCTGACCTATGTAGCTTAGTTACATCATTATCTAGCTATACATTCTTTTGCCAACATGACAGCGGCGTAAACTCTCTCTTCTGCACATGTACAGCAGCCATTGCCACATTTACAGAAGAGAAACCTGAAGATGCATAGAAGGAGGAGCTTTCTGAATATAACAGAGTGGACAAGCACTCCCCAACATACAGTAACACAAGTGGAGACGAGCCAAGTCTTTATCTCTGCCTGTTAAAGTTCATAACACTGCTGTTCCCATCCAGAATGATGAGGACAGCAGGGTCTGGAGAATCTAAGCCGAGCATTGAGGCTTTGCAAAATGCTTTTAAACCTTTATTTCCTAAACAATAGGACAGAGTCTGTTATTAGTATTTACATCCTATTGCACATATTTACATTTATACATGCCCTACAACTGAATTCACAGACAACTTCAATCGATAGTGATAAAGCGGGATAGATGGGTGCATATGGAGGAAGTAACTGCACCGCATTGCTCCTCTACCTATTGTTGCAATAGGGTCACTGGAGCAGCAGAACATGTCCTGGAAGTAGTTAAAAAATACTAGGAATAGCCACCTCCTGTACAACCTACATAAAAATAAATGACAGTGATATATACATACATACTCAAGATACTTGCCTATGTCTTCTGTTATTTATCCAAACAAAAACTTTAAGACGTTTTATATGTTGCATCCTTATCTAACATGAACAGCATTTATTTAAGGTGAGGCTTTGACCATATAAAACAACAAACCACGTAAACACCCTTGGGACTAATCAGACATCTGTTCTATAAGCAGCTGGTAGCAATGACTACACAAAACAAAAAATAGTGACTTGGTTAAAAAAAAAAAAATCTTAAAAAAACAACATCTAGTTTAGAAAACATCTAAAGAGTGTTTGCTAGGACTATACTACTAAATAAATAGTAAGATACACATTTATTTCAATACCATAGACACCTATAATTGAAGTGGACAATTCCTGGAAACACTGCTGGAAACACAGCAATTAGTGTGATGTAACAATTCCTAAAGCAATACTCTGAAGTGACGGAATGACGCAAAGCGGGAAGGCCAGACACAGCTCATAGTGTACACAGAGCTGCTCAGGCTTTATTTAGAAGTGTGCATATGGGTAGTATCAGAGTAATACAATGACTAAAATAATTCTAAATACTGTTAGAAAGGTGCTGCTCCATAGAACAGTGGGTGCTTTTGTATAAAGTTGCAGTAGATTAGGGCAGCCTATAGCTGGGACGGGTTCCTGTGTAGCGGAGTTATCTGCTCTGGGTTTGAATTGGCTGTGGAGTGTAATGGTGGGTACACACTGGAGGGTTTTCTGACTATTATCATGCAGATAGATAACATCTTACCTGTGTGTACTGTGCCACGATGCTGCAGAATCATCTGAATCTGCATAACATTGTGGGATTAGTGCTTTGGGAACTCCTAATTGTTAAGATTAATCATGTCCAATGTGTGTTTCTTTCTTCAGAGCGTGCTGTTAAGTGCTGCACGAGGAATCATTTCAGAATGGACAGAACAAAGATCAGCTGCAGAATCCTGACTAATTAGAGTAATGATGTTGGATTGTTACAAAAAAATCCCAGTGTGTGCCCAGTGTTAGACTAAAGGGAGTCGCCTCAGACCAACGTCTGACATGTTTTCTCTGTAAGGACCAGATCCAGGCAGAGGCTGTCCGTCCAATAGAGAGAGAGGACTGAACTGCCCCCGTCACTCCCCTCTCTCGTGTGGGATTTATGGCTTAAGCTGCCTTAACTAAAGCATACAACTGCCCTCCGTACCATGCACCCTCCAGTCAAATCAGGCCCCTTATGTGCCTTGCGTGCATAAGCGGCCTAAGATTCCTAAATCTGGATCCGGTCCTAAGTTTGGAAACCTCACCACACTTTAAGCTAATTTCTTTTCCCCCATTCTTTTATCTGGTTTGTTGTAAAGTGCAGAATATAACTGGTAGCAGAGACTCTCAGTAAACACCTGACCCTTATAATAAGAGCTCTACCAGAACACAAAATAGTTATGGGAACACTGATCTATCTTCCAGGGCCACCTGTCTACATTATCCTCATTCCCTGATCACAACTTCTACATTTCTCAATATTAAGTACATATGTACAGATGCGATGGTGAAAGGGGAATCTTGGATAATAACCACAGAGCAGAAGACTTCCCAGCTGTGCTCGTTTGATGCTCCGTGCGAGTGAAGGTCAACCACAAATGGTGAATGTGCGAGCATCAGTGTGAGGCTTCCAGCAGAGAGCTGGGTCATCAGCATCCATGTTTCTGTGCTGGAAGCCTTTCCTATGGTGGAGCGGCATGCATAAAGCATGTGCACATGGGTTGAGGGGGAGTTATGCCAATCGCACAGTAAGGTCTTCCTCATGCAGATGTTACGGTGGAGGGGGGAGCGTGGAGTCTGTTTGATCATGACTTTGCCGCCGCCGCCGCTGCCAGGGCTATGGCCACAATGGCGGCATTCTGGATCCGGCCCAACATTATTACCACAAGAAAATATTGATAAAAGATATAACTTCCATAGATAAGTATAGTGAAATTAGTGGTTGTTAGTTTTTATCCACAGAAAACTATGTGGTTTATATGATATGAATAAATAGATTAGCGTTAGAGGTGTACCGTGTGGTCTGAATATAGCTTGAGTTGCTGAAAAAATATAGATGGAAAAACAATTCAAACTGCTTCTAAGACTGCAAACATTTTGTATTTTAAATAAACTAACCCTGATTAACCCCCATAATGATCCCTGCTGTGTAGTACAGTTTATGAGTTCACTGTGCACGGATTATCCTGCATAGACTTGTGGCTGAAGGGGAGGAGGCAGACGATCATCCTCTACATTTTCAGAATCAATGGAAGCCAGAGCCTGTTCAGAGGATTTTATGTGCAATGGGTATTTTTCTACAATGTCCTTCACTTCACGGGTCACTTCATCTGTCCAATCAATCAGGTCCTTCTCCAACTTCTTGGCTCCTGTCACAATACGTTCCTGTCTCTCGGACAGCTGGGAGAGTAAGTCCAGGTTCCTCTGCATCTGTTTGACTGCTGGGCATGTGTCTGCATCCCATATGTCAGAGTCTTGCCTTTTTGGAGATGCTTGGCCAGACATGTACCTGCT
>WWET01000316.1:566094-581976 GCA_011038615.1 Limnodynastes dumerilii
TGGACTGGCCCGCCCGTTCCCCAGACCTGAATCCAATGGAGCACATCTGGGACATCATGTCTCGCTCCATCCACCAACGCCACATTGCACTACAGACTGTCCAGGAGTTGGCGGATGCTTTAGTCCAGGTCTGGGAGGAGATCCCTCAAGAGACCATCTGCCACCTCATCAGGAGCATGCCCAGGCTTTGTAAGGAGGTCATACAGGCACGTGGAGGCCACACACACTACTGAACCTCATTTTGACTTGTTTTAAGGACATTACATCAAAGTTGGATCAGCCTGTAGTGTGTTTTTCCACTTTAATTTTGAGGGTGACTCCAAATCCAGACCTCCATGGGTTAATAAATTTGATTTCCATTGGTAATTGTTATGTGATTTTGTTGTCAGCACATTCAACTATGTAAAGAACAAAGTATTTAATAAGAATATTTCATTCATTCAGATCTAGGATGTTATTTTAGTGTTCCCTTTATTTTTTTGAGCAGTGTATATCAATGTATTTAAAATAACACAGTAATAGAGAACATACACTACATTCATGCATACTGTTAAATTGCTGGTTTATTTGAAAACAATGGGCCGGATTCACACTTAAGAAGCCCGGCTTCTTAAGTGCAGAATTTCCCGAAATTACGTATTTACGCATGCGTTGTAGGTCATTTACACAATCTACGTACCACTTAGGTATATAGATTGACTTTATGCAGTCTTTAAAGATCACACAGAGTAGTAGGGGGGAGAATTCAGATTAGCCGGAGACAGGATCTCAATGCGTATTTTCCTTCTTAAGAAGGAAAATATGCACGGCTACTTAAGGAAGCTCTAGAAACGGGGGGGTGGGCAGGTGGGTGAGTTAGTGAGTAAGGTCCGGTTCTTGTCTACTCAAGTGTGAATACGGACCAAGTTCTCTAAGTGCACTTGTTCTGTTTTCTGTTTGTTAGTCTTTCCCTTAACTACATGTTTTGGAAAAAAAAAAAAGCAGAGTGTCTCCATGAATTTTATAAACGGATAAAGACACAAGCCTCAAGTTAGGAATTCTAAGCATCTTGTTACCTTTCCAGTATATTTGCAGTTTGTCCGCAGTGTTCTGGTAAAAGTCTTGTGTGAATTCTGATAACTCATCAATGTTTGATTCCTGTGCAGGGAGACACAAACACAACATGTAATGACCTCTGAGAGTATATAACCAGACAGGTAACTGTATGAAGAGGTTCCATTTTTCAGGACAAATTGTGAAACCTTAGTGAACACACGCTATTAATAATTTGGAAACATTATAACATTTACACATGTACTGATAGAAGAACTGTACTAATAATCAATCCAATTTCTCAGTCAGTCAAAACAAACGTATTATAATTTTTAATTTTTTCAATTCTGTATTAATATTTTTTAAATGAGATGAACTAAAAATATACAACATGCAAGAGAAATCTAGGCAGGAATAGATCCCCGACCTTCTTGTGGTGCATGGCTTCCAGGAACACTTTGCATTGTTTGTACACATCATGTCCGGCTTTATGGTAGGTCTTTAAAAACTCAATAAAATCCTTGGAGACGCGATCAGTCTCGATGCTGAACTGACGGCTCAGTGAAGGGCTGGGAGTTTTCCCTTCTTTCATATCTGTTTTGAAAATAAACAAAGATTTTAATGATAAATGTTTTATTATCTCTGCAGGGAATTAAGTTAACAAAACTACTAGAATTGATCAATTCATTCACCTACGATACCTGACCCCTACCTAAAGGTTTCTGAGGCATCATCCCTTAAAATGTGAACAGCTTGGTGGTCTGGATACGTCAGAGAGTGCTTAGCTCACCCTCAATGTACAATTTATATACTTTCTCACTTCCACGTGTGTAAAGGAACGTCACGTTTTGCCTCATTGTCAGAAACACTTCCAATACAGTATTCTGTATCAAGATCCGTAGTGAAAGTGCCATGTAGGTACAGACTCAATGCAATAACTTCCTGATATAAGTAATCAGAAATCACCCCTTTTATGAAGGTTCGGATCTGGTCCAATAATAATTAAATAGTGTAAAATTAAATTAGCTAGTTCAGAATTTCCCATTTCTTTTGAGCAGCTGGTTCTTCTACCTTTAGATGACCAAACAATGAAAAGTCTGATCTTTGAATATGGTCCCAATGTTTATATTGAATGTACACTCTACAGCAGTGGTTTTCAAACCTGTCCTCAAGGCTCCCCAACAGTACATGTTTTTCAGATCTCCTTGCTGTTCATTATTGACTGTTTATAAGATCAACAGGTGGTATAATTATATACCTTGTTCTGAAGGGAGATCTGGAAAACATGCACTGTTGGGGAGCCTTGAGGACAGGTTTGGAAACCTATGCTCTACAGTGTTCCTATAGACATTTTGAAAGCTCCAAATCTGTACTTAACACTACTGCAAGTTACATAAACATTAATGTTGCAGTGCGTATGACAAGCCTGTGATCAGAGGTAGCACCACTACCAGTTTTATTTTTGAAATAGAAACCCAAAACCCATTCCATTTACCAAAACGATAATGAAGAGGAGTACCGTGGTAGCATCCAATAAGGACTAGGTATCAAGGTCCTAATGCATAGTAACTGTGCTTATAAATATTACTTCACCTAGTATTTTAAGAAATGTACAAAGTTATTGTGCAAGCCCACTTCAGAAGCCATAACCTATATGCACTAACTTCCATATCATAGCTCTTAACAACAACAGATGACAACGGTTCTCTTGCTGTCCTTATGACAACCCCAAACACATATAAGCACATGGTTAAAAAGCACAGGCACATGTACCCACCTCTTAGCTTGTCACAAAGCACTTGTAAAGCAGTGGAGGGACAATGAAGTAAAATGACAATGTGCAAATTAAAAACAGAACAGTCAGAACCAATAAAAAAAAAAAAAAAAAATAAAAACAACAATGACGAATGACAAAATGAGGAAATGCAAATGGACAAAGAAAATCTCAGAAAAAACACACAATAAACACAGCAAACATAAAACAAATAGCAGGTCCAGCAACTGCAAATAATAACTCTCAGCATGCTTCAATGCTACTACGATGTATACTGCTGAAAGGCATAAAAAGCTAGTAAAGTGAAGTATGATTTACCTCTAAGGGCCCACTTATATGTGAATGTTAGCCATTAAAGCTCACTGTGGGCACAATTCTTAAAGGTTCTTGCCAGTGTAGCTGCCCAAAGGATCCTTTAAAGTTATTTCAAAAGCGATAATCGCAGACTTCTTGCTTCTAACATGCTAATAGCTAATAGACATTGATTTAATGTCCTGTGAAGTTATCAATGAAGCTGACTCAATATGCCAAGGACAACTTACAAGAGCAGCAATACCAGAAAGAAATCTACAGTTATATGGAGGAATTCTCCACATGTATCTTCTGAAAATGTACTAAAGTACAGGTGTGGTTTGCCACCATGAAGGTCTGTTTTGCATCAGACCATTTTGCGGCAGTTGAATGGTGACTGCCGGCAAACTCCATTTTCTACAGTGGCGGTGACGTAACTCAAGCAGCAGCAAACAATGATCCACTGACAGGTAAGAAGCGGCATCTTAACCCTACCTTTAACCAGCCCTCTGGGAGCTGTATTTTAGTCGGAATTCACCCAGCCAGAACAGCAACTACATCGCCAAAACAATGGGCTGGCAACTGCATCCCCTAAAATACTGTGCTGTGCTTAATACAGCTAATTACATGTATCACATTGAAGTGATATCCATATTTGTGTCTACTCCTTGCTTGGAAATATACTTGTGTAGTGACGTTTGCCCTTACCCACTGTTCATGTAGTGCCAATACTGCAATACAGAAGTTTTGTGCCCTTCGAGAAAGTATGGGTTGCATTACAGTATTACAATCTGCCCTTGAATAAGGACCTATGCCCATATTGATGAATGCATGAAATGGATTTATTTACATCAATCAGCACATGGCAACTAAGTTAGAAAGAAGTACTACTTAAAGCTGCTCATGGCTGCAGACTATAGAAAATATATGGGGACACACCTCATCAAATTACCACAGCTTGTGTTTGCAGGGGAATAAAGAGTTCTTGTCTGATATTAAAGTAGTGTCCAAAAATAACAAATATTCAACAAAGAATTACAAATCCTACATTTGCAATGGATTTATTCTAGTGAAAAAATATTCTAAACCTATGCAATGCTGCTCTAACATAGACATAGGAACTCATGTAATGCAGACACAAGCTACAGTGTACACAAAAGCAACAGTGCACTGAAGCAAGCACAAAGCACTGGCTACTGTAGCTGGGTTACCTTCAGCAGGGGAGGCAAGCTCCCAGGGAGGGACAAAAAGACCCTTCAGGTCCTTGAAAATATCAGCACTGCGTTCTCTCCCTCCTGCCTGCACCGGCTTAACAGACTTTTCTTCACTGTCTGGAATAATTTCATCAAGCCAGACAGCCAAAAGCATTAAAATGACCATGGGATGAAGAGAGCAGGATGGAAATTAAAAAAAAAGCAAATGCAAAAAAAAAAAAATTTTTATTTAGCTTAAAAGCAAAATATAAAAACAGCAAAACATTTAAAATGCTTCACACAGGAGGGGGGGGGGGGATATTCAATGGCCTTTAAACACACACTTTAGTGTACGGAGGAATTTTCTTCTTTAGAAGGACGTATAGGAAATTAAAGCTACTGGCCCGGATTCACACTACCGGACGTATTGCTTATACGTCTGTATTTTACCGTTTTTTGCTACTGCACATGCGTAGTAACTTTTTTACGTAATTTTGTTACATAGATTCTGTATATGCGTTCTTAAAGACCACTGTGAGGATTGTGACAAATGATAATATGGTAAACTCTTGAAGTCATCACCATCCTTTCTGGTTTAGTAAAGCTGGGAACACACCACAAAATTATTGGGTTGATTAGTATATGATCAGCACAATAATCGTCCATATAATTGTATAGTGTGGATGCTGGGCCAATCTGTTGGAACACCATTCAAAATGGTCTAGTCATTGCTTTACTGGTCAGTGTTAAAGGAAAAAAACTAATATTTAAGTAAACACAGTCAACTAGTTTTTACTACAGAAAATGTATGCATTGCTTTCTTTATGGCATTTACAAAACTACCCAAAAATGTTTTTCCTGAAACCATAAGTATTAAACAAATAAACAAAAAACAAATTCTTTTATGAAAGGAAACACCATTACTAAAATAAGCCAAAGCAATAAAAACCTGTAAATAAGAGTGTGACAAGTAATAAAGACAACTATAATGTCCCTCATGCACAGTGGTTTTGCAACCTGTATATAAATTTTTTTTATTAAAGGCAAAACTCTATATAAGGGTTACATTTAAGAACAGATGAGACTGTCTGTGACAGGTTAACCTTCTCTGATATATATTCTGATGATTAAAGAGAGAAAAGGAACTGTACTAAGGCATGTCATTTTATATATAGTATATATATAGTAACATGATCCTAATGACTTGCAATGTGTATTCTAGATTTGAATAAAAACTATAAATGCAAATAATCTGCTCACATTTCCAGGCGTGTTTTATAAGAGATGAGGTGACATGGAAACTTTGGGCCAAGACAGAACAGAAATAGCCATTTGGGAATCGTATCTTAAGTGGTTACCTTTCTTTTGTACACTTTTGGATGAGGCCGTAAAGAATTTCTTCACTGTGGTCACCTTTCTCGTCTTTTCATTGGACTTCTTTTCTTCAAACTTTGTGAAGCCGAGTGATGTTTGACCTCCCTGGGCACCTTGGCTACTGGCATAAGCCTCCTCCTCTTCACGCTGCAAACTACAAGAGTCAAAAGGAAAAACGGTCACCCTGAACGTGCCTAACGCTGTAAAATGTCTGATGGCAGAACCCCAAAGCAATAGTTGATGATTTAGGATCGTATTCAGACTACTGGAGGTATCGCATATATGTCCGTAGTTTCCCGTTTTTTTTACTAATGCGCATGCCTAGAAATTTTTTTTATGCAATCTACGTATCTTTTCATTATGTAGATTGGGTATATGCGGTCTTTTACTGGGTATACGCAATCTATGTAAGGAAAAGATACGTAGATTACGTAAAAAATGTAGTAAAAAACGGGAAACTACAGACATATATGCTATACGTCCGGTAGTCTGAATACGGTCCTTAGAGTTTACTATATGGATTTGAAAGTTTACTTTATATGTTTTATCTGGTGAAAGAAATGCCAATGAAAAAAAGTTGTCTCAATAAACTGGAACATTACCATGTATATCGCAGAAAAAACTGAGTGATGCATTGGTCCATGGCGACAAGTATTTGTGGAGATCTGATGTATACACATACATACAGTGTTCTCCCAAGGACCATTTAGCCGGGTGCTCTACACAGCTATTTTAGTTTACCTCCCGGCCAGGCCGGACCAAAATGTTCACTGTGATTTCCAGCTTTCCTCCCATGGGCTATAATGGCTTTCTGGTTCTGCTGCACCGTTGCCTAGCAGAAGCAGTAGAAAGTCTGTGCAGCCCATCAGAGGACAACCACTGTCAGGAGGAGTTAAGCAATTATATGAGAGGTTTTAAAGAGATAGGTTGGGGATTGGATGTTTAGATACACTCAAGGCAGGGGTGAATTTGATGACTGGAGACACAAAGGGAAGGATACATTATGGCTGGAGACACAATAAGGAGATATTTGATAACTGGAGACACACAAGGGAAGGGATGTTGGATGGTTGAGAGACACGGGGGAAGGTGAGGTGCATTTTGATTGCTGGAAACACCAAGGGAAGAGACTGAACGGTTGTATCACACTGCCCCCACCCAGCTACTATTTAACAACACCCGGCTGGCAACATTCTCTGGTGAGAACACCGATACACCTGACACATTTGTTGTGCCTTTCTCTACAGTAAGCTTAACCTTAACTCTTATTTGTTATCAGGTTTTTCTATAGTAGCATCATATTATGTAGCACTTATAAAGCAAGACTGTGTAGTAATCGAAGGGATGAAACATTCTGTAGGACATTGGAAACTGATATATTGGGCAAGACCTACGTCTGACACAATGGACCAACCAGAGTATGGTGAAAGCACTCAGTGCTCTGCATGATCCTGTCACACAGCAGTGCTTTCAGCAGAACTCATTTTAGTATGGAAAGAAAAAGTATCCAAGTTTGTGTAAATCTGTCACAAGGAGGATTCCAGTCCACCACAAATGATGGATTCCCTGTCTCTGCAGCCAATTGAAGACATTTTCATTTTTCTTGTCTATCTCCCATTTCTACCATTGAATCCCATCGCTCTACTAGATTTTTCTAAATCAGTAATACAACACTGGATTTTAGTTGAGCAAATTTCTTTGAAAGTATTTTAACAGCTTAACAAATAACAATTTATTTATTATTGTTGTTTATTCATAAGGTGCAATAAAAGTGTCTGCAGAGTCATACAAAGAACAAAACTCAGAAAAGATAAACAGGGCATGAATGGACAGAATATTACATTATACAATACAAATATCCCCCCAAAAAAATCTCATAAAATATAAAAAAGTGAAGTGTGCACAGACAATAAAGCAAGATATGAGGTTAGGGTAGCAGAGAAGGGTAAGAGGGTACGAAGGGAAGGGGGAGTGGTGGAGGAGGGGACAA
The DNA here is from genome assembly GCA_011038615.1 of Limnodynastes dumerilii. Taxonomy (NCBI): domain Eukaryota; kingdom Metazoa; phylum Chordata; class Amphibia; order Anura; family Limnodynastidae; genus Limnodynastes; species Limnodynastes dumerilii. Next base: position 573,749 of record WWET01000316.1, read on the forward strand.
CACTAGGATGGAAGGACCTACTCAAGTGAGCTAAAAGACTAAGTGGGGTCTATAAAAGAGTCTCACAAATAAGAACACTGGTACCGTTCAGCAAGCTCCCAGTCCTCTTGGATTTGTTTCTGTCTGGCTTTCTGGTACTCCTCGCGCCAGCACTTTGAGCAGAACCCTTGCCATGCCGGGTTGCCATAGTAGCCACATCCCTTTTTACACAGTAGTTCTGACTGATCCACATGAATGGCTCGTCGTTCCGACTTCAGACTCATCTTGCTGAAATAGTAAAACAGGGCACAGTTTAGTGGGACATAATAGCGTATCAATATTGGATTTCAGTCAGTGTTTCTGTAGTAGTTTTTCACTGATAAATGCACAGAATGTGACAGAAGAGCTACTTGGCTCATCCAGTCTGCACAAATTTTATCCATACTGTTCCTATATACTATTTGACCCTCAACTTAGTTCAAGATTTAGAATATCCTTGTTTATTCTAAGCATGTTTAAATCATTCTGCTGTGTCAGCCTCTAATACCTCAGATATTCCGCTTATCAAACACCCTTTCAGTGAAGTCATTTTCCTGAGCATTTTCTCCTAACTTTGCACCCTCCGGTTTATACGCATGGCCTAGTGTTCATGTAAATCTCTTCCTTTCCATACCTGGTAGAAGCCCTTGATATATCTGAAAGGGGGTGAGGGTCTGCGGTTAGAACAGCCCTTATCTGAAAGGCCCGTATTATAGCAATCAGTTCCAAACTGGCTCTCAAATTGATTGCTTCTGCCTCGCCGAGGAGAAAAAAAAAAAGCATACTTTCCTCTCGTTACATGTGTAGTGTCACCAATAAAGATATTAAACAGAACTGGCCCACAGAACCCTTGTTAATCAGCTTTGAATTCAATACCAAATTCTCCAGATTGAGACTCTGGTATGACACAGTGTCAAAAGCCTTAAAATGACCATACACTAGATTACTGGCCCAATCATTCTATAATTGGTTGAATGGACCAATTATCACTGTAGCATATGACCAGGATTTTTTTTTTTTTTACGAACAGCAATAAAAATCCCAAAAAATTATTGGTCCGACGGTTTTTTCTTATGGCATGTTAAAAATATAATGAACCCAAGCCGTCGAATTTTCTCACCTCCATGGTGGAGTTACCTCTGTCTGACTTCATTATTATTAGCATGTGCAGCAGTAAAAAAAAAGTAACAAAGTGTCTGTATATTGCAAGAGATACAGAGCGTTCATTACTATATTATTGCTATACTTACAGGTAATTATGTAGTCAAAGTAACTTCGGCCAGGGGTTGCTGAAACTCCGGCCACACACACTACTTAACAGAGCAAAAGCCTAGCTGCACTAGTTTCCTTTCAATATCGGCAGCAGCTCCCTCCTCTGCCAGGATAGTCAGCCCAGCAGCAGAGGTGAGAAGCACCAATTACCTTTCCCTAATTGGAAATTGTCCTGTTCATTGGGCCACCTTCGTCTGGGAACGTTAATCTGACTAGGACATGGTCAGCTTTACTGAAGCCAAGACAAGCTATATGTACAGCTCCTCCTTGCTTGAGAAGATTTGTTTGATATAATCTCCCACCAATGAAACCATGTTGCTTGGGATCCTGTAAACTGTTAGATTTAAGATATTATACAATTTGTTCCTTTGACATGTTTCTGCCAGTTTTCCTACTACCGATATAAGGCTCAATGGTCAGCAGTTAGCCTCTTTTCCCTACTTCCACTTTTATGCAGAGGGTCTACATATGCTATTTTCTAGTCTCTTGGAATTACTCCTGTTACTTGTGAATGGTTGAATGATTCTGTTTATGGTTTTACTAGAACTCCTCTAAAGCACTTTTAGTTTCCAATCTGACCGCACTTTCAACTTTGTTACAATATTCTTGCTCTCTTTTTATGAAAGTTGAAAAAAAAATATTTAAGATGATGCCCATAGCCCTGACACCCTCGTTAAGACAGCCACTGCCCCATTTTCACCCTACTATACCTACTTTTGTTTTTTACCTTTCATTTATATACCCAAAAATAGCTTTTGTCCCCTTTTGGCTTTGAGTTGGCCAGTTTTCCCCTTAGCTTGGGTCTTTGCAGCTTATAAGGTTCCTTGTAAGTCTTCCTTCTGTTTTGCAAGATACACCTCCCTGTCATCAATTTCAGAGTTTGCCTTTAATTTTAAAGACCATCTGTGTTGCTTTCACTATACTTGCTATCTCTGATAAAGGGTCTCTTGCTGCTTGGAATGTAAAATGCTATATTTATAAAGCATAGGGTAAAGAAAATCATAATTATGCACCCCTTTAATAGTTTTTAAAATAAAAGCCAGATTCAGCTCATTTCCTGAGTGAATTGGTTGGTCATGTTTGACAACCATCAAACAAAGAAAGCTAAGACATAACCGATGCATTGGAGATGCATGTTTAGTGAATTCTCCATCATTTCATAAAAAATCACTCCAAAAATCAGATTTCAATAGAACACTCAGCATTTTGACTCACATACTGAACGCATCATTTTGTTGCCACATCAACATTTTATGAAAAGGAAGTGATACTTCCAATTTTAAAGAAATTAATCAGCAGATTTCATAATGATGAGTTTACGAATACCCTTATAATACACTTTGTTCTGAATGTTTAGTAGTCCTTCATATAAGAATACAACAGAAAAAAAGTGTAACAATAAAATTGCCAAAAATATACAAAGCTTTTGACAGTCTGTGAGGAATTTTATCTCCCTCACAAAGGACCTGATTCAGAGATGGAAAATAATAGAGGAAAGTTACTCCTGGGCAAAACCATGTTGATTTCAGGGGAGTCAAATTTCATTTGTTGTAAACTGTATTAGAGTTAAGAGGTGATGTTTCCTATCCCAAGTCTAAATAGCAATGTAATAATAAAGCTGGTCAGTATCTGTGTGCAGTAAGAAAAAGCAAAGATCTATCCCTGCATGCATATAATACAGTTAACTCCCCCTGAAATCAACATGGTTTTGCCCAGGAATAACTTTCCTCTCTTAGGGCCGTATTCACAGATCCGATATTGCTACTTTTTACGCACGTATTTTTAGGTACGGTTGAACTGCGCATGCATATTAACCTTTTTTACGCAATCTATGTTGCATTTAGGCACGGAAGTCCATTACGCCCAGATTTCTAAATCGGACTCAGTGACATACATACGGAGGGGCGTGGTTGAATTCTGTACGTGCGTAATTTAGTGAAAGTGGGCGGGGGGGCATTTGAATGGACTAATATAGGCGCGGTTAGTCATGTACGCACTTACGGAAGGAAAATACGCCCGAAATACACTCGTAGAGTTAAGGTTGCCCTATGGACGCGTAAGTCACCAAAAAAAGTCCGTGTAAGGGGAGTGTCATGGGTGTTGCCTTGCCACGTACATGCGTGTATTTGTGTCCTTTATACACACGCATCTGTGAATACGGCCCTTATTTTCAATCTCTGAATCAGGTCCTAAAATATTATTTGCTCTGATTTCCAGTCAAAAAATAGACTGTGTGTTATCACCTGTTTCCATGGCAGAGAATTTATACTGGGACATATTACAATGATTAAAACACTGAGTGCTGCAGAATATGTTTTTACAATTGTATTAATACATTTAAGGTCCCCCACTCCTTATGAAACAGGCCACATTATTACAAGTGTCAGGAACGCCTCTGCTGCTGTCAGGAGACCAGATGGCTTACAATTATACAGTATTTTGCCGTTAGATGTTATATGTTTGGCATCAGCAGTTTTGATGATGGGGACATCTTTTAAAGGTAACACTAACTTTATAGCAGTATAGTGCATGTTAAGTTGTCATTTTTGTTTTCGAGACCTTGCTGATAAAGAAAAATTTCCATTACCAAAGCTGAATCAAGCGTCAATGTCAAAAGTTCACAGCAGTATTTCCACTGTTATTTTACTTTGGTCTTTTATATTCTATTCTATGTTTAATCTACTATTGGTATAGCTTAATAAAACAGGAAAAAGCTAATTTTCTGCATGTGATTTTGTCAGTGGGGGAAGGAAGATTTTGTAATAAATCTGAACACATGATACCATGAAAAACGCTATCAAGAAAGAACACCATTTCAAAAGAATTCCATGAAAATACTCCTACAACCACTAAAGTATTTTCTTCCCTTTCACATGAAAAAATTATAAATTTTTCTGTAATTCTGCTTACAAAAAAATGTATTAATAGCTTGTCTCTGAAAGTATATGTTTATAGTGGAAAATAACTGGAAAATTGTAGCTTAACGGTTCTTATTCCCTAGAGTATATCTACACACACATAATTCTACATAGCACAAAATGCATCAAAATCTATACATATAAAAATGGACGTGTGTGTATGTATGTTCCAGCATAACTCTGGAATGCCTGAAGCAATTTACACCAAACTTGGTAAGACACCCCTAGCACCCCTGGGGCTGAGAGTGGGAAGGGGGTGACATGTAAAAATAATCGAAAACGAAAGATATTAGTGTCAAATCCATAGTTTTCGGGGTCGCCGAGATGAATAGTGATACTCCTGATGCTGTTTAAGTCCAAGTTTAGCCCCCATCATGTGGGGTGAAAAAGGGTGAAAAATAAAATATCCAATATGACCGACATTAGTGTCAAATCCATAGTTTTTGGGGTCGCTAAGCTGATAGGCGACAGTCCTGATTACATTTAAGTCCAAAATTAAGTTGAGTAGAACCTTCTGGAAATTTTTTGAATCAAACAGAATTGTTTGTAGGAGATCAACTCAGGAACTGCGGAACGCATATTGAAAACTGATATGTTCCTTAGACTGTAGATTAACATATAGGCTATGTATCTTCACGCTATGATGGGTGCAATGAAAATAGTCTCATTGCGTTAAGGTTTCCATGCGGGCGAGTAAAAGAGCTGTATGGATCCTGCCCATAATGAGTATCCAGGTTAGCAATGAATTAAAAGGAGAACTGATACCTAAATATTGGATGTATCCAGAAAATAGCTGCCGCCAGTGTTTGTAGGTCATGTGACAGTGAGGACATCAAATTCTATGAAGTTACATTCAACTCACGGATAAGTTAATAATTTGAAGATTTAAGCCAAGGCAACGTCGGGCACTTTTGCTAGTATTGAATAAAATACAGTAGGATAAAAGTACATTTTAAAGGATGTATTCCATTTTGAGAATTTTATCCCAAAGTTACTAACTTTAAACTTTCCACTTTAGAAGAGGACTATTAGCATGTGTACATAGTAATTAAAACCTTTCACATCACCACTATATATTGTCAAAATTCCAGGTATTTGTTGGTGATGTAAAAGGTACCATTTTTGTACACCTTGGTTTAATGACCTGGCATAGAGACCTGGGAAAAAAAAGAAAGTTTATTCCCGGGTCTCATACGGGAATGGTGTCAGTGTGAAAGGTCCCGTGTTGTCAACACGGGTCCTTCACAAAGACACCTGATTGGAGATATTTGCTTACTATTGCTATAACAATAGTAAACAAATCTTTTAACCAGGAGCTGCGCTCTAGAAACGGAGAAAGCTGGGTTTTAGAAGTACTTGCCAGTCTGCTTTTTGGTCCTTTGGTCCTAGTTTTACTACATTGGTCTTACACTGGTACATACTAAGGATCCATATAACCAGAGACTTGTTACATCTATTTCCTCAACCTGTCATTATCTGCTATATTGAGCTCCAGGACATTTGAGATATTTTTACTCATCTACCAATATAACTTCCCTATGTCTTTTAGGATATAAATATCCCGTTTTCTGGCTATTGGGATACACGTGCAGAGACTAATCTTTGGAAACAGGCCTGTTTCATGTAGCGTCATTGTATTTTATATAATGTCTATTATTTGTATGGTTGCAATTATTGATGTATATACATATACAATCTCCAAGCGCTCTTTTTCCCCTTTTCCTTTTTGGTCCACCTGAAGTTCTGCTATTCGACGCTATGAATTTAGTACTTGTATGTCCGCCTGGGGACCAGAAAAGAGACATGCAACTACTAAATTCATAGCAGCGTATAGCAGAACTGCAGGTGGACCAGAAAGTAGACACAGGAAGTTCATGGCACATGTGAAAGGGTCAGAGCCGGTAATTTCCCAGGTTATAGGTGGACTAATAACGCAGCTGCTTTTTTTTTTAAACTGTTATTTGCCCAGCAAAAACCTGGGTTCTAAATCCTGTGTTTTTCAACGGTGGTGATGTGAAAGTGGTATAATAAGTGTCTGCAAAGAAAGGAATTGAGTAGTGATTATCAAGCTTTAAAAAAAATTGCTGGTGCCAATCTATATTGCAACATGGTTAAAACCCCCAAACATAGTCACTGTTGTCATAACTGTCTGGGCATGATGGGACTAAGCGTGCCACATATTTAGAGAAACATGTAGGGTACACACTAGGGCCCTGATTCAGAGTTTGGGAGTAAGGGTAAAACAAGTGCAAGTGTACAGCTCAGCTAAACCATTTTTCAGTGAGGTAAGGGGTGTTAAATTATTTAAAATCTTTTGCATGCAGGAAAAATACTTAACTTTTACACATAGAACTCAAATACCGCATAGCTTTATGTTTATTCTATAAAACAGAGTTGTGTTTAGAAACTTCACCTCTTAATTCTAATTTCACAATTTTAAATTGCCTCCCCTTGCAATTCAACATGGTATTGCTCATGTCTACACTTGCACCTAAAAAAAGGTGTTAGTGCAGCTCTGAATCAGTCCCTAGAGGGTTAACTGAAGATAATCATTCCAATGACATGATAATCATCAGATAGCTTCAAAATCTTTCAAGTGTGTACTGACCCACAATGTTACAGTATCAACTAAAGCTGCGTCCCATCTGATTTGATTTTTAGGAGCTCCTAATTTTACACAATCAAAAACGTCCCAATGTCTATAGAAAAGCTCGGTGTGTACGGACACAATTTAAACTAAAACGATTCCCAATAATTGTGCAGAAGGCCACCTTGTGGGTGAGCATATCAATGCAGCAAAGATTTATTTAAACAGCTTGTGAAACGATCCACAGGAAAACTAGAGAGCGGTATAAACGGGTGGCATCATTAAGCAGGATGGGGCTAGAATCGTTACTACAGATTTGAAAAGATGTTGCTTTGTTGCCAAAGTGTATCCTGCTTGAGTTATATCATCTCACAGTTTTACTAATAGATGACACGGACACCAGAATATTTAAATACCAGCACATAATTGGCAGCCATGAAGAAAAAAAAAAAAAAAGACTCCCATAAAGGTTATGAGCTTGTCACTGTCACCTGTTCCCTTCTAATGTTTATATCCACAAGTGACACATAAACAAGTTTCTGAAGCTTTAAAACAAAACAAAGTAAAATTGTGGGCTGTATAGAGACTTTCAGATCAGGACAATACCAATCTGATACAGGTTTCTGGAAGCACATGACCACAAATGATGAATATCGCAGGAGGCGATATAATTCGTTAGAAAACTACATCAACATCAGAAACATACAGTAGCTGTTTTATATGAATACTCTCAAAACTCCATTAAAAAAACTGTTTGGATTTTGCACTACTCGGTCCAAGGTTGGTATGGGCGTAAAAGTGGTTCTGCTTTAAACACTTGTAAATAACATGAACTGTCCATTTGTCCTACTGTGTGAATAAAAATAATCTAGGCCGCGGACCTGGTTATTTTTATTTTTTTTAAATAGTATTTATCATTTCCCTAATGAAAGCTACATTACTCGAGTTCAAAGATTATCATATATACTACAATAAAAGTACATACATTTAAAAAGTTGTACAATAGTAGAACACACTCTGCTGTACCAGAAAAGTGACATAATCTAATTTCCATTTATAGAATCAGACAGATCAGCAATGCTCCCATCAGATAGAAGATGCTCTACAAAACTGACCCTGACTGCTTAGTCTGTGGAATAAGAACTGACTGAAAGGTTTAAAGAACGGGTTAATGCAACCACATACCTAAAAATATTCTAACCAAGTCAGACCTCTTAAAACAGCACTTCCTGTACTTAATTCAAGTGACTAAAACAGAAAAACGCAAGCCCTGACTGTGTATTTGAGAGATACCAATAAATGGCAACCTGATATAACACAGGCGCAAGAATCAGGCCCAATGTTTTTCATCACAACAATACATTTATCCCGGAAACAAATTATAGTACTACATTAAACAAAGAGCAAGACAACATGTAACAAAATATCAGCAG
>WWET01000316.1:587053-601812 GCA_011038615.1 Limnodynastes dumerilii
GAGATTGCACCCGCATTACCGCCCGCAGATAGGCGTTGCTGAATATTATCCGGAGGGAGTTGCAAAGTATTGGGCGTTCGTAATGTGGCAGATACCCAGTGGCTAACTTGGAGGTAGCGAAAGACTTCGGAGGCCGGGATATCGAAGCGGGTAACCAAATCTGAAAATGGGCGTAGGCGCCTCTGAGGCAATAGATGGTCCAACTGACACAGCCCCTGCGCACTCCAACTAGTAATAGTGAAATCGGGGATAAACTGAGACAGGGCCGAGATAGGGAGGTTTCTAGTAGGGAGAACCAGATCGGTATGTCGGCCCAGAAACCGGTCCCAGACTTGCAGGGAGTCTTTAATAGAGCGTAAGGGAGGGTCTATAGGGGGCCGGTTTCGACTAGGCAGCCAGAGCAGGTCCGGAAGGGAAAAGGATCGGAGCAGACTAGCCTCCAATTCTACCCAGGGTTTCCGAGGCTCAGAGCGGAACCAGTCCCTCAACGGAGCTAACATACAGGCCATGTGATAAGCCCCCAGGTCCGGCATACTCAGCCCACCCAGATCTTTAGGGAGGGTCATACGCCGCAGGGCAATTTTAGGTGGCTTATCCTTCCATATGTACTTAGACATGAGCTTAGAGAATTTGTCTATCTCTGACTTTGGAGGGACATATGGGATAGCTCGAAAGATGTACATGAGTTTGGGCAATAGTGACATTTTAAACGCCGCAATTCGGCCCAACCATGATATTTCGTGCAGCATCCAGGATGTTATCAGTTGGGAGAGTTGCACGTAAAGAGGAGTAAGGTTTTCCGAGAGGACATCCTCCACAGCACATGTTAAATGTATACCCAGATACAGTAAGGATTTGTCTTTCCAGGAATAGGAGAATGTATGTTGCAAAGAGGCTAAAGAGACGGCGGGAAGATTAAGAGGCAGTGCTTCCGTTTTAGTGGTATTTAATTTATAGTATGAGACAGCACTAAAACGATCTAAGATAGAGTGGAGCTCCCCAAGGGCCCTTTCAGGGTTTGTGACGAACAGAAGCACGTCGTCCGCAAATAGGCAGAGTTTATGGATAGTGTTATTGATAGAAATACCGGGAAAATTAGGGGAAGTTCGGATCAGGTGCGCTAAGGGCTCCATGGTAAGAGCGAACATCAGGGGGGACAAAGGGCACCCTTGGCGGGTACCATTCGTTATGGCAAAGGGATCAGACAAAAACCCGTTACTAAAGACTCTCGCACTGGGTCCCTGATATAATGCATTAATGGACTTGGAGATTGTCCCCTGAAACCCAAAGCGGCCGAGTACTGCTCTCATATAATCCCAGTGCAAGCGATCGAACGCCTTTTCAGCGTCGAGCGAAAGTAAGACGAGTCGTGTGGAAGATTGATTAGTCCAATCTACTATATTTAAAACTCTACGGGCATTGTCTGACCCCTGGCGCCCTAGGATAAAACCCACCTGATCCGGGTGAACGAGGGCGGGAAGAAGGGGAGCCAGGCGATTTGCTATCAATTTAGCATAAAGTTTGATATCAGTGTTTAAAAGAGCTATAGGCCTATAATTTTTAACATCTGTGGGGGATTTACCTGGTTTAAGGATGGTTACAATTTGGGCTTCCAACATTTCCGCTGGGACGATGCCCATCTCGGAGGCGGCGTTATAGAGCGTGGTGAGAATAGGGGACAACATGTCGGAGAAAGTAGAATAAAAATTATTAATAAAGCCATCTGGGCCCGGGGCCTTGTTATTAGGGAGAGATTTAATAGCTAAGGTAACCTCCGCTCGTGTCCAGGGGAGATTCAGGGCTTCCAAGGTGGTTTGTGTCAGGGAGGGTAGGGGGAGGGAGTCTAGAAAACCCGCTATCAAAGCTGGGGTAGGCTGCGGAATAGACGCATCACCATGTAGGTTGTACAGGCCAGAGTAGTATGCTGCAAACGCATTAGCGATGTCCCGAGTGTTGAAAAGCTTCCGCCCGGTGTTAATGCTAAGCATTTGATTCTGTTGCGTGCAGTTTGACCTCGAAGTTTACGGGCGAGCAATCTGCCCGCTTTATTGCCAGCAACGTAGTACTTTTGTTGCAATGTAATCGTAGCGTTATGCGTCTGTTTCTGCAGGTGGTTGTTGAGATCCGCTCTGACCTTAATTAGTTGATCTTTGGAATCTACAGTAGGGCAAGATTGGTTCAGCCATTCAAGACGGGAGAGTTGTGCTTCAAGATCTAGTAACGTTTGATTATATCGCTTGCGCTATCTGGCGCCTACTTGTATAGCCGCTCCCCGTACCACCGCTTTAAGAGCACACCAGTGGGTAAATATAGAGGTATCTTCAGCTTTATTTGTTTGAAGGTACAAGTCAAGAGCTTGTTCAATCTCCATCTTAGCTTCAGGGGTGGTTAATAAATGAGGTTGGAGGCGCCATGGTCTAGGTAGAAACCTGGGAGAATTAATAGTCCATGTCCATACCACAGGAGCATGGTCCGACCATGTGATAGGTAGAATTTCAGTTGATTTGGAATTTTGAAGGGTTCATTTATCTAAAAGGATTAAATCTATTCTGAAATAGCTATTATGGGGATGCGAAAAAAAGGTATATTCTCTGGCGGAAGGGTGATATACTCGCCATACATCATACAAATCGTATTCAGCCATAACTTTCCCGTAGGCTATGGAGGGGTCGCTAGGAGAAGCGTTCAAAAGTCTAGGGGGGTGGGGTGTCTTATCAATTTTAGGATTAGGGGCTAAATTAAAATCTCCCATTATAATGAGATGGCCTTTGCGAATTTTGGATACTTCAATGCAGAGTTTACGAAAAAAGGGGACTTGACGAGTATTCGGGGCATACGCGCTGACGAGGGTAACTGGTTTGTCCTCTAGGACACCCACCAAAATCAAAAACCGACCGGATTTATCTGCAACCTTAGATTGAAGCTTGAAATCTAGTTTATTATGGGTTAATATGGCCACTCCATGTCTCTTAAAGGGACCATTAGCAGTATAACAGGTAGAATAGCGATGATCATTAAATTTAGGTGGGGCCTGAGCAGAGAAGTGCGTTTCTTGAATTGCAACAATACCCGCTTTATATCTGTGGAAGGAGGTCAGAGCCAGGCGCCGCTTATTGGGAGAGTTAAGACCTTTGGCATTAATAGAAAGGAACTTAACCATGGTCAAGGACAAATTTGGGGTGCATTAACCAAAACCTTAATGGGAGGCTAGTCAGCAGGGAGAGTGTAAGCCGAAGTAGAACGCTGCGGCTACTTAGATCGCCCGTCACTCTTGGGAGAAAAACAACTACCTGTACTAAGCATAAACATGTTCCACAGGAAGGTGAGGGTAAGGGGAGGGGTAGAATGGAGGAAAAAAAGGATAGGGGCAAAACCAAATAAGCCCAGTGTATCGGGCCAAAGTAGTCGTCACAAGGGGAGGAGTGCGACGACATATGTAAAGTAGGGGGGAGTGGCCTGGAAGGACCACCCCAGACCATAATTAAACAATAGAAATCAGAACTGAGTACCTGACTCTAGGGAAACAGTTTAACAAAGTACAAACCAGCAAATAGAGCATAAAACAATAGTAGTTATCTGAGTTACAAACGTAATACAAAATGCAAGATAAAACATAAGTGTAACCCAATATTAAAACATAGCAAAAGAGAACTATATAAGTGGGTTTACGACATGTCCCTGCCCACGAGGGGCACTATATACCTACAGTTGGTAAGGCCAACAAATAAAAAGAAACATATGGCATAACAGCTAGTAAACAGCAGCGTGGCCAGGGACAGACCGCAAACAGTTCAAAATAATGAGAAACAGTAAAAGAGAAGTTGTGGTATCTCACGAATAGACGTAGCTGTCAAGATCAGCGCACCAAGGACCAGTCTGCTGGCAAGCGCGATTTCCGCCCAGGAGTGATGTCTCGAACCGGAATCTGCCACTCCTCCAGAAGTTTAACACCAACGTCAGGTGATGACACAGTGTAGGTTTGGCGGTCATGTTGAATTAGGAGTTTCACCGGGAACCCCCACCTGTATGGAATCGAGTTCTCACGAAGGGCTGCTGTGATGGGGCCGAAAGACCGACGCTTATTCACCGTAGCCATCGAGAGGTCTTGAAAAAGCTGGAGGCCATTGAGGATCTCTGCGTGGTCTGGTTGTCTAGCTGCCCGTAGTATGCGCTCCTTGACCGTGAAAAAGTGCACTCGAAGTAGTGTATCCTTCGGTACCGAGGAGGGGGCCGAGCGCGGTTTGGGGAGACGGTGGATTCGATTGATGATTAAATCTCTGTCATCTAGGTCTGGGACGAGTTTACGGAACAGCGCCTGGGCATAGGGTTCCAACTCTGTATTGCTGATGGAGTCCGGTATTCCTCTGATTTTAATATTATTCCGGCGTGACCGGTCTTCAAGATCCGCAAGTTTGTCCCAAATCTGCGAAACCTCCGTCTGAATACTCTCCTGGGCTGTAATAGAGGAGTTATGAGATGTCACTACCTCCTCCATTTTAGTCTCCAGAAGATCAGTACGCGTACCAAGTTCAGCGACATCGCGGTGGAGATCCGAGAGGGACGCCTTGAATTCTGTAAAGAAATCCTCGCGAAGAGTGGTAAATAATTGATGCAAGGTACGAATGGTGACTGGAGCATCAGAGGTAGGGCTAAACTCCGGATCAAGATCCTTGAAGGTTGCCGAAGAAGTGCTTTGAGTGGTGGGGGAAGATGAGGAGGCAGGGCTACCCTGCGGAGGCAAAGAGTTGTCAGCTCCAGCTTTCCGAGGTCGAAATTTCAGCGGCGGAGCTAGGGTGGTAAATCTCAGTTTTTTAGGAGGCATTTGGCAGCAGTATAAGACAACAAAGCGCTGTGATGATGGCGGTTGTCACTGATGAGAACTGATGGGCAGCACACAGAAAAGACACCAGGTACAATGATATATAAGCGGTCTGGGGTGGTAGAATAGCGTGCTCACATTATGGGGCGTGCAGGTGTAACAATTAGAGAAGGGCTCAGCAGCGGGACCTCACTTGTAGTAGGCAGAAGGGGCTGATATCCGGATTTAAAGAGAGGAGGTTTGGAGGTTGAGTGGGGGAAGGGAGATAGGCGGCAGGTAAGTATTGTGGTAGAGTGACGGGGGATAGTTGTGGGGCTCAATTAGGCCTAGGAGCAGTCAATATAACAAGGAGTGTGACCACTTGTATCTGCAGATGCTTGTAGGTAAGTGGCAGCAGTGGCACTGTTGAAGGTAGGTGATTTTTCTGTTGGCACTGGTGGGACTGAGATTCTCTCTGGGGACCAGTAGGAGATAGCTGGGGGGATATGTGGGTACTAGTATTGGTGTTATAGAGTGGCAGGTAGGGGATGCTAGGCTGGTTGGGAACCTGACTGATGCTGCCTGGCAAGATGGCTACTGTCACTTTAACTGCGTGACTTCACCCTCGGCGTAATGCAGGAGATGGAGAGGCCAGGCACCCCACGGCAACAGCCCCCACCGCAGTCCAATCCAGCTACCTGTGAGAGTGGTGCAGGGAGAATCTCTAGGGTGGTATAGGAGAGCGAGGGCCGCGCCAGATATGATCAGCAGGCTCGCGGAACTGTAATGGCGCCCGTGTCACCGCTCACCGACCCGATGTGTCACGCTCCTGCTGGGAAGATGCCTTGCGACGCAGTCCTCACAGCTGCTAGAAGAGAGGCCCGAAGGTGTTGCTCGTGATATCCGACACCGTTAGGGGCCGCACCAGGGCTAGTGACCGGACGTCCCGACAAGGAAGGCCGCAAGCCTCACCGCCGGCGGACTAAGGCCAGGCAGCAATAAGAGGGGGGAGCAATGTGCAATCCACGCCTGGGGCGCCCAGAGGTAGGCTGCGGGTGCAAAAGCAGGTCTAGGGCTCCTAGAGCGATCTGTTAACGGATAAGTGGCTGTGGAAACGGCAGAGCCACTTCACCATGCGGCCATTCTGCACAGCGTCCAGGACACGCCGAACCCCTGATATATTTGAAAGCTGCTATCATATCTGCTATCATATCCCCCATCTCCCTTCTCTGCTCCAAGCTATACATGTTTAGTTCCTCTAGCCTTTCTTGTTATGATTTGTGACACAGGCCATGGACCATTTTAGTTGCTCTTCTTTGCACAGTCTCTAATGTATTTATGTTGATTCTTTGCCTGAACATTATAGATTTCCCTTTCAGTGTAGTTTCTACGTAGCCGTTTAAATTATCCAGCTAGTATTGGCTGCAAGCTGTAGCCATGCTGTATTGATGGAACTACAAGGATCAGCAAAGCTGATCCTTGTAATTCTATCAGCACATCATGGTTACAGTTGTAATCATGCATCGCTGCGTGTACAGGGTAAAAAAAAAAATAAAAAAAAATCACAAGCCATACATTAACCCCTACATTGTAAAAATAAAGCTGCAAGCTGTAGCCATGCTGTACTGATGGAACTACAGGGATCAGCAAAGCTTGTAATTCTATCAGCACAACATGGTTACAGTTGTAATCATGTAGCGCTGCGTGTACAGTGTAAAAAAAAAAAATCACAAGCTATACATTAACCCCTACATTGTAAAAATAAAGTATGCATGTAAAAAAATATTTTCCTAACTAACAATGTCCCCTACATGAGTGCACTTACCTTAGGTGGTCATCTCTCCTAATGTAAGTGAAGTGTGTGCAATGTATCGTGTCTAAAATATAAAAAAATATTTTTACACTCACCATTTGATGTCCGCATCTTGGGAAGCCTTCAAATGTTCTTTTTCAGATGTCTTCTAGTCCTTTCTTGCAGCTTGGTTCATCTTCTCCTGTTGGCACGCAGCAGATTTTCTCCATCGCGGCATCTTCTTAGGACGATCCGGTCACTAGGGGGCACTGTTTTTATACTACAGGTGACGTCAGAAACAGTAGAGGACCACCTCTGACGTCACATATAGTATAAAAACAGTGCCCCCTAGTGACCTGCTCGTCATAAGAAGATGCCGCGATGGAGGAAAGAACATCTTCAGCTGCGTGTCAACAGGAGAATATGATCCAAGCTGCAAGAAAAGACTAGAAGACATCTGAAAAAGAACATTTGAAGGCTTCCCAAGATGCGGACATCAAATGTTGAGTGTAAAAATATTTTTTTATATTTTATACACACGATACATTGCACAAACTTCACTTATATTAGGAGAGATGACCAACGAAGGTAAGTGCACTCATGTAGGGGACATTGTTAGTTAGGAAAACATATTTTTTACATGCATACTTTATTTTAGCAATGTAGGGGTTAATGTATGTCTTGCGGTTTTTTGTTTTTTTTTACACTGTACACGCAGCGCTGCATGATTACAACTGTAACCATGTTGTGCTGATAGAATTACAAGCTTTGCTGATCCCTGTAGTTCCATCAGTACAGCATGGCTACAGCTTGCAGCCATGCAGCACCTAGGTTTTTTCAATGTCAGGCGATTTGCCGCGATTAGTTAAAGGGCTAATCGTGGTGGTTTTCTAATGAAAATCACCGCGATTAAGCCCTTTAAACATCGCGGAGCATCGCCTGTGATTGAAACAAATCGCGGGTTACTGAATTTAAACAATAAAAAAAAAAAAATCGCACCAAAATCGCCGCGATGGCCCGCGATGTAAAATCGTTTTTAATGAATGAGGCCCTAAGAGAGGAAAGTTACTCCTGGGCAAAACCATGTTGATTTCAGGGAAGTCAAATTTCATCTGTTGCAAACAGTATTAGACCTGAGAAGTGGCGTTTCCTTAGTCTAAATAACAGTGTAACGGTAAAGCTGGTCAGTATCTGTGTGCAGTAAGCAATTCAAAGATATATTTCTGCATGCAAAGAATACAATTGACTTGCCCTGAAATCAACATGGTTTAGCCCAGGAGTAGCTTTCCTCTCTTATTTTCAATCTCTGACTTAGGCCCACTGGGCCTGATCCAGAACTACGCCTCAGAGCGAATTTACGCGTGGCAGAGACGTAAAATCGCTGTTTTGTATGCACTGCGCATGCGCTACATAGAAAATACGCACATTAACGTTGCGTAATTGTGAACGTATGGGCCATTCACGTATGTGTCACGTAAATACTTGTGGGCGTGCCAATTTTCTGTTACTCCAAATTACGTGTGAAATACGCGAAGTAGGCGGGGGTTGTATTTAAAGTGTACAGTATGGGCGTGTTTAGCTGCGTAAATTCGTTCAGCCCATACGTACGTGTGCGTATGACTGCGGTTGCGTTGGAAAAAGTTAAGGTAGGGTTTGGAAAGCGTATCTTGACAAAATAAGTCCGTGCAAGGGGTGTGCCGAGGGGAGTCTAACGAATTTACACGCACGAAAATACGCTTTGCGAATAAACGTACGGCAAACGTGGTTCTGGATATACCCCATTGTGCCCAAACACAACATTACAGAAAATAGAACTGGGCCCAGCCTAAGTACATAATATAGAAAGCAGTATAAGATAAACACTTTAGAGTCTTGAAAACAGCGAAGGAGCCTATTTATTTAGCTTATAAATTAATGCATAAACCAATATGACAGACAACCTTCACTGTTTTCAAGACCAGAGGCGTTTCTTATACTATCATATATATTTAATTAGCTTATAAATACGAGTCACAATTTTGTATTCTCTGACAGACAAAAAAAAGGAAGAAAGAAAGGTCCTGAAAAAGGTAAGTGAACCTCCTGATATATATAAAAATACATACATAAAAGTATCAGGCATACGGTGGGCCACTACTGCAGGCTTCCCCCAAGGCTTAACTTTGCCAGCCAGCCTCTGCTTTTGAGTTAGTAACAGTGATGGCATTAGTGAAAGGTAAATAAACAGATCTACTAACAGAATTATCCCCACAAAACAGTTAATAATTTTCTTAAACCAAATGAAGACAAAAACACATACAAACTATGGGCCTGATCCAGACTTAAGATCGTTTTATGTACTCAAGTGTACCCACTACGTAAGAGTTACACACTACTAAATTAAATGCACTCCCCCTGGCACTCCCCTCGCATGCACGTAGCTTAGCTGATTTACGTGTTCAGAACCCTACCTTAACTTTTCCTTGTGTATCTCTGGTCATAAGTAGTGCCTTGTTATACATAAGTGCCTAACCCAGCCCATACTGTACAATTTAAGTGTCTCCCTCCTCCCATAATGTGTATTTTTGGTATGCGTATGGAAGTCACGTCCTATCGCGAGGGATTACAAACAAGTTACGTATGATCAGAGTTACGATGAGTAATGTCTGCCACACGCATGCGCAGTGCGTTCCCACAGCAAGATTTACGTATGCCGCATGGGTAAATTCGCTGTCAGATCTCTGGTCACAAGGTAACTTACACAGTACAATATTAAAATAGAATCAGGAGGTAGTTTACCTGTTATATGGTGATACATGTTGTAGTGTTGCTTTCTGTGGAGGAAGTAAATAAAGTAATCCTATTTAGATATAGATGAAGAGAAAGCTGGTACAGAAATACCTCCTTCTCTCGGTGTATTATTACCTTAGTGATTATGTAACACTGTAAAATGATATAGTATGGGTAAACATGTAATATGAGTCATTATAAAATGTATTATCATGCACACATGGCTCATCATGTAATGCTTTATCATCTAGTGTGGCATATTATAAGACACATATCACTATGTAACACAGCTAATGTACGAGGGTCATTATGAACTCTAGTTCTTTGAATTGTTGTTGTTTTTTTTTTTTTACAAAGCAAGAATAAAGTAAGTAAATGGTTAATGAATAACATGAGGTTTAATTATCTTCTTTGTCAACAGCTTGTACTGGATTGATTTTAGTCCAGGCTCCAGTACTAACTATTGTCAGTCTGGCCAGATTTAGAGTTTACACCGGTAAGTTACTGACTCTCTGAACATTGTATTGTAGTTTTTATGGGATGATTACATTAAAGCATATTAATATCATAATATTCATAGTAAGGGCTACTTTCTTTGTATTTCTGCTCTCTCTTGTTTATTTTATGTAGTAAAGCCTCGTAATTACTAGTGATATCATTATTTCCTAAGCATCTAGAATCTATTGTTCTAGATTTCACTATTATTCTGGATGTCACCATCAATCTGGATGAGAACAGCAGGACAACAGGGTTTCTAAGATGTAACTAGCAGAGAAGAGCTTATGTGAAGATTAATAGGGACTTAATCTGCCCCATGATCTCTGGCAAATATGTTCTATGCAGCCTCTCTCCTCTGTGCTGTGACAATGAAAGATTGCAAAGAAAATTTAGACACATGGGGCCGGATCTAGAAGTCCGCTATCGCTATGGTCACGGCAGCAGTGTTCAGAGGGAGGAACACTGACCTATCCTCGCATATACTAACTTCTGAATCCAGAACCCCACTTTAACTGTTATGCAACGGCCTCATGAAAAATAGGGTTGGTACGTAACTGTTAATTGTACATAAGGACTTTAACAATCCCTTACTGTATAATTTGCATGCAGCCCCCTCCCACCAAGTGAATTTTCCTGTCCAGTTACGTTCTATAATGAAGCTCTTTTTCATTACTTAAGCAGGACTAAGAAATGGAATGTTAGCAGGACTCCTCAGGAGGTTGTTGTCACCCAACCTGGTAATGATAAGTATATAATCACATTGTGCTGTACACTACCCACAGGATAGAGAAAATCACCTCAGTTATGTTGTTAGTAAAGCAGCACATTGTCAAAACCATGATGTGCTTCGGGCTGGGGGAGGTAAAGACAGATTTAGAGATGTTAGAGGTGCATCCAATCACAACTCTACATTACAGCATAATGATAAAGCTGCCCCTCAAAACTATTTTTGCTTTGCTCCTAATTTTTTATAAACTAAGTCTAAATGTCCTGACTCAGACTTGTGACACAACCAGTTACAATTTAAGCACATTTAATAGCCCGTGCACTTGAGCCTATTCAGAAAGATTGTGGAGCTGCTGTAGACTGTGTAGTGCATTGTCATTATTATCATTAGAAACATGGCTAGTAGCATCAGGGGTCTGCAGGTGTAAGTCAATGCACTTATACTGACAATAGTGACTATGGTTTGGGTAAATGCTGTGTATTTGTCTGACTTCATAACATGCTGCACCTGCGTTTTAATTTCAAGGCATCGTCCACGTAAATTACCTGTAACCTTGACTCACACATTTTCAGGACCCTGTTTTCTGCATATATGGAAAACCACAAATGGCGCTGTAACAATAAGTATATATATTATGTTCATATGGAAGTGCTGTAATTGCAACCAATGTTTGTCACTATCATAGTGTTGTCACTCAGCTTTCATGACACAGTGTTTTCTCTCATTATCTGACAGTGCTGAATAGAGAACGAATGAGAACACCCAGACTGACCTGATGCCTGAAGTGAAAGTACCAGTTGCAATGTTTATATGTGTCTCTGTTATCCAACCTAGTTTTGCATTTTTATAGTATCCCAGAATCCTCCTGATACATTGGATGGATATGCTGGACTTGCAGCCATTGTTGGTCACTATTATACTGTTGTTCCTTAGCTTTCATGATACTTCCAGTGTTTTCTCTTATTATCTGACAGTGCTGAATAAGGATGAGAACACCCAGACTGATGTGATGCCAAAAGTAAAAGGTACAGTGGCAATGTTTACATGTGTCTCTGTTATGGAATGCAGTCATCGCCTCAAAAATGCTGTTTCCAAAATAGAGACAACCAAAAGCTTATTTTCGTATGTCTCTAGTTCGAAAATAGCCCTAATCTGAATATGTTATTAATGAATAGGTAAGTATGCCAAGGGATAGGATAATGGAAGGGAAGGGTTTGGGTAATGGAATGGGAGGGTTTGGGTAATGATTAGGATAAGGATTGGGGTTACATTAATACTTACCATTCGCCACTGCATTTTTGTTCTTCGGTGGATCAATTGTTTCTCCTTTGGCGAGGCAGAAGCAATCGATTTCCAAGCCAGTTGCAGAAAAAGGGCTTTTCTTAGCGGGGACCACACCCCTCTGTTATCCTACCTAGTTGTACATTTCCATAGTATTCAAGAATCCTCTGGATAGTATGGATGGATATGCTGGAATTGACCAATCAACAGTTTGAGTTATTGCTGTTCATTGTTCCCTTGAATACCTCAGACAGTAGAAGTTGTAATACAAAACCACATGAAAGTTTTTTTTTATTCTATTGCTTAAGTCCGTTCTAGATCCTTTTTGTAAGTATGATGGCAATTTAATAATTAACAATACCATATTTTACTTCTTCTTTTTTTTTTTTCTTTTTTAACGGTTTCTTTTTTCATTACACAAGCTGATGAAACTGTACTTTCTAAGAAAACCCACTGACAAGAAAAAAGGAAGAGCAAGGAGCCAAAGCCAACGGCTAAAACATCCAAAAAAAATAATGAATTATAGAATACAAAGAAAGAGCACGGACCACAGATAAATCTGATTTAATACAAAATCACTGTAACACTGTAATACTAATTTTGTAATAGAATTCTAAATTGTACATTTTCAGAGCATAGTAATATACGGTTATACTTGGCAATATGTGGAATGATAAGGTGCAATGTTTATAGATAATACCACTTGTCCTTATAATTCCACATATTGGCAAATATAACAGAACTGTCATGACAAATGCTGCTATGGTCTGAAAATTGGATAATTTAAGATTAGTTCCACCTCTGTTTTACCGTAATTGATGTTGTTTTATTATTTATATTTGATTTTGTATTTTTTATTTTTATGCATTTTTTATTTGTTAGGCTAAGAAATAAATAAACTTAAAAAGTGCTAGGAATTGTGTAGTGCAGATCATGTGGCTT
Source organism: Limnodynastes dumerilii (assembly GCA_011038615.1). Taxonomy (NCBI): domain Eukaryota; kingdom Metazoa; phylum Chordata; class Amphibia; order Anura; family Limnodynastidae; genus Limnodynastes; species Limnodynastes dumerilii. The sequence continues at coordinate 599,861 of WWET01000316.1, forward strand.
ATCTCTACATTATGATCTGGTCTCAGAGCACTTACTTTGTATTCTTTTTGCTGTTTTATTTAAGGGATTGGTCAATGCTAAATTAGCTGCCGAAGCACAGATTTAATTGTGAGTCTTGTTGCTTAAGCTATTCATCTGAGAGTTACTACGCACTAGAACGCATAGCAACATACTAGTTGGAGGGTTACAATACATCATAGATTTCCAGTTACACCATAAATGTCCAGCTCACAAAACATCAGTGAATAAATTAATAAAACCATCATCACATAATGATCTTTTGTTAATTTTGGATAATTCTTTCTGTATTGTGCATACCTCACCTAGAAAAAAAAGCTCCAGATAAGCTTTATTAATTTTTATTATGTATATTACACATTTTAGACCCTTACACATTGCGGTCATTGGAATAATTAATAAAAGGGTTCAAGATATGGAGGTAATTATGTAAAATTCATTCAACTGTTTTGAAACAAGATTGGTTTAACATGTTTTATAAGATGCACTAGCGCTTAAGCTGAGCATACACTAGGACGATTATCAGTCCCAGCAGGGGGTGGGCCATTAAACGGGATGATTTCCTGCTAGGGAAACCATACATCTCCTCTGCTGTGACCGATAATCCTAGCAAAAGAGGGGGGCCAGAGCGAGTACTATGCTACTCTGACAACTTTGATACCATAAAAGCTGTCAGAGAAGCATAGTACATAGATATACAGCAGTAATACAGATAAGAATCAGCCGAAGCCGTGCTTCACACTGCGTGGTTGCGGCTGATCCCTGTCTGCACTACTCTTTGCAATAGCCACTGCTGTATATCTATGTACTATGCTGCTCTGACAGCTTTGTACACAGCAGCAGCTTTGAAGAACAGGGAGCCATTCAGATTGCTGATTGGCTTCCTTAAAATATCAGGAGCTTGCATGTCAACATGTCAAAAGACCAAATAATCATATCAGAGCGTTTCTGGTGCATTTATTTGGCGTTTGAAAAATTGATCTGGACCATACACTATAATTGGGTAATCGGGCCAATAATCGCTCTAGTGTATGGTCAGCTTAATTGAGATTCTTCTCTCCCTGGAGCAGGGTTGACTCAAGACCCATTTGAACTGTGTGGCTGTGCAGGGTGCTGGGACTTTGGGGGCGCATCTGCACAGATGCACAGCTCTATACAGGGTCTTGTATTTGTTTCATGGAGAAAAAGAAATACGAGAACCACTGTCACAGCTTTGTGCTTATATTGCCACAAGCTGCTCTCCCTATAAGGTGTATCTCACAAAAGTAAATGTATTTTACACTGGTCATTCCAAGCTGGTAACATATGAGCACCAGCACCTGAGTCAACCAATGTAGTGGGAGGAGACTGCTATAGTTATTTTGTTATTGGTTGTTTAAACCTGTTAATAAATAAATAAAATAAATAAATCTCTTTCAGTGTATCATTGTTTGGTGGAACATTAAACTCTTCACAGTAAATGGCTTTTAGTAAAGATGCCCTAGATGCTGATTGGACAGCTGACTGACAGTAACTCGTATTGGATCGAGGATGATTGTCTTGTGCTAAAGCAGGGATTGTACCATTGTTAGGTGGTAGGTGGCCATCGCACTGTGGAAAATAAGTGCCTTATCTAAGGGGACCCCACCAATGCTCATTTTCTTCTAGCAGAGAGCCGGCTGCCATCACAGCCCTCCCAGGTTATCTTATCATTAACTTATTACTAGTTCTGGATCATTATAGAGATCATCAAGTACAGCAAGTCCACACTCATAAAAGTGTGTGCCCAGCAGGATGCAGGATGCAGGTCTGTAGAAGGTTGGCATCTTGCTAAGAAGATGGAGATGGTAACGTGTTTCATGGTCTTGATGAAGGAAGTCAAGACAATAGACATGACTGGTTCTAGGTCAAGTGGTCTAAAATATTATTTCACCATGATTATTTTTATTACAAAC